>OY726528.1:5105153-5599064 GCA_963383655.1 Bathymodiolus septemdierum
TAGGCCGTGAGGGAAGCACTCACGGACAAACGAACATATACTAATAACCCCTCTCCGCTGGATAGCGGGGGGTATAAAAATATGTGCCGTATCAAATTTTATTAATACCGGAGGGGGGGGGGGGGGGGGGGGGGGGGGGGGGGGGGGGGGGTGATTTGGGGTTTTTTTTATATGAAAAAGGATCAAAGGGAAAAAAGGTACTTTTACAAGATATGTAGATTTTTTTTAAATTTCTAAAGTTAATTTTTGATAGGATTTGTAAACATCCGCCAAAAAAAAGATTGGGGTATATAGGACTTCTGCTGTCCGTTCGTTCGTTTGTCCGTCCGGTCGTCACACTTTTTCGTCTCTCCGACACACTTTTAAATTTTGCTCGGACGGGGGTATTCATTAGTGAACTTTAACTACTACACTTCTGTTATTTTAATTCCTCTCCTTTCAACAGACTTGACGTTGCTCTTAAGGTTCCCAAATTTAAAAGAAGCCACTAAGTGAAAAGGACAGACTCCCGCTGAATAAATGCATAGTATTCTTGTTCAATGGTGATCAAATCCTGTCCTCTCCTGATGAAAGACAGACATGATGTGGGAAGTAGTCTAGAATCGTAATTGTGAAAATAGGTTTGATTTTTTTAGGCCCCTATTATTTTTTCTTCCATTTTCTATTTCGTTTTGTTTTCGATGATTTCGTTTTCGTTTCGTTTCGTTTTTGTTGATTTCGTTTCGTTTCGTTTTCGTTGATTTCGTTTCGTTTCGTTTCGTTTCTATTTTCGTTTCGCACTTTATAGGTACCCTGTTGTGTACTCCTAAACCAAAGCGGCTGAGGAAAAGTAGCAAGAAAGTCTTATGAATATTATTAAAACATTGTAATTGTAATGATTTATATATTTACTTAAAAAAATACTGCAGTAATAAAGAAATAGTACACTAGTATTAAATACATATTTATTTGCAATGTGAATTAATTAATTGAAAAAATTAGTAGCATATAAAATCAGATTATTCCTCTATAATATTTTTTCAGGATGAAATATAATATGCAATGTTATCCACGGATATATTTTAATATTAAATTTCGTCCACTCATCCGGAAAATATATAATAACCATTGGAAGAAATTTAATATTGAAATATTGTCCAAGGATTTTATATTAAAAATATTCCGCCGGAAAGAATATTATGGAGGAAAAAATAAAATGTTACACATACGCAATTAGTAAATTATGTTTCTCCAGCATATGGTGGTTCTACAAGTGACAAACAAATATGTGAACGAAGTAATTTACTCACTCTATGTGATAAAGTAGACTCAATAATGGCAGACAAGGGATTCAATGTCCAAGATTTATTTGCACCATATGATGTAACAATTAATATACCAACTTTTTTTCGGAAAAAAAATAGAATGACTGGCAAAACTGTTTTAAAAGATCGTGCAATTTCAAGTAAAAGAGTTCATATAGAAAGAATAATAGGACTGGCAAAAACATACAAAATCCTAAAAGAACCTTTAAATGTTACTGAAACAAAACTAGCAAGTGAAATCACATTTGTCTGTTTTATGTTATGCAATTTTAAACCTTGCATCATTCCAGAAACAGCATAAGTATATATGAAAACTACTTGACACATTTATATGATTACAGATTTATTATTATTTTAAACCACATTTAATATATATTTAATCCAACAGGTTTATTCAAATGAATATTTGCTATACTCCTTGTAAAACAATCTTTGCAGAACAGCACTTTTAAAATATTTTTCATAAAATTCTTGTAATTATTTTACCATGTTGTTAATAAATATGTCATCACGTTTTACATGAATACATTTGAAATCCTTAAAGGTGTATATCACAAAGTTACAACTAGTGGCACCAGTACAGAATAATTGTCCCTGTATTTGATAGAAATAGTCATGGTTGTTGTCAAGAAATATGTGTCCGTCCTCCTCTTTTAAGAAGGGTACTGTTTTTGTATGTATCATCTGATTTCTCACAACAAAAGGACATTTAATTTCAAGGTCAGTTTCACCATCTGTGATTGCATCTGGGGATGCCCCAATTAAATGGGTGACTTTTACTGACAAAAATGCCACATTGTCTGGTTCCACGACCATGTTCCGACTCGTACTTGGCAAGTGCAATGGATTCATATTTTTGTCCATGCAATATTGCAGGTGTTTTAATTTCCTTGAAAACAGTTAATGCATCTGCTAAATTGCTGAAGTTTGTTCTCTCTGTTGCTTTACATATACCCCCAAAATTTGAAGCCTGAAGTCTTTTACATCTCTCCTGTTTCCACCTTTTATTTTTTGATTGATCGGTTGTTGAAGATTCAATATATTTCATTTCATCTTCTGCTGGGTGCCCTTGGAGGTAGTCATGATCTGAAGCTACTGCATATATATTTGCAGGTGGATACAGTTGAAATATTGGAAACTTTGAAACACCTTTGTGATTTAAACAAATGTTGCGGAAATAGTCATTGTAACTTGCACTGTTTCTATATTTTGCTGGACGTGGGTCAAATTGAACGTCACTTCCCTTCTTAACTGTTAAAGGAAGACTGTTGGCCTTAATCGGTGAGCCTTTATAAGGTTTACTATGGTGGAAAGTCTGTAATCTCTGTGTACATGTTTCCTCTGTAATTATTTCACCATTTATTGAAAAATTGTGAAGGGCCAAAAGAAGACAGCACACATGCTTGCAATGTGCATTTGGTCCCATCCCCACAGCACATTCACATTGACATTCATCTATGCTCCCATGTTCGTCAATGGCAATGTCTACTTTATATGTAACTGCCCTCTTCATCTAAGCTCGACATTCAGTTTTCACATAAAAATCATTGTTAAATTTAGCTAGGCGAATATATTTTAAAAACATTTCTTTGTATAAGTTTTTTGCATCCGAGTCTATGGTCTTTTCCATTGGCTTTAAGTATACCTCAATATTTCCATTTTAAGGTCAACAAAATCTGTTTTACTGTTGAAATCCTTATAAAGAGAAGAATCTGGTAGTACCATTGAGTATTCCTCTCCAACTTCATCCTGATTCCCAAAGTCTTGGTTCCTATCATATACTTCTAATCTGAAAAATAAATTATTTAAAAATTAGAGTTGAAAAATATAAAAAAGTGCATAAAGATAAATATATAATTTATTTAATTTTAACTTATCACAATAAAAATTAAGATTAAGATGTTAAAGCATAGTTCATTTTAAAAGTAATAAATAATTATTAAAAATATAAGATATAAATAACCCCAAAAAAATTTACTTATATTTAATACAAATAATTTCAAAATAGTACAATTTGTAAATATTTACCTTTCTATCAACTCATGTTTTCGTCCAGATATTCTTGCTTTTCTTTTCCTCAATTCATCTTTTAATTGTGGAAGACTCCATGATCCATAATTAGACATTGTCATAAAAATTAAATTAAATTTTTTTTTTTGTGAATTTGAGATAGTTGTGTACATGTACTTGCAGACTGGTTGAATGTTAATGTATTTAATAATATATGTGCAGACTAACAATAATCTACTGTAAACATTTGTTTATGATTACCAGCTGATGCTGATAAGGACCGTGTTAAGTTGTGCGCCACCTGGATTGATGTGGAGATAAATCTGACTTTGGTTTCTCATTGCTGGACGAATAGTAACTCTGCAACATTCACCCCCGGTTTTTATTAGGGATCGTGTTACTTGATCTTCAGTTTTATGTGTATGTTTTGTAGATCGTTGTTTAATCCTTTTGTACTTTTTCTTTTGGGCACTGTGTCGTCTGTCCGTTTTCGATATACGGATTCCGATTACCTCCCTTTGGTATCTTCAATCTCTTCTTATTGTATATTGTAAACCGGGTAATTTTCGCGGCAGTTTTATTTTCCTTATTTTCTCGGTAACATTGGAAGCGCGAAAATAAAACTGTCGTGAATATTTAAAGAAAGGGAAATACTAGTAAGTAGAATAGAATATTTCAAGAAAATGCCAAATCCGATAATTTTTCATAGATAAATCAGGAGAAAAAAGCATGACCATTTATAAGCAGACGTCAGATACAAAGCGATGTTCTACGTAGGATTTTTTTTCCATAAAATAAATTATTAGATACAAAATAAAATGATACAATATTTATTATTTATAATCTTGTTAAAATATTAAAGCATCAATTGACATTTGATTAGCACAATAAACAACAAGTGTTGTGTAAACATGTCACACTTCAACCGTTAATCCACACCTGTTACTTGTCACGGATCAAACAGTTTACTGATTAACAACAATGCCAGCGGCCTCGAATGCACATTTGATCAAGAGTGCATTTTTTTTCTAACACAAACGATACAAACGACTACGCGCGTCCACCATTAGAGCATTTTTTTCTAACATACGTTTGTAAAGTTTGCACAAACTTTGACAAACTATGCACTCGCTAAATGTGCGTCTACAGTTTGTCGTTTATCGTTTGCTGCATTTGTTTCTAATGTCAATGCTGAATTAATTATAGACACGTGGAATTTTCCCGCTAAAACAAAGATGGAATCTAACAAAAGAAGAGAAGATATGTATAATATTATTGATCTCCAATTAATGGGTTTTCTAATCAGAGCATACAAACGGGAGCCGGGTGGCTCAAGGAGTTAGATCGTTGGATCTAACAACTCACACAAGCCTGTCACCAATACGGCGTGTATTCTCGCCCGGTTTTGTAAATTATGAGTTTATTTACCAACAACATGTGTATACATATTTTCATGTCAAACAGGGTCAGTCAACTCTGATTAAACGATGTATTTGTTTCTACTTTTGCAGCGTTTAACAAACGACACACAACGTTTAACAAACGACACATGTAGCGTTTAACAAACGACACACAGCGTTTAACAAACGACACACAACGTTTAACAAACGACACACAACGTTTAACAAACGACACATGCAGCGTTTAACAAACGACACACAGCGTTTAACAAACGACACACAACGTTTAACAAACGACACACAACGTTAAACAAACGACACACAACGTTTAACAAACGACACATGCAGCGTTTAACAAACGACACACAGCGTTTAACAAACGACACACAACGTTTAACAAACGACACATGTAGCGTTTAACAAACGACACACAACGTTTAACAAACGACACACAACGTTTAACAAACGACACACAACGTTTAACAAACGAAACACAGCGTTTAACAAACGACACACAACGCTTAACAAACGACACCCAACGTTTAACAAACGACACACAACGTTTGCAAACTTTGGTTAGAAAAAAAAAGCACTCCAAGTCAGTTCTGTCTAATAATTGCGTGAGTGTTTTTACAAGCCAGCGTGCGTGTATTGGCTTTATGACAGGGGGAATCGTCATTTATCGATCTCGCATAGGATTAATTAAACCAGTATCAAACAGTTTTAATTAATTGTACAAACAATTCGATGATGTGGTCAAACTACCTAAGAAAGATCAAGGCAGATCTTTACCGTCAGGAAAATATGACACAGCATGTTTTTGTCTAAATAATACCATATACATTTTATCACTTTAGGTTGTCTGTGAACCGCGAATTTAAAACAGTGCGAATGTGGATTTCGTCAGTAAATCGAGAAAAATAGACGGCGCGCTTACAGTAATTACAGTAATTACTTTTCCGCAGTGGAAAAACAATTGCTGGTTTAACGGGTTATTAGCGGGTTAGCTGGGAGCTAGTCAGAAATGATGGCCTGACCAGATGATAGGTAAATAAATAAATAAGTTTTATTTAAAGTCGGCATGGCTAAAAACAACAAGCATACAAACATAAGCTCTACTGAGCTTTTGACCGACATAGGTCTATTGGCACCTCTGATTTTCATTATCACTAGTAGGTGTCAGGTCTAATGATTGTTCAGTCACTGCCTACTCTGAAAAGTCACTGTCAAGTGTTTGACCTCATTCCCTCTTTTTTCATCTCATAATATGTACTAGAAAAGTTTGAAAATACCAAAGTGGTAATCAGCAGCCGGAAATAGAAGAAGGGGAGACAATAAAATGGTCAATAGAAAGAGTTCAAACAATTACAGTCAAACCTTCCAAGGGAACAGTGAAATATGATCACATAAGACAGATGGTCGTTAAATACAGGTTTAATTGATATGAAATACACTGAAGAGAAATAAAAAATAAGATCACATAATACAAGTCATTGCTTAATAGAGGTGGTCACAAAAGCAGGTTTGACTGTAACTTAATAGAGGTGGTCACTAAAGCAGGTTTGACTGTAACTTAATAGAGGTGAACACTAAAGTAGGTTTGACTGTAACTTAATAGAGGTGGTCACTAAAGCAGGTTTGACTGTAACTTAATAGAGGTGAACACTAAAGTAGGTTTGACTGTAGCTTAATAGAGGTGGTCACTAAAGCAGGTTTGACTGTAGCTTAATAGAGGTGGTCACTAAAGCAGGTTTGACTGTAGCTTAATAGAGGTGGTCACTAAAGCAGGTTTGACTGTAACTTAATAGAGGTGGTCACTAAAGCAGGTTTGACTGTAGCTTAATAGAGGTGGTCACTAAAGCAGGTTTGACTGTAGCTTAATAGAGGTGGTCACTAAAGCAGGTTTGACTGTAGCTTAATAGAGGTGGTCACTAAAGCAGGTTTGACTGTAGCTTAATAGAGGTGGTCACTAAAGCAGGTTTGACTGTAGCTTAATAGAGGTGGTCACTAAAGCAGGTTTGACTGTAACTTAATAGAGGTGGTCACTAAAGCAGGTTTGACTGTAGCTTAATAGAGGTGGTCACTAAAGCAGGTTTGACTGTAGCTTAATAGAGGTGGTCACTAAAGCAGGTTTGACTGTAACTTAATAAAGGTGGTCACTAAAGCAGGTTTGACTGTAGCTTAATAGAGGTGGTCACTAAAGCAGGTTTAACTGTAACTTGAATAGAGGTGGTCACTAAAGCAAATACTACACTGTCGGAACAATTCTAAATACAAATATTATAATCGTAGAAAGAGTCAAATGTGACACCCCTAAGACACTAATACACCACCGCTAATTTACCTGGGATGGGACAGAAAATTCAATAAAAAGATTTATGGGCCTAAGAAGAGTTTGAAGATACCAAATGGGTAATCAGAATCCGTAAATCGAAGAAGAACGGACAACACAATGGCCAAAAAGAAGAAGAACGGACAACACAATGGCCAAAAGAACAGACAACACAATGGCCAAAAGAAAAAATACAAAAGGACAAGGATCTGCAAGACATACGCATAAAAGTAAATATTGGGTAACACAAACCCCAGTAAAAACCGGGAGTGAACTCTGGTGCTCCGGAAGGGTAAGCAGTTCCTGCTCCACTAGTTGCACCCGTCGCATTAATCTAGTTACAAACCCGGTGATAAATCCTGAATGAGGAAAGGACCGGGAAGTGTTTACAACAAGTGGAACATATCCGTGGTCATTAGTGACACATATATTCCATATCGATTAACAAATTCATGGTGGCGACCGTAAAACTTTCGAAGTGATGACTTGATAGAGGGTTGTTGCCAACAAGGATATCCTGATAGGAACCACAAGCTCTGGAATATCGTATCAACTGAAAGATATATATACTCCATATGCAGGTGCTGCTGGAATGTTGCTACATATAACTGGAAAGTTCACATGGGAAAATTGAATCTCCATTTCTTTTGTCGTATGGTTTCGTTCTTAACCACCCCTCATTGTCAATGTCGAGGTGTAGTTCAAGGTATGAAGCAGACCTATCTGTGTCTGTGGTATCCTTTATTTCAAGCTCAATGAGGTAGATGCGATCAACGCAATAACCAAACCTAGAATTATTTAGTGAAAGGACATCATCTATATAGCGAAACGTGAAATGAAAGGATCGGGCTAGCTTCTTTTCGTTTTTGTTGAGAAGCCCCTGTATGAAGTCTGCATCATACGAATAAAGGAACAAGTCGGCGAGAAGAGGAGCACAGTTTGTATCCATAGGTATGTCGATGTCTGTTGAAAAACACATCCACCAAACATAACAATTATGTTATCAATCACAAACTGGAGCATGTTGACGATATCAGTTTTAGAAAACGTTTTGGTAGAATCAGAGTTTTTTTTTATTTAGCAAGATAAGATATGTCCCTTCCTAGGACAAGGTATTTGTATCTACGTTGGTCATTATTTTTTAAGCTTCCGTGCGTTGTTAATTTATGGGATGAATGTGGACCAACCCAAAGAAGACAATATATCTGTTATGGAACAGTGATGGTCAACAATTCTACCAATATCACCAATCAAACAACCAGCTCTCAAATCATCGAATATAAAAACAAACCACGTCATATGAAGTTGGAAATCAAGATCCTGTTTGGGACAGACGCACACATGTGTAGATTGTATTTTATTCTCCATTCTCTGTGTGAAAACGATCGCATAACACAATAAAAAGGGCGTCTGTTAGTTGTGTCTGTCGAATCTATTATACAACGGAACGTAAATGCATGACTCTTGAAGGGAGAATGTCACGCTCCTTGCACGAAAGAAGCAACACACAGCAGCTCCGATCGAGTAAGTTTGTCAGAAGTGGTGATTGATGGCTCGTTGCCAGGCAAAATATTCCTTCAGTTTCCATTATATCCACTTGTGACAATCTAGATTTCCGTCAGTAGACCAATATCTGTGCCACATTTTTTGCCTTTAATGATTGCATCAAAACTTGTCATCAACATACTTTAGATAAACTGCTTATCACTTGAATCATAAAGTTAGGACCAATACAATAAGATTAACACCGCCACTTTTTACTGAAGTGCCTGTTCCAAACCAGGAAAGGGAGCGGTTATGTATTTCTGTGTTATCAATATCCAGTTTACCTCTTTCTACAATTATTCATTGGATTTTAGAACTGATCCAACAGTATGATATTTTTTTTTTCATTTATTTTTCATTTATGATCATCAATAAACAACACAAACATTCAAAGGAAATCACGTGACATAACATTAGGACACAGTTTCATCGATACAGAGTGAATCTGTCTGATAAGGGCTTCCATTGGATGAGTGAGCTAACTGAAATACGCAATTCCCCTCTGGACAGGAAGTAAATGTGAAATGTTCAACTTGTTCACATCATGCATATTAATGTTTTTAATTTTGTCAATCAATATGTTTTTCTGTGAATTAAGTTATACATTGTATTGAATTCTCTACCATAAATCGTACCCCCGGGATGTATATGCAATTCTCTGGCAGCCAAAATGAAATATACCGCTAAGATCTGGCTAGTTTGTTTAAACTTTTGCATATATTGGTCATGGTTAACATTAAATATTTATTTTCACTTATCAATTATTTATTAAATATGTTGCATAACAGACATTTGTCACATACCGGAAAATTAAATATTATATATATAATAACTCCACAAGGAAAACAAATCATTATAACCTCTATCTATATCTCCGATGCTTAAATTTTATAATGTTACCTTGGATTCGAAGTTTAGATAATAAACGTTAGAGAATACCGAGGGGATAATCAAAAATGTACAATCCAGAGAAACTGGCAACATAGGGTACACAAGACGAAGACAAACAAAACAAAAACACAACACAATAGGTGTTGTACATCACTAGACACAAACAAAACCAAGTATGTTTTTTTTTTCTAAAAAAAATATTCTGATTCCCAATGTTGCTGAAAAAAATATTCTGATTTTGGTGGAGGAAAAAAAAAAAATCTAATTCAGAGTTTTTGTCATATAACCTAATGTTGAATTCCGCGAAAAAAAATTCGCGCTTTGCGCGACAAAATAAATTAATATTCTAATTCGTATTGTCCGAAAAGAAAATTCTGAACAAAACAAAAAACCATAACCTCCCCTGTAAGTTAAATGGTCGGTCCCTTACGTACACTTTTCTTTTACAATTATATTTACTTTTTATTTAGCATACATAAGAACTGTAATTTCATGCCACAGACTTGAAATCGGAAAGGTACAATCTCTTTAGTTGTAAGAATATGTTGATGATCAAAAGCGGTAAATAGAAGAAGGATAGACAAAACAAAAGGACCAAAGGACATAAAACGACCTACAAGACAGTCTTTAAACAGAAAAGGACCAAAGGACATACAACGACCTACAAGACAGTCTTTAAACAGAAAAGGACCAAAGGACATACAACGACCTACAAAACAGTCTTTAAATAGAAAAGGACCAAAGGACATACAATGACCTACAAGACAGTCTTTAAACAGAAAAGGACCAAAGGACATACAACGACCTACAAACAGTCTTTAAATAGAAAAGGACCAAAGGACATACAACGACCTACAAGACAGTCTTTAAATAGAAAAGGACCAAAGGACATACAACGACCTACAAACAGTCTTTAAACAGAAAAGGACCAAAGGACATACAACGACCTACAAACAGTCTTTAAATAGAAAAGGACCAAAGGACATACAATGACCTACAAGACAGTCTTTAAACAGAAAAGGACCAAAGGACATACAACGACCTACAAACAGTCTTTAAATAGAAAAGGACCAAAGGACATACAACGACCTACAAACAGTCTTTAAATAGAAAAGGACCAAAGGACATACAACGACCTGCAAAACAGTCTTTAAATAGAAAAGGACCAAAGGACATACAATGACCTACAAGACAGTCTTTAAACAGAAAAGGACCAAAGGACATACAACGACCTACAAGACAGTCTTTAAATAGAAAAGGACCAAAGGACATACAATGACCTACAAGACAGTCTTTAAACAGAAAAGGACCAAAGGACATACAACGACCTACAAGACAGTCTTTAAACAGAAAAGGACCAAAGGACATACAACGACCTACAAAACAGTCTTTAAATAGAAAAGGACCAAAGGACATACAACGACCTACAAGACAGTCTTTAAATAGAAAAGGACCAAAGGACATACAACGACCTACAAGACAGTCTTTAAATAGAAAAGGACCAAAGGACATACAACGACCTACAAACAGTCTTTAAATAGAAAAGGACCAAAGGACATACAACGACCTACAAGACAGTCTTTAAACAGAAAAGGACCAAAGGACATACAACGACCTACACAACAGTCTTTAAATAGAAAAGGACCAAAGGACATACAACGACCTACAAAACAGTCTTTAAACAGAAAAGGACCAAAGGACATACAACGACCTACACAACAGTCTTTAAATAGAAAAGGACCAAAGGACATACAACGACCTACAAGACAGTCTTTAAACAGAAAAGGACCAAAGGACATACAATGACCTACAAAACAGTCTTTAAATAGAAAAGGACCAAAGGACATACAATGACCTACAAGACAGTCTTTAAACAGAAAAGGACCAAAGGACATACAACGACCTACAAGACAGTCTTTAAATAGAAAAGGACCAAAGGACATACAACGACCTACAAGACAGTCTTTAAACAGAAAAGGACCAAAGGACATACAACGACCTACAAAACAGTCTTTAAACAGAAAAGGACCAAAGGACATACAACGACCTACAAGACAGTCTTTAAACAGAAAAGGACCAAAGGACATACAATGACCTACAAGACAGTCTTTAAACAGAAAAGGACCAAAGGACATACAACGACCTACAAGACAGTCTTTAAATAGAAAAGGACCAAAGGACATACAACGACCTACAAGACAGTCTTTAAACAGAAAAGGACCAAAGGACATACAACGACCTACAAGACAGTCTTTAAATAGAAAAGGACCAAAGGACATACAACGACCTACAAGACAGTCTTTAAATAGAAAAGGACCAAAGGACATACAATGACCTACAAGACAGTCTTTAAACAGAAAAGGACCAAAGGACATACAACGACCTACAAGACAGTCTTTAAATAGAAAAGGACCAAAGGACATACAACGACCTACAAGACAGTCTTTAAACAGAAAAGGACCAAAGGACATACAATGACCTACAAGACAGTCTTTAAATAGAAAAGGACCAAAGGACATACAACGACCTACAAGACAGTCTTTAAATAGAAAAGGACCAAAGGACATACAACGACCTACAAGACAGTCTTTAAACAGAAAAGGACCAAAGGACAAACAATGACCTACAAGACAGTCTTTAAACAGAAAAGGACCAAAGGACATACAACGACCTACAAGACAGTCTTTAAATAGAAAAGGACCAAAGGACATACAATGACCTACAAAACAGTCTTTAAATAGAAAAGGACCAAAGGACATACAACGACCTACAAGACAGTCTTTAAACAGAAAAGGACCAAAGGACATACAATGACCTACAAGACAGTCTTTAAACAGAAAAGGACCAAAGGACATACAACGACCTACAAGACAGTCTTTAAATAGAAAAGGACCAAAGGACATACAACGACCTACAAGACAGTCTTTAAACAGAAAAGGACCAAAGGACATACAACGACCTACAAGACAGTCTTTAAATAGAAAAGGACCAAAGGACATACAATGACCTACAAGACAGTCTTTAAATAGAAAAGGACCAAAGGACATACAATGACCTACAAGACAGTCTTTAAACAGAAAAGGACCAAAGGACATACAACGACCTACAAGACAGTCTTTAAATAGAAAAGGACCAAAGGACATACAATGACCTACAAAACAGTCTTTAAATAGAAAAGGACCAAAGGACATACAACGACCTACAAGACAGTCTTTAAATAGAAAAGGACCAAAGGACATACAATGACCTACAAAACAGTCTTTAAATAGAAAAGGACCAAAGGACATACAACGACCTACAAGACAGTCTTTAAATAGAAAAGGACCAAAGGACATACAACGACCTACAAGACAGTCTTTAAACAGATAATAGTTAGGTAAATATCATGTTACCTGTATAGGTAAGATTAACAATGCCATCTACGTTTATTATATTAAAGTCTGGTTTGACCCGATTGAGACTTCTACTCTACTCGAGACGAGGAAGCTAATAATTACACAACCGATGTTTTGTTTTTCTATATGAAATACTTCACTGAAACTGAATAACATTTACATCAATTGGTGATAAATTGACATCTTCAATATTTTAACAAAAGAGAAAAAAACCTCCAGGAAGTGTGATGAACTCTTTATCATTTCGATAATATTGCTGACATTTTAAATTTTGATTATTGACGTCATTTTCAAATAAGGGAAAGTCAAAACTCACAAGTATATAAATAGACAAAATCAGTCAACAACCGGAAAACTGTGAAAACTCGATTGACATTACAAAAGGTCAAAGGAAGAAAAATATATTGACATTATATCATGTTAATAAGGCATTAGAATCTTAATTACCTTTTGGAGGCAGATGTCACAATAGAGTGAGTGATTGTTGATTAACAGCTATATGATGGCGAGAACATGATAATTTGCAATGAGATGATAATGAGATCCGCTTTGTACTAGTCCAACATACTTAGTTGGATTTTTATAGTGCTAACTCACTGAAACAACAGTCCGCGCGTAGACATGGCGCCCCTCTCGGACACATTATCCTGATACCGAGACAACCAATCTTTGATCTTTCTCCTTAATCCTGCGTATTTAGCGGAGAAGTAACAAATACCAATTTTCTAGTCTTTGGTTTGACCCAATCGGGGTTCGAACCCACGATCTACAGCACTTGAGACGAGCTCGCATACCATTACAACACCAATGTGGTTGATATGTTGATTGTGGTAATGTGTTGGTTGTGGTGAGGACTTGTTGTTAGTAAACCTCCTCTCTTTATAGACGGTTGCTGGTAACATAACAGATACTGAACCAATGGTTTCTAGTGGCTAAGTAAAAGTCATCACTTCGACAGTTTTACTACAGTCACCATAACTTGGTTTTGTTACTCAGTCTTCAGTTAACTGTGTAGTGCCTCGAGTGCGGTAGATTGTGGGTTCGAGCGCAGTTCGGATCAAACCAAAGACTATAAAATTGGTATCTGTTGCTTCTCTGCTAAGCATGCAGCATTAAGGAGAATGGACAAAGACTGGTTGGCTCGGAATCAGAATAATGTGTCCGAGTGGAGCGACATCTCTATCCGTGGACTGCTGTTTCAGTGAACTAGCACTATACAAATCCAACTCAGCGTGTTAGTCTAGAACAAAACAGACCTCATCATCCTCAACTCATTGAAAATTGAATTGTTCTCGCCATGATATAGCTGAAAAATTGCTGAATTGGCGTTAAACAACAATCACTAACTCAGTAATAAGACAATGCAGAAACAATGTGCCCATATGATGGTTGGACACAAAGTAAAATACAAATAAATTTAGAATTGTATCTTGCATAGCAGTTTTAATGTGCAACTCCCGCCACCTTTTATCAAAGTGCCTGTACCAAGCCAGGAAAGTGAGCAGTCATGTCTATATATGTGTGTTAGGGGCATCGATTTTGCTCCTTTCTACGATTTCTCTAATAGATTGTGTAACTGTTCCGACAGAGCGGTATTTTTTTTCCTTTTATTGTTCGATTCTTAATTACCTTATTAGAAATGTCTTTATGATGGGTTGCTTGTGATGTTTGCTTTGGATTGATGAGTTCAACGATTAAATATTAAATATATTATGCATAATGTTCAAGATTAATGTTCTTTAAAGTTACGCTTTTCGCCCGGTTATATGTGAGGGTTGACATTTTACTCACATGTGTAAAACACTTATCTGACCGCATCATTTCACTCAGAAGGGAGGTTTGGGCCCATAAAACACTTATCTGACCGTATCATTTCACTCAGAAGGGAGGTTTGGACCCATGCAGCACTTATCTGACCGCATCATTTCACTCAGAAGGGAGGTTTAAACCCATAAAACACTTATCTGATCGCATCATTTCACTCAGAAGGGAGGTTTCGATCCATAAAACACTTATCTGACCGCATCATTTCACTCAGAAGGGGGGTTTGGACCCATACAACACTTATCTGACCGCATCATTTCACTCAGAAGGGAGGTTTGGACCCATACAACACTTATCTCTCCAAATCATGTCACTCAGAAGGGAGGTTTGGACCCATAAAACACTTATCTGATCGCATCATTTCACTCAGAAGGGAGGTTTGGACCCATACAACACTTATCTGACCGCATCATTTCACTCAGATGGGAGGTTTGGACCCATAAAACACTTATCTGACCGCATCATTTCACTCAGAAGGGGGGTTTGGACCGATACAACACTTATCTGACCGCATCATTTCACTCAGAAGGGAGGTTTAAACCCATAAAACACTTATCTGATCGCATCATTTCACTCAGAAGGGAGGTTTCGATCCATAAAACACTTATCTGACCGCATCATTTCACTCAGAAGGGGGGTTTGGACCCATACAACACTTATCTGACCGCATCATTTCACTCAGAAGGGAGGTTTGGACCCATACAACACTTATCTCTCCAAATCATGTCACTCAGAAGGGAGGTTTGGACCCATAAAACACTTATCTGATCGCATCATTTCACTCAGAAGGGAGGTTTGGACCCATACAACACTTATCTGACCGCATCATTTCACTCAGATGGGAGGTTTGGACCCATAAAACACTTATCTGACCGCATCATTTCACTCAGAACGGGGGTTTGGACCGATACAACACTTATCTGACCGCATCATTTCACTCAGAAGGGAGGTTTGGACCCATACAACACTTATCTGACCAAATCATGTCACTCAGAAGGGAGGTTTGGACCCATAAAACACTTATCTGATCGCATCATTTCACTCAAAAGGGAGGTTTGGACCCATACAACACTTATCTGACCGCATCATTTCACGCAGATGGGAGGTTTGGACCCATAAAACACTTATCTGACCGCATCATTTCACTCAGAAGGGGGGTTTGGACCGATACAACACTTATCTGACCGCATCATGTCACTCAGAAGGGAGGTTTAGACCCATAAAACACTTATCTCACCGCATCATTTCACTCAGAAGGGAGGTTTAGACCCATAAAACACTTATCTGACCGCATCATTTCACTCAGAAGGGAGGTTTGGACCTATAAAACACTTATCTGACCGCATCATTTCACTCAGAAGGGAGGTTTGGACCCATAAAACACGTATCTGACCGCATCAATTCACTCAGAAGGGAGGTTTGGACCCATAAAACACTTATCTGACCGTATCATTTCACTCAGAAGGGAGGTTTGGATCCATAAAACACTTATCTGACCGCATCATTTCACTCAGAAGGGAGGTTTGGACCCATAAAACACTTATCTAACCACATCATTTCACTCAGAAGGGAGGTTTGGACCCATAAAACACTTATCTGACCGCATCATTTCACTCAGAAGGGAGGTTTGGACCCATAAAACACTTATCTGACCGCATCATTTCACTCAGAAGGGAGGTTTGGACCCATAAAACACTTATCTGACCGCATCATTTCACTCAGAAGGGAGGTTTGGACCCATAAAACACTTATCTGACCGCATCATTTCACTCAGAAGGGAGGTTTGGACCCATAAAACACTTATCTGACCGCATCATTTCACTCAGAAGGGAGGTTTGGACCTATAAAACACTTATCTGACTGCATCATTTCACTCAGAAGGGAGGTTTGGACCCATAAAACACTTATCTGACTGCATCATTTCACTCAGAAGGGAGGGTTGGGGCCATAAAACACTTATCTGGCCGCATCATTTCACTCAAATGGGAGGTTTGGACCCATAAAACACTTATCTGACCGCATCATTTCACTCAGAATGGAGGTTTGGACCCATACAACACTTATCTGACCGCATCATGTCACTCAGAAGGGAGGTTTCGACCCATAAAACACTTATCTGACCGCATCATTTCACTCAGAAGGGAGGTTTGGACCCATAAAACACTTATCTGACCGCATCATGTCACTCAGAATGGAGGTTTGGACCCATATAAAACTTATCTGACCGCATCATGTCACTCAGAAGGGAGGTTTCGACCCATAAAACACTTATCTCACCGCATCAATTCACTCAGAAGGGAGGTTTGGGCCCATAAAGCACTTATCTCACCGCATCATGTCACTCAGAAGGGAGGTTTCGACCCATAAAACACTTATCTAACCGCATCATTTCACTCAGAAGGGAAGTTTGGACCCATATAACACTTATCTCACCGCATCATTTCACTCAGAAGGGAGGTTTGTGCCCATAAAACACTTATCTGGCCGCATCATTTCACTCAGAAGGGAGGTTTGGGACAAAACAACACTTATCTGACCGCATCATGTCACTCAGAAGGGAGGTTTGGACGCATAAAACACTTATATGACCGCATCATGTCACTCAGAATAGAGGTTTGGACCCATATAAAACTTATCTGACCGCATCATGTCACTCAGAAGGGAGGTTTCGACCCATAAAACACTTATCTCACCGCATCATGTCACTCAGAAGGGAGGTTTAGACTCATAAAACACTTATCTCACCGCATCATTTCACTCAGAAGGGAAGTTTGGGTCCATAAAACACTTATCTGACCGCATCATTTCACTCAGAAGGGAAGTTTGGACCCATATAACACTTATCTCACCGCATCATTTGACTCAGAAGGGAGGTTTGGGCCCATACAATACCTATCTGACCGCATCATGTCACTCAGAAGGGAGGTTTGGACCCATAAAACACTTATCTGATCGCATCATGTCACTCAGAAGGGGGTTTCGACCCATAAAACACTTATCTCACCGCATCATGTCACTCAGAAGGGGGGTTTAGACCCATAAAACACTTATCTGACCTCATCATGTCACTCAGAAGGGAGGTTTGGACCCATAAAACATTTATCTCACCGCATCATTTCACTCAGAAGGGAGGTTTGGACCCATAAAACACTTATCTGACCGGATCATTTCACTCGGAAGGGAGGTTTTGGACCCATAAAACACTTATCTGACCGCATCATTTCACTCAGAAGGGAGGTTTGGGCCCATACAACACTTATCTGACCACATCATTTTACTCAGAAGGGAGGTTTGGGCCCATAAAACACTTATCTGACCACATCATTTCACTCAGAAGGGGGGTTTGGGCCCATAAAACACTTATCTGACCACATCATTTCACTCAGAAGGGGGTTTGGGCCCATAACACACTTTTCTGACCGCATCATTTCACTCAGAAGGGAGGTTTGGGCCCATAAAACACTTATCTGACCGCATCATGTCACTCAGAAGGGAGGTTTGGGCCCATAAAACACTTATCTGACCACATCATGTCACTCAGAAGGGAGGTTTGGGCCCATAAAACACTTATTTGACCGCATCTTTTCACTCAGAAGGGAGGTTTGGGCCCATAAAACACTTATCTGACTGCATCATTTCACTCAGAAGGGAGGTTTGGGCCCATAAAACACTTATCTGACCGCATCATTTCACTCAGAAGGGAGGTTTGTACCCATAAAACACTTATCTGACCGCATCATTTCACTCAGAAGTGAAGTTTGGACCCATATAACACTTATCTCACCGCATCATTTCACTCAGAAGGGAGGTTTTGGCCCATACAACACTTATCTGACCGCATCATGTCACTCAGAAGGGAGGTTTGGACCCATAAAACACTTATCTGATCGCATCATGTCACTCAGAAGGGGGTTTCGACCCATAAAACACTTATCTCACCGCATCATGTCACTCAGAAGGGGGGTTTAGACCCATAAAACACTTATCTGACCTCATCATGTCACTCAGAAGGGAGATTTGGACCCATAAAACACTTATCTCACCGCATCATTTCACTCAGAAGGGAGGTTTGGACCCATAAAACACTTATCTGACCGCATCATTTCACTCGGAAGGGAGGTTTTGGACCCATAAAACACTTATCTGACCGCATCATTTCACTCAGAAGGGAGGTTTGGGCCCATACAACACTTATCTGACCACATCATTTTACTCAGAAGGGAGGTTTGGGCCCATAAAACACTTATCTGACCACATCATTTCACTCAGAAGGGAGGTTTGGGTCCATAAAACACTTATCTGACCGCATCATTTCACTCAGAAGGGGGTTTGGGCCCATAACACACTTATCTGACCGCATCATTTCACTCAGAAGGGAGGTTTGGGCCCATAAAACACGTATCTGACCGCATCATGTCACTCAGAAGGGAGGTTTGGGCCCATAAAACACTTATCTGACCGCATCATGTCACTCAGAAGGGAGGTTTGGGCCCATAAAACACTTATTTGACCGCATCTTTTCACTCAGAAGGGAGGTTTGAGCCTATAACACACATATGTGACCGCATCATGTCACTCAGAAGGGGGTTTCGACCCATAAAACACTTATCTGATCGCATCATGTCACTCAGAAGGGGGTTTCGACCCATAAAACACTTATCTCACCGCATCATGTCACTCAGAAGGGGGGTTTAGACCCATAAAACACTTATCTGACCTCATCATGTCACTCAGAAGGGAGATTTGGACCCATAAAACACTTATCTCACCGCATCATTTCACTCAGAAGGGAGGTTTGGACCCATAAAACACTTATCTGACCGCATCATTTCACTCGGAAGGGAGGTTTTGGACCCATAAAACACTTATCTGACCGCATCATTTCACTCAGAAGGGAGGTTTGGGCCCATACAACACTTATCTGACCACATCATTTTACTCAGAAGGGAGGTTTGGGCCCATAAAACACTTATCTGACCACATCATTTCACTCAGAAGGGAGGTTTGGGCCCATAAAACACTTATCTGACCGCATCATTTCACTCAGAAGGGGGTTTGGGCCCATAACACACTTATCTGACCGCATCATTTCACTCAGAAGGGAGGTTTGGGCCCATAAAACACGTATCTGACCGCATCATGTCACTCAGAAGGGAGGTTTGGGCCCATAAAACACTTATCTGACCGCATCATGTCACTCAGAAGGGAGGTTTGGGCCCATAAAACACTGATTTGACCGCATCTTTTCACTCAGAAGGGAGGTTTGAGCCTATAACACACATATGTGACCGCATCATGTCACTCAGAAGGGAGGTTTGAGCCCATAAAACACTTATCTGACTGCTTCATTTCACTCAGAAGGAAGGTTTGGGCCCATAAAACACTTATCTGACCGCATCATTTCACTCAGAAGGGAGATTTGGAACCATAAATCACTTATCTGACCGCATCATTTCACTCAAAAGGGAGGTTTGGGCCCATAAAACACTTATCTGACTGCATCATTTCACTCAGAAGGGAGGTTTGGGCCCATAAAACACTTATCTGACCGCATCATTTCACTCAGAAGGGAGGTTTGGACCCATAAAACACTTATCTGACCGCATCATTTCACTCAGAAGGGAGGTTTGGGCCCAGAAAACACTTATCTGACTGCATTATTTCACTCAGAAGGGAGGTTTGGGCCCATAAAACACTTATCTGACCACATCATTTCACTCAGAAGGGAGGTTTGAACCCATAAAACTAGTTTAACCCAACCACTATTTTTATTGAGGTGCATTTCTAAAGCCAGGAAAGTGAGCGGTAATGTATATATGTTCGGGATAACGATTCTAAATTGCCGCTTGTTATGATTTTGATATTTAATTTAGGATGTGTTCCTACATTGTGGTATTTTTTGTTTCACATTTTATTAATGGTCTTCAACACGATTTCTACATCAGATGATAGTTTAACATTAACACGTGTCAGTATTGACTGCTGACTTCTCTAGAGCACATGTTTACAGGTGTCAGTATTGACTGTTTACTTCTCTAGAACACATGTTTACAGGTGTCAGTATTGACTGCCTACTTCTCTAGAGTTTACGCCGCCGTGTGACGTAATTGTTAGCTTTCTCTGTAATGTTTTGTGGACCATTGTTTGTTCTTTTTTCTCTCTTCTTTTTGCCATTTCATTGTATGTCTTTGATCTTTTTGCCATTTCATTGTATGTCTTTGATCTTTTTGCCATTTCATTGTATGTCTTTGATCTTTTTGCCATTTCATTGTATGTCTTTGATCTTTTGCAATAATAAGTAGAACATTGCCTATCTTATTGATGAAAACATGAAAATGTCAAATACGTGGTCATACATTTAACTGTGTAGAACTTTTAAGCAATATAATCTACCAGATCAATTTGAAATTTATAATAATTTGCATACCTCCGCAACGACGTTGAGGGATTATACTGGTGTCAAAAAGCATTGGAGATATCAAAGCGGTTATCAGAAGCCTTAATGCGAAGGACAAACTAAAAAGGTAATACGACGGGTACCACTAGTGACACAGGAACTGTATACCTTTCCTCGACATCCTTGTACATCGCAGGTTTTTAGTGGGGTTTATGCTGCTTAATCTTTAGTTTTCTGTGTAGTGTTTTGTGGACCATGGTATTGTGTAATTTTCTATTCAAGGAATCTAGATACCCCTTTGGTCTTCTTCAAATCGCTCGTATTCAGTTGGTTAACATGGATTCTGTTTTTAACGATAAATGGTGCAGGTGTTCCGGAAGGGTAAGCAGCTCCTGCTCCACTTGTGGCACCCGTCGTGTTACTCTTGTGACACACCTGGTGATAAGTAATGAATAAGGAACGCATCGATTGTGATTACGATATCCGTGGTCATTTGTGACACAGATACTCCGCAACGGTAAGCCAAGTCATGGTGGCGACGTAAAGTTTCGAAGTGAATATTTAAGCATAACCACAAGGAACCTTTGGTTTAGTAGCTTCCTTGTTAACAGCAACCTTCTATCAAGGATATCATAATAGGAACCACAAGCTCTGGAATATCGGATCAACTGAGAGATATATACTCCATATGCAGTTGCTTCGTATAAATGGAAAGCTCAGAAATCATCACTTTTATCGTAATGTTTAGTTCTTAACCGGCCCTCATTGTCAGTCTTACAATTTCATTTTTGCTTAACATTATTATCAGTGTTATCTGTAATATAGAAGTAGATAAGTAGTATATCAGTACGGTTCAAATCATATTTCGGGGGGGATCAAATGGGAGGATTGGGCCATTGTGTATGCATGACCGGAAGTGACGTCACCGGAAGAGGCCCTGACAGGAAGTTACGTCACCGGAAGCGGTCACGGAAGTATGTTCTGCGCATGCCCGGAAGTGAGAGTTTTTCCAGCACTTTCTTCTTACTATAGTAGTAGTACAAAACGTACCATTGCGCATGACCGAAAGTAGCATGGCTACCGGAAGTGACGTTACAGGAAGTGACGTCATAAGACCGGCAGTGAGGGTTTCCTGCCCTTTTTTCGGGTGTTTTCGGATATTTTCGAGATTTTCGTTATGTTGTGTAGTACTCCAAGGGTGTTTTCTAACACGTTCGCGTTCTCACTGTGGTATTTCTACTAAATAACCTAAGAGTCAAATGAATGAAATGGTACATTCGATCCCCTAAATCATCCAATAGAAGGTCTATCGGTTTCCCAAAATCACAGTTCCACTCTCTTACTGCCATTCCATTCCGTCAGTTCTGCATAACGGCTACCTCCTAGGGGCACTTTGAACGGAGCTGCACAAGCTTCACCTTGGGTCTGGTCTTTATCTTATTATTTGTGAAAATAAATACAAATAGTTTTATTCTAGCACTATAGAATCCTTAAAGTAATATGAAAGGCAAATATCGTGGTATTTTTGGATTAAATATTTTCACTTAATACCGATATGTCACTTAATTTTAACTAAAATCAACTGCATAACATTAAAAATCCGCTCAAAAGCAGATTTTAAGAGCAAATCGCAAAATATTTGACAGTAGATTATTCTGTTTTCCCGTACAGTAATGCAAATGATATGCGCGTGACCCAAGATTTGAACTATTTCGGGGAGAATATCGCTCATGCGCACTGTTCAGTTGATGAAAAAAATGTTGGATGCAAGTAAAAATATATTCCGTGTGTACCACATAAGAATCATTGCACCAAAAAAAAATTGCTCACACGATATGAAACAGACAAATTCCTCAATAATCATTGTTAGGAATGCGTGCGTGCTTACCTCAGCATCCATGATTGTTTATCTTTTCGTCACGAGGTCATGATCGGCAATCATCGGAACAAAACAACCGAAAGCTAATCAGTCTCCACAACATTGGCGAGGACGATAAACATGCACACGGATTTGCAGATTTTTAATTGTTGGGAACAGATTTCGACTTGAAACATGCATGAATAGCTTAGTAAAGGTACCGCCGTATTCCAAATTGAATTTTCAGGGAAAAATGTCTTCACCCAAAACTGGTGTAATATTACTTTAAATTTCCTCAATCCGCATGGCATGAAATGATTGGGGTCGTATCCGTCCGGAACCCAAAGCAAAAACGGATTATTGGTTTTCAAAATATAATAGGGTTACTACACTTTGTGAGTATTGCTGCTGCTGCGGCGTATATCCCTTTATCAGCGGCGGCGGCGACGGCGGCGTATATCCCTCTGTCATGTGTATGACTTACAAGAAGCAGAAGCCGGTGACATCGCAGCTCGGTTGGTACGACTTTCCCCCTACAACTTTGAAGATACCATGAATCTGAATTTGTATGAAGACCACTTCAGCTACGTCAGTGATATGGTGAAATACAGTCACAGCTACCTTTGTCCGAAATGTGACCGGTTGTAGAAGCATGTTGGAACGCTGCACAGACATGAACGGACCTGTACGGGGAGTGTTATCTACAAGTATCCTGGTGGCGTGTACCATACAGCAAAGACCGTATTTGACCGGTTAGAAGACGAAGGCATCGAAGTCCCAGCGGAATTTTACGGAATTCTCATTGTTGCATGTATAATGAAATCTGTAAGCTCCATTGTCTATAAAATTAAAAAAGTTTTGTAACGATAATGTAAACATTTTTCAATGAAATAAGTAATGTTGTATTTTCAAACGTTGCGGGTTTTTTTTTGTGAAATACGACTTATTTTTGGAAAAGTACGGGAAAATGATACGCGGAAAATAAGTAACGTTGCATTTCAAACGTTGTATTTCAAACCGCAACCTCTGGATTGTCCATTCTTGATTATAGACAAGTATGTTTTATTTTGTAAGGGTCTTGTAGGTGTGTAACAAATAAACAATAGAGAATACCGAAGGGACAATAACAAATGGACAATCAAAAGAAACTAAGTTAATATAGCATTTGTTTACGCTGCGATATAGATGACATACTGTTAAAGTTGGCGTTAAACACCAATCAATCAATCAATCAATCAATCAATCAATCAATCAATCAATCAATCAATCAATCAATCAATCAATCAATCAATCAATCAATCAATCAATCAATCAATCAATCGATGTCGACAACAGTATCAGACATAGAGGCAGACACCAAAGGTAGCAATGCTAAACAAGTAAACATATATTCTTTATTTGTGAGAGAATATATTACGAGAATAAGCCAGGTGCAAAAACTCCAAAATAGTAAACTGTTAGCAAAGATAAGGAAAAATATTGAAATGTAAATATGTATGCATTGTATATATGTATATGTATGCATGCATATGTATGTGTGTAGATGTAGGTGCGTATTTATAGGTATATTCAATTAAAGTCTGATTCTCATCAGTTATATTATATTATTTGAAATTATTTTAATTATATAAGAAAATATTAATATGAAATACTTCATAAGTAGCTTGGGCTTTTGAAGTAAGAATGTAACAAGCATTTTGAATAAAAATATATTGTAGTTAAAAAAAACCAATGCTAATAGAAATGTACATAGAGAAATAGTATTCCTTCCTTTTAGTTCTTGAATTGATGGATAAACGGACGTGCAAATGATTCTTATAGTATTTTCAAGCACAAAACCATTTCCGCGTAAAACATCTGTTCTTACCAACGTTTTGCACTATGGGTAATAAACGGAAGATATTGGCCATCTTCAAGCATTTGATCACGTTCCAATGTCTTTTTGAAGTTCTAAGCATGTGACATAATTGTCACAGGATGTTTATTACATTCTCTGATTTCTTTGTCCCATTCATGCGAGGTGTACTCGATACAACATTATATAATAAAGTGTGTCAGTGACTTTCGACAGGAAAAAGTTGATGAAGGAATCTATTATATAAATTCATTGTTTTGACTGATAGTTCCAATATAGTAATACAAAGGATGAACACCATGGCAGGGCATGATTCACACTCGTTGTGTTGCAAAAAAAAAACAAAGGGAAAAACTCTCCATTGTCGGCATGACATAAGCATATTATTACTGCTAGGTATATCACGTCTGCTGAAGACTGTCGTTGATACCACATGCATGACATTATCAATACATCACTATTGAACCTAAACCCAACACCACAACAAGTATAAATGCACAGACATGAATACATAACAATGTTTCATATTTCAGCTCCTGCATTTATTGATTGTATTTTTAAATTCTAGATGTCTGGTTTGCTAGACATATTTCTGATTTGGATAATTGTACACATCTTGTGACGAAATTTGAACCAGAGATAGATAGCAACCATCCGGTATGTATACCAGAATATTGCCACGAAAAAGAAATTTATTTATATATACACTCTTTGACATGTAAAGTAATGTCAATATATACTTTAAATATATGCTCTGTATTGATAATAGCAATTTTAAAGAGCCTATGTAGAATTTAATGAATAGAGACTCGTCTGGGAATATATGACAGCATAACCTTGTTACTAGTATTTGTTTTCATGATAAAGTATTTAAAATAAAACAGTGATGTAATTGTGTGTATGTTTCCCAGTTGGAAAACCGTGGTGAAAAAGTGAAAACAGGTCTACCCGTGGAAAATGTTTTTGAAAAGTTTGAAGATATCAAAGGGGTAATCATAAGCCTTTGATCGAAGACGGACAGAAAACACAATGGTCAAAAGAAAAGGGACAAAAGGACATACAACGATCTATACCGTAGAAAGCTAAAGATTGAGCAACACGAACCACACCAAAAACAGGTGCTCCGGATAGGCAAGCAGTTCCTGCTCCACATGTGGCACACCTCGTGTTACATTTGTTACAAACACTGTGATAAGACATGAATGAGGAAAGGAACGGATTGTGATTACAACAAACGGAAGATATCTTGATTATTTGTGACACTGATACTCTGTAACGGTTAACTTGCGAAGTGATGACTTTAATTTAACCACTGGGAATCCTTAGCTCAATAGCTTCCTTGTTAGCAGCAATCCTCTATCAAGGAAATCATGCTATGAAACGTCTACACATTGTTGTATGTTATTGAGAACTAGGTTTAGAATTTGTTTTTCATATATTAATATTGCCCACTTTAAAACTTAAAAATGTTTGTTAATACATTGTTAATGAAATAATAGATCCAAGTATGTGCAGCGTTATCTAACGAAATCATCATTTTTACACGCAAGAGGCTAAATGGCATTCATTTACATCTGGTCGTTATCTTAGAGTAAGTAACACATTTGTACAGGTCTCGAAGTAACTATGTCCTGTTTTTATACAATGTACCTTGGGACGAAATTGGAAAAAACAGGCTTTGGAACTTTCTTATGAAAAAAAACGTCATGATTTTAATCAAGTAATCAGGTCTGAGCGTCAAAACTGTGCAGTTCATGCCACTACACTGTGCAAGTTGGCGGGGATAATGGAGTCAACAGTTTTAGTTCTATGCATTAACTTCGGTATCCATATAATAAAATCAAATGACAGAACTGTTATGCAGAACTGACAGATTGGAATTGCAGTAAGAGAGTGGATCTGAGATTTTGGGAAACCGATAGACCTTCTATTGGTGACATAGGGGATCAAATATACCATTTCATTCATTTGACTCTTAGGTTATTTAGTAGAAATACAACAGTGAGAACGTGGACGTGGTAGAACACACCCTTGGAGTACTACACAACATAACGAAAAACCCCGAAAATATCCGAAAACACCCGAAAAAAGGGCGGGAACCGTCACTTCGGTCTTATGACGTCACTTCCTGTGATGTCATTTTCGGTAGCTATGCTATTTCCTGTCAAGCGCAATGGTACATTTTGTACTACTACTATAGTAAGAAAAAAGCGCGGGAAAAACTCTCGCTTCTGGTAATATTTGTCGGGAAAAAGGGCGGGAAGCCCTCATTTCCGGTTTTGTGACGTCACTTCCGGTTACATCCGTTAGTCATGCTACTCCCAGTCATGCGATATGGTATATTTTGTACTACTACTATAGTAAAAAATAGGTGGGGAAAAATCTCACTTCCGGTCAGGGCCGCTTCCGGTGACGTCACTTCCGGTCACGCATATACAATGGCCCAATCATCCCATTTGATCCCCCCGAAATATGACTTGAATGGTACTGATATGCTACTTTATTTAGAGTGCTCCGTTCGTTTCTAGAATAACCTTTATCAAGTAATATGAGGCAGGTGCAACCTGAAACGCTCCCGAAGAACAGTAATTTTTCTTCCTGTTTACAAAATATCAAGCTTAAAAATAACACCACCTAACTCCAGAGAGTTTTCGTATCCGCTACCGAACATTGTTTCATTTTTATTTCGACTAGAGTTCCGTTTAGGTCACGTGATTTTTCCTTTAATTTATTTCCGGTTTGGCAGCCATATTGTTGAAGATTTTGAAGTGCCATAGTAGTACATATTCATACTTCTACCATTAACGCTCCTGAACTTCGGGAGTGTATTATCATAAACCAAAAACCGAAAACCCACTAGTGAAGCAGTTATTCAGACTAATGTCAATCTCTCTCATGTATGGGCAACCTTAGCTAATTTTGGCTATTCTGTTAGACCCTTTGGTTTTCCTGCTCCCAAAGACTTTAAAGTTATTGGGGATACCAAGCTTTTGATTGTGAGCATATTCGAGAAACGCGTCATATGCACTAAATTTAGATATATATACTTGGCAGGTAGACAGGTGTAAATGTGTGAGTAATTAAATACACGTTAGAGAAATCAGAAATCACGAATTGACAATCAAGATACACAAGCATCATTTGGCGCACAAGGTACAAGACGAAGTCAAGTAAACCCCCCCCCCCCCTTTTCCTTATATAAGTCCTGATCCTTATAAGACATCCACCAAGTTACTCATACAGTCGCATTGGACACCACTATGCGCAAACAAGCACAGCATAAATAGACATGTGTATGTGTGTATGGGAGGGGGGAGCAGGGGGAGAGACGAACCGAATATTATTCACATATTAACCACGTATTAAAAAAATGAAAAATAATAATTATTACTCCGTCAGAATAGTTCCTAAATTTTAAATAATAAATCGTAGTCACCGAGACAAAATCGATTCCCCTATCACACAAACACATGACCACTCACTCCTGTGGTGTGATACATACACGTGAATAAAAGGTGGAGGATTTAAAATAGTTTGATGTGGCCAAACCCTCCGCCTTAAGAATGTTAAAGTTAGATTTCTAGCTGACAATGTTTTCCCTCAGCAAGATTCGAACGGACACCGTTGGTATGCGGTATCATACTGTCGAACCATTAAACATTTGGCTTTCTGAGAAACTACGTCAACATTAGCCGTGTACTGCGTCATTAAATTACTGATGAAAAGATGAAAAGGTCAAAACCTTAACGAGCCAAAAGTCCAAGCACTGTTACATCCTGTTCCTATTACCCAGAGCTATAATCAGAATTACATGAAATATATACAAACTAAATACAATTTATATTTAATACTTGTTGGAAGCATTTATTTATTTTTCCATCTAATATATAATTTTTTACTTTCATTAAAAATGTACACTTTTGAAGGTCAAAGCCTAGTATATATGAATGTCAAGGCAAAATAAGTTTTTCTTAATCATCGATAGAGTTTCTATGACGAAAATGAAGGCAAGACAAATGTTTCAGTCCGCTAAAATAACAATACCTGCAATTTGTGTTTATTTTTTTATTGGAGTTTGGTTTGGTTTAGGCTTATGGTGTTTAACGCCACTTTCAACAATATCTCAGTTATATCGTGGCTGTCAGTTTTATAGGTGGAGGAAACCGGAGTACCCGGAGAAAACCACCGACCTGTCACAAGTCACTGACAAACTTTATCACATAATGTTGTATCGAGTATACTTCGCCATGAACGGAGTTCGAACTCACGACTTTAGTGGTGAAAGGCACTGATTGCACAGGCAGTTGTCAATCCAACTACCATACGATCACGACCACGACGACCTTTTTTTTTTGATTTTGGAACTGATCCGACAGTGTGACATATTTTGTTTCTATTTTATTATCTAACATTTATATAAAGTCATCATCATTATTGTATTTGTGTCTCAAGCACTGAATAATCAAACTAGCTACTGTTAAATAACTCATTGTTTTTTTATTGTCATGAAAAAAAATTAAAAACAAAAAATAACATCAGAACACTTCAAACATCCGATAGAAAATCGTAGAAAAAGGGAAAATGGACAACATTAACACATAGATACATGACCATTTATTTTCCTGTCTTCGTCCATGCACTTCAAAAAAAAGTGTCGGGTTTAACTAGTTTGATGGGCCTGCAAGTTTGTTTCAGAAACGCACAAGTATGCTATATTTCACGAAAAAAAAAAGGATGATACTATGCCATAAATAGCTCAAGAAAGAGAACTCTACCAATCTTTTTTGCTCTTTCAGATTGATTATTCCGTATCAAGAAAGACAACTCAATTTATAAAACCTGTTCAACTTTTCAAAACAATTTAATCGTTGAATTCTATTATTCTCATATATCATGGCCTCTGATGTTTTCTAAGCTTGTTAAAAGTTAAAATGGATGTGATTATATTCTGAATTATATCCATACACATATTGATATATAATGTTAATTAATTTTCCTAATTAACAAAATGGGTATATTCTGTGTTTTCTCATTTCCCAGTACAACCAAATAAATCGTAATTTACATATTGAGATTGAAAAAATGGTTATGGCGTTTAGCGCCACTATCAACAATTTTTCCAGATATATCGTGGCGGTCAGTTTAATTGGTAGTGGAAACTGGGATACCCCTGAAAAAACCACCGACCTGCCACAATTCACTGACAAACTTTATCATATAATGTTGTATTGAGTATACATCGCCATCAGCGGCATTCGAACTCACAACGTTAGTGGTGGAAGGAACTAATTACATATGTAGTTGTAAATACAACTACTATATGACCAAGACCACCACGGCTCCTTGAAAATAGGAATGGTTGTGTATTTCAGTAACAGCATTATATGAACATTACATTTTAAGCATATTATGATGCATGTACTTTTATCGTTTACGAAAATGATCATTAAATATTTATGGACTAAGAAGACCACATGCAGGGATATGTATACCACTTTATTTTGATGAGTCCTGAAGACATAAAAATCTAACATTTGAAAACTATGACAAGCCCCAACCGAGAACAGCGAGTCTAGGCGAGTTGGAATAATCTATGCACATAGAATGTTGATTGTGTCATGCAGAATTGAAATTGACCACCTGTTTAGCAAAAATGTAAATAAAATGTAAAATACATAAATTCAAAATATCACTACATGTGATAAGACAGTAATATTTGTTTTATTTTATCGAGTAGTGAATCTTTGTTCTTGTTTACATAAAACTAAATCTTAGTTGAAAGAATCCAACTACTAATCCTTCGTTTAACCGTACATCATGTTGATTAATTTTTTAATTATTGACATTGATTCAGACTCTGTAATAACATGGAAACGATTTAAAGCATTACCGACTTGATCCATTTCTTTGATCTAATCTACCGTGTCTTCCCTTAAACCGCAACGCATTTTTCCCTGTTATGTAGATCTTTTTTATTTTTTCTATCATGAGTTAATGTAAAGCTACGGCTGATTTTGATCATTTGGACAAAGTCAATTTTATAATTTCTTTAAATTTAAAGTTAGGTAAGTTATAAAGTTTCAAAAGGACTTTGATCATTTGGACAAAGTCATTTCATTATAATTTTTGTTATTACTATCATATTTATATTGTCTTATTTTGGCTGTTAAAGTTAAAAAAGAAAATGTATTTTCTAAATTTGTAAAAAAACGCTTGTCTATAATTAATGTACCCATTTTGATATATTGTATTTTATGCTAAATGAATTTCTGAATACCTATTGTGATCAATTGTCTGTGATATTATGTTTTTAAAATAAAGGTATTTGAAAATTCAGATTATTTTCTCTATCATGATCACAGACAAGACATTTCCGAACTTGACTGTATGAGTAACAAGGGGTACATCTTATAAGAAACAGGAACTGTTGACCCTTGAACTGCTGACCCTTTGAGAGAACACGAGTTCACACTCCGTTTTTCAGTTGGGTTCGTGTTGCTTATCATTTTAGTTTCCTGTTTTGTGTGTGTGTTTGTTGTTGTTTGTCTTGGTTCTATGTCTTAGTGTGACAAATGTTGCCAGTGTCTCTGGATTGTCCAATCTTGATAGTCCCTTCGGTTTTCTCAAAGATTTACTTATTTCGCAGATTCGTACTATTGTCTATGTTATGTGCTGCGTTCTTTTAAGCTTTAGAACAGTTAATAGTTAGTTAGTTATTGGTGTTTAATGTCCGGCTACCTTCTGCAGGTATTGAGGACAGATTACTTTTACAGAGATTAGTACTCAGTCTCTTTTCTACTGGCTTTTCGTTTAAAACGAACCTATAGTTGTTTGGTCGGCGTCGGTTGTCGGTCACCAATGTGTGTGTCCTATGTAGGATAGCGATAGGGTGGTGTTGGGTCATCTGGATCGAAGGTCTCGGAGTATGACTCCGTTCCGTCTCGGAATTCTGTCTTGTAGCAGAGGTCAGTTAATATTTAATCAGATCGTATTATATCCGTCTCACTAGTGTCATTTCATACTGCAGCATCAATGTTGTAATGACTAACGACTCGTCGCGAGGGTGGTAGATCGTGGGTTCGAGTCCCGGTTTGGAATTTTTGTCTTTTCCACTAAGAACGCAGCACTAAGGAAAAAGAGGAAAGACTGTTTGGTTTGAAATCAGAATAATGTGTTTGGAGCGAAATGCTTTCAGTGCCGGATTTAGGACAAATGAGGCCCTGTGCTAGTTAAGTTATGAGGCCCCTTACTTGGGCCCTGAAGGAGGTAGACTCGGTAGGCCTACACAGGCAGTAAGGCATACATGCTGAGAAAATTTAGGAATAGTTAAAATATTAAAATTGCACCACATAAGCAAAAATTCATCGTAAAAATGTCTTTGGGACAGGAAGATGACCCACCCCCCCTGGCCAACGGGACCCTGTGCTTAAGCACACCTAAGCACAATGATAAATCCGGCACTGAATGTTTTAGTGAGCCAGCACTAACTCCAGCTAAGTGTGTTGGTGTAGTACAAAGCGGACACCTTATCAAAATGTAACTTGTTCCCACCGTGTAGTACAACGACCGTGATATAGCTGATAAATTACTTACTTGGCGTTAAACAACAATCACAAACTCCTTTCATATTGATACATACAAGTCTACAATGGTGCGTTTAGTATTTCCTGACTTTTTCATCAAATATGTTTGAGTTGTATCCCTTTGAACATATGTGGTTACAATTGTCTTCCTCTTGTACTCGACAGGGTCTTTCTTGGCCTGAGCAAAATTATCACGACAGGTGCCACTAGTGGGGCAGGAACTACCTACCCCTTCGGAGCTAGGGGTTCAATCCTTCTTCTAATGTTTAATTTTCTGTGCATTTTATCCATTGTATTGTCTGTCCTTTTGTGATCTACAGTTCCTGATTAACTATTTGGTATCTTCAAACTTGTCATGTATACTATAGTGTTATTGTTTTGTTTTTTTGTGTTGTTACATTTAAATGTGCTGTAAAACTTTAAATAACCAACAATCAACTATTGTATTGTCTATCCTTCTTCAATTTACGGCTTCTGATTGTTCCTTTGGTATCTTATACATTTCTTAGATTGATTGATGGATTGATTTTTGGTGTTTAACGCCACTTTCAGCAATATTTCAGTTATATCATGGCGACTAGTTTTAGTGGTGGAAGAAGCCGTAATACCCGGAGAGAACAACCCACCATGGGCAAGTAACTGGTAAACTTTATCACTTGTAGGTAAATGTCAAAAGCCAGAGTACTTGGAGAGAACCACCGACCATGGGCAAGTAACTAGTAAACTTTATCACTTGTAGGTAAATGTCAAGAAACGAGGCAAAAGAAGCTGTTTATGTTGTTATTTTTATCCAAAGTTTTTTTGGGGTTAGATTCATGTAATACCATTAACAAAGTTTAGATTATTAACTGACATAGCATCATCAATTAACCTGAATGTGAGATTATTAACTGACATAGCATCATCAATTAACCTGAATGTGAGATTATTAACTGACATAGCATCATCAATTAACCTGAATGTGAGATTATTAACTGACATAGCATCATCAATTAACCTGAATGTGAGATTATTAACTGACATAGCATCATCAATTAACCTGAATGTGAGATTATTAACTGACATAGCATCATCAATTAACCTGAATGTGAGATTATTAACTGACATAGCATCATCAATTAACCTGAATGTGAGATTATTAACTGACATAGCATCATCAATTAACCTGAATGTGAGATTATTAACTGACATAGCATCATCAATTAACCTGAATGTGAGATTATTAACTGACATAGCATCATCAATTAACCTGAATGTGAGATTATTAACTGACATAGCATCATCAATTAACCTGAATGTGAGATTATTAACTGACATAGCATCATCAATTAACCTGAATGTGAGATTATTAACTGACATAGCATCATCAATTAACCTGAATGTGAGATTATTAACTGACATAGCATCATCAATTAACCTGAATGTGAGATTATTAACTGACATAGCATCATCAATTAACCTGAATGTGAGATTATTAACTGACATAGCATCATCAATTAACCTGAATGTGAGATTATTAACTGACATAGCATCATCAATTAACCTGAATGTGAGATTATTAACTGACATAGCATCATCAATTAACCTGAATGTGAGATTATTAACTGACATAGCATCATCAATTAACCTGAATGTGAGATTATTAACTGACATAGCATCATCAATTAACCTGAATGTGAGATTATTAACTGACATAGCATCATCAATTAACCTGAATGTGAGATTATTAACTGACATAGCATCATCAATTAACCTGAATGTGAGATTATTAACTGACATAGCATCATCAATTAACCTGAATGTGAGATTATTAACTGACATAGCATCATCAATTAACCTGAATGTGAGATTATTAACTGACATAGCATCATCAATTAACCTGAATGTGAGATTATTAACTGACATAGCATCATCAATTAACCTGAATGTGAGATTATTAACTGACATAGCATCATCAATTAACCTGAATGTGCTGCCATAGCATCATCAATTAACCTGAATGTGAGATTATTAACTGACATAGCATCATCAATTAACCTGAATGTGAGATTATCACTGTGACAACTGACATAGCATCATCAATTAACCTGAATGTGAGATTATTAACTGACATAGCATCATCAATTAACCTGAATGTGAGATTATTAACTGACATAGCATCATCAATTAACCTGAATGTGAGATTATTAACTGACATAGCATCATCAATTAACCTGAATGTGAGATTATTAACTGACATAGCATCATCAATTAACCTGAATGTGAGATTATTAACTGACATAGCATCATCAATTAACCTGAATGTGAGATTATTAACTGACATAGCATCATCAATTAACCTGAATGTGAGATTATTAACTGACATAGCATCATCAATTAACCTGAATGTGAGATTATTAACCTGACATAGCATCATCAATTAACCTGAATGTGAGATTATTAACTGACATAGCATCATCAATTAACCTGAATGTGAGATTATTAACTGACATAGCATCATCAATTAACCTGAATGTGAGATTATTAACTGACATAGCATCATCAATTAACCTGAATGTGAGATTATTAACTGACATAGCATCATCAATTAACCTGAATGTAGATTATTAACTGACATAGCATCATCAATTAACCTGAATGTGAGATTATTAACTGACATAGCATCATCAATTAACCTGAATGTGAGATTATTAACTGACATAGCATCATCAATTAACCTGAATGTGAGATTATTAACTGACATAGCATCATCAATTAACCTGAATGTGAGATTATTAACTGACATAGCATCATCAAATTAACCTGAATGTGAGATTATTAACTGACATAGCATCATCAATTAACCTGAATGTGAGATTATTAACTGACATAGCATCATCAATTAACCTGAATGTGAGATTATTAACTGACATAGCATCATCAATTAACCTGAATGTGAGATTATTAACTGACATAGCATCATCAATTAACCTGAATGTGAGATTATTAACTGACATAGCATCATCAATTAACCTGAATGTGAGATTATTAACTGACATAGCATCATCAATTAACCTGAATGTGAGATTATTAACTGACATAGCATCATCAATTAACCTGAATGTGAGATTATTAACTGACATAGCATCATCAATTAACCTGAATGTGAGATTATTAACTGACATAGCATCATCAATTAACCTGAATGTGAGATTATTAACTGACATAGCATCATCAATTAACCTGAATGTGAGATTATTAACTGACATAGCATCATCAATTAACCTGAATGTGAGATTATTAACTGACATAGCATCATCAATTAACCTGAATGTGAGATTATTAACTGACATAGCATCATCAATTAACCTGAATGTGAGATTATTAACTGACATAGCATCATCAATTAACCTGAATGTGAGATTATTAACTGACATAGCATCATCAATTAACCTGAATGTGAGATTATTAACTGACATAGCATCATCAATTAACCTGAATGTGAGATTATTAACTGACATAGCATCATCAATTAACCTGAATGTGAGATTATTAACTGACATAGCATCATCAATTAACCTGAATGTGAGATTATTAACTGACATAGCATCATCAATTAACCTGAATGTGAGATTATTAACTGACATAGCATCATCAATTAACCTGAATGTGAGATTATTAACTGACATAGCATCATCAATTAACCTGAATGTGAGATTATTAACTGACATAGCATCATCAATTAACCTGAATGTGAGATTATTAACTGACATAGCATCATCAATTAACCTGAATGTGAGATTATTAACTGACATAGCATCATCAATTAACCTGAATGTGAGATTATTAACTGACATAGCATCATCAATTAACCTGAATGTGAGATTATTAACTGACATAGCATCATCAATTAACCTGAATGTGAGATTATTAACTGACATAGCATCATCAATTAACCTGAATGTGAGATTATTAACTGACATAGCATCATCAATTAACCTGAATGTGAGATTATTAACTGACATAGCATCATCAATTAACCTGAATGTGAGATTATTAACTGACATAGCATCATCAATTAACCTGAATGTGAGATTATTAACTGACATAGCATCATCAATTAACCTGAATGTGAGATTATTAACTGACACAGCATCATCAATTAACCTGAATGTGAGATTATTAACTGACATAGCATCATCAATTAACCTGAATGTGAGATTATTAACTGACATAGCATCATCAATTAACCTGAATGTGAGATTATTAACTGACATAGCATCATCAATTAACCTGAATGTGAGATTATTAACTGACATAGCATCATCAATTAACCTGAATGTGAGATTATTAACTGACATAGCATCATCAATTAACCTGAATGTGAGATTATTAACTGACATAGCATCATCAATTAACCTGAATGTGAGATTATTAACTGACATAGCATCATCAATTAACCTGAATGTGAGATTATTAACTGACATAGCATCATCAATTAACCTGAATGTGAGATTATTAACTGACATAGCATCATCAATTAACCTGAATGTGAGATTATTAACTGACATAGCATCATCAATTAACCTGAATGTGAGATTATTAACTGACACTAGCATCATCAATTAACCTGAATGTGAGATTATTAACTGACATAGCATCATCAATTAACCTGAATGTGAGATTATTAACTGACACAGCATCATCAATTAACCTGAATGTGAGATTATTAACTGACACAGCATCATCAATTAACCTGAATGTGAGATTATTAACTGACACAGCATCATCAATTAACCTGAATGTGAGATTATTAACTGACACAGCATCATCAATTAACCTGAATGTGAGATTATTAACTGACATAGCATCATCAATTAACCTGAATGTGAGATTATTAACTGACATAGCATCATCAATTAACCTGAATGTGAGATTATTAACTGACATAGCATCATCAATTAACCTGAATGTGAGATTATTAACTGACATAGCATCATCAATTAACCTGAATGTGAGATTATTAACTGACATAGCATCATCAATTAACCTGAATGTGAGATTATTAACTGACATAGCATCATCAATTAACCTGAATGTGAGATTATTACCTGACATAGCATCATCAATTAACCTGAATGTGAGATTATTACCTGACATAGCATCATCAATTAACCTGAATGTGAGATTATTACCTGACATAGCATCATCAATTAACCTGAATGTGAGATTATTAACTGACATAGCATCATCAATTAACCTGAATGTGAGATTATTAACTGACATAGCATCATCAATTAACCTGAATGTGAGATTATTAACTGACATAGCATCATCAATTAACCTGAATGTGAGATTATTAACTGACATAGCATCATCAATTAACCTGAATGTGAGATTATTAACTGACATAGCATCATCAATTAACCTGAATGTGAGATTATTAACTGACATAGCATCATCAATTAACCTGAATGTGAGATTATTAACTGACATAGCATCATCAATTAACCTGAATGTGAGATTATTAACTGACATAGCATCATCAATTAACCTGAATGTGAGATTATTAACTGACATAGCATCATCAATTAACCTGAATGTGAGATTATTAACTGACATAGCATCATCAATTAACCTGAATGTGAGATTATTAACTGACATAGCATCATCAATTAACCTGAATGTGAGATTATTAACTGACATAGCATCATCAATTAACCTGAATGTGAGATTATTAACTGACATAGCATCATCAATTAACCTGAATGTGAGATTATTAACTGACATAGCATCATCAATTAACCTGAATGTGAGATTATTAACTGACATAGCATCATCAATTAACCTGAATGTGAGATTATTAACTGACATAGCATCATCAATTAACCTGAATGTGAGATTATTAACTGACATAGCATCATCAATTAACCTGAATGTGAGATTATTAACTGACATAGCATCATCAATTAACCTGAATGTGAGATTATTAACTGACATAGCATCATCAATTAACCTGAATGTGAGATTATTAACTGACATAGCATGATCAATTAACCTGAATGTGAGATTATTAACTGACATAGCATCATCAATTAACCTGAATGTGAGATTATTAACTGACATAGCATCATCAATTAACCTGAATGTGAGATTATTAACTGACATAGCATCATCAATTAACCTGAATGTGAGATTATTAACTGACATAGCATCATCAATTAACCTGAATGTGAGATTATTAACTGACATAGCATCATCAATTAACCTGAATGTGAGATTATTAACTGACATAGCATCATCAATTAACCTGAATGTGAGATTATTAACTGACATAGCATCATCAATTAACCTGAATGTGAGATTATTAACTGACATAGCATCATCAATTAACCTGAATGTGAGATTAAACGCTTTACTTCTGTTATTCCGTTTTGTCGTTAATAACATTTGCATAAATTCTACCTCGCATGAGTACAGGAAAAGATCGATAAGGAGTGGATCACAAGTTTTCTTCGATTTATAGATCTGATCAGAGGCGGATTTAGAAGGGGCGTGCGGGGCGTGAGCCCCACAGACACTTGTTTCTGGTAAAACAAAATTACCTAGAAAATGGCTAGATACTATATATACTACAAGGTATGTAATCGTTCATTTGTAAAAAATCTAGGTCATCGCGATTTTCGCGTTTTTTCAACTCGACGGACGCCAGCATGGAGGAATGGCCTACATCATCTGAAACTACGATAATTTATCTACAAAATGATGTATAAAACACCTACCTTTGCTGAACCTCAACAATGCAACAGACCTTTTTCCACGGGTCAGTCATCAGCTTTCATCATCCAGTTGGTCACCTGGCAAGTTCTACCCCGCAGTGAATGAAAAGTTCAAGGTCGAACTCAGGTAAAGTATTTGATTGGTCGAAGTTTCTCACTACATTTAGCAAGCTGGAATTCTGAAGTTTATTTTTATAATTTTTCATCAAAATGGAGAAGATGCAAAAAGAAACATGTAATGCTGTATTAATGTTCCCGCCTATAAGACTTTCAGTCCTGTTGATATACTTCAGAGAAAAATCCCGAGGTTGTATAGAAAGTTCACGAATTTTTGAATTCTAAAAATAGCCACAGATTTGCATTCAAACTACACTTTTATTCTAAGAAATTAAAACACTTTTATTAATTTTTTTTATTGGAATGCAATATATATAATTTTCTAACATCTCAGTATTTTTTATAGCATTTTTATTACAACTTATCTTATTTTTTCTTTCACTGCGGGGTAGAACTTGCCAGGTGACCAACTGGATGATGAAAGCTGATAACTGACCCGTGGAAAAAGGTATGTTGCATTGTTGAGGTTCAGCAAAGATAGGTGTTTTATACATCATTTTGTAGATAAATTATCGTAGTTTCAGATGATGTAGGCCATTTCTCCATGCTGGCGTCCGTCGAGTTGAAAAAACGCGAAAATCGCGATGACCTAGATTTTTTTACAAATGGACGGTTACGTACCTTGTAGTATATATAGTGTCTAGGTAAAAAAAAATTACCAGAAACAAGTGCCTGTGGTGCGCCCCCCCCCCCCCCCCCCCCCCCAACCCCACCCCCCCCCCCCCTAAAATTCGCAAAGCATATGTTATACAACGTTAATTAAGCAGTTCAACAAACAACTTTTTCATGAATGGTTAACTCGTGACCTGTAGTAAAATATTCCTACACATTGTAAATACACGTTGGGTGTGTTCGTTGATTCATATATGGATTCGCCATCAGTAGTTCAAAGACTATTACATTCTGATTGGTTCCGAGGTACCAGACATCAACTATTTTCTCACGCTAATTAAACATTATTTCTTCAGTCAATTTTACAACATTTAGTAAACTTAAATCCTGTTACTGATGTTCTTCTTTCAACATCAGTATCATTCATAACCAGATACAAATTGATGAATTACACGCATAAGACATCTTCATGATATTAGCTGACCTATGATAACGTTCTTGTTTATATGCTGCATGAAACGATTCTGATTATCTAATTTAGTTATGTTAGCTAATCAGAAATCAATAAGTTCATGTATAGATAATTTCCGCTTTTGTTTGTCTATAAACAAGAACGATCGAATCATACGTTTTCAATGAATGAATCAAACGACGAAAAGAAAAGCTCCACCCGAACGGACAGTATTAACTAGAACCACCCGAAAGGACAAGCACCGAAGGTACAAACCAATTAGTGAAATGAGGAATGAGTTAAAACTAAACCAATAGTTCTTTGAGGTGTTAAAATATCGTGATCGATTAGTCATGAGTTGAACAATTCGCATCACGGTTGTTCAAAAAAAGTTTTACTTTAGGTTCTTATAATCTGACAAAAACATACTGTCAACATTTATCCGACAAAATTAAGGCTCAAAGTCAAGTTTTTTTGGTCTGATAAAAATGGTGTGGTTGGTTCAAAATTGTCTTTCAAATAAATGTCTGTAATTCCTCAAACCCACAGAGCTTCCGGGGGACTTCGCCCCTACCCCTGGGGACCGGTCCCCAGACCCCTCGCCTACTCACGCCCCCCCCTAACAACACATCCTGGATGATTACCCCTTTGATATATACAAGCTCTTCTTGTTACCATGGGGATATCGATGATTTGTTGTAAGAAAGGTTTGAATATACCAAAGGGGTAATCAGAAGGGTAAATCGAAGAGTTATGTTGCTTAACGCCACTTTCAATAATATTTCAGTTATATCGTGGCGATCGGTATATTGGTGCAGGAAACCGGAGTACCCGGAGAAAACCATCGGCATGCCGCAAGTCACTGACAAACTTGATCACATAATGTTGTATCGAGTACACATCGCCTGAGCGGGATTCCAACTCACAACGTTAGTGGTAATAGGCACTAATCAGGGGCGGATCCAGGATTTCAAGTTATGGGGGGCGCACTTAAAAAAATTGCGCTGAGCGGATGGAGACACGGACATTTTTTGGGGTATTTCGTATGAAAAATCACGCTTTTACGCCAAAAAATCATATTTTTTCCAATTGCGGAGGGAGGCACGGAAATTGTTGGGGTATTTCGTGTGAAAAATCACGATTTTACGCCAAAAAATCATATTTTTTCCAATTTTAGGGGGGACGCGCGCGCCGGGTGAGCCCCCCACTGGACCCGCCCCTGCTAATTACATAGGTAGTTGTTAATTCAACTACCATATCATCACGACCACGACGACCCCTATTAAGCGAATCGAAGAAGGAAGAACAGACAATACCATGCCCGAAAGAAAAATCACAAACGTAAAAGGTGTCGTCCGTACTCGACAAATATAGTATCCTAACATACTGAATACATAGTATTAAAAGAATGTGTAATATTATTATTAGACATTTTGTATTTATATTCTGGAGTTATCGTTCTTTTGTTATCCTTATATCTTTGAAATATCCCTTGATCAACGAGGGAATATTTGTTTCATCTCAAAATTCAAGGACATCACCACTGAAGCATTTTATTCTGAGGACTTTCATCTTGACATTATAAAATATATCAACGATTAAGTTGATTATAATACTATAAAATGTGTTAAATACTTAATAACATAATTATCAACCATTTATTTACATAAAAGCAAAAAAAAAATAATAAACGCATTATACTTCAATTGATTTTTTTTCTCAACATACAGTAAACAGGAGATAGCAATTTCAGGGTAAATCAATAATGTGTCATCTTTTCCCGTAAGTAGTCAATTTGCACTGATAAGAGCGTGTTGATCAGTGTTCAACTATTCATGACGTATAACAGTAATGGTATAATCGATATGACATGTAAGACTTATAGACAAACAAACTAGAAAAGAAAATTTAAAAGATGCCAAGGGACATTCACAAGCCGTAAATCAAAGGGCAGAAACATTAAATGTTCTAAAGAAGAAGAAGAAGTAAAGACAAAAAATGGTCAGCAAAATACTACTCCAAACACAATAGATTTCACACCACGAACACCACAAAAAAACGGGATGAACTGAGGTACTCGGCAACGGTGAGCAGTGTCAGCTACCTTAGTGGCACCCGTCATGCTCCTCATCTAATATGGATCAGTGTTTAACTATTTATGATGTATAACAGTAATGGTATAATCAGTCTGACAAGTACGACCTGTAGCCATGCACCTAACTACAAAGGAAAGTTTTGAGGATGCCAAAAGGGTAATAAGAATCCGTACATCGGACAGACAATGGGGTTAGAGTAGGGTTATGGCGTTTTACGTCACTTTTACGTCACTTACGTCGTTTTACGTCACTTTTACGTCACTTATGTCGTTTTACGTCACTTTCAACAATATTTTAGTTATGTCGTGGTGGTCAATTTCATTGGGGGAGGAAACCGGAGTATCCGGAGAAAACTATCTGTAACAGGTCACGGGCAGACAATATAATTGTCAAACGAAAAAAGGACGAAAAGACAAAAATGTTCAACAAAATACTACACTATAGATTTAAGGAATCCCACTAGAAACGGGATGAACTCATGTATTCTGGTACGGTAAGCCATACCTGCTACACTAGAGGCACCTGTTGTGACACGAAGATCATCTGATATGGTAATTGTGTTGAACAAACCTTTCTGATTGGATGCTATATTATGTAGTCTGTTCTTATCAAATATATTCTGTAACATCTCACACATTATTATGTTGTATGTATATGTACCAGTATTGAAATGTTGTGAAATTGTGTTTATGGTAGAGTAACTGAATTGAGTGAGTGATTGTTGTTTTTGAACTATTATTCAGCTATATGACAGCTGGAACAAATTGTTTTTCAAAGAGATGATGATGATGATGATGAAGTTGATTTTGATTTTGATTTTGATTTTTGTTGTTTTAACGCCACTTTCAGCAATATTTCAGCTATATCATGGCGACCAGTTTTAGTGGTGGAAGAAGCCGGAGTACCCGGTGAGAACAATGATATGATAATATGATAATGATATAGAAAGTGTTCCTATAACAACCGGTATTTATACGGGAATGCTACATATTAGAATTCAACATACATGATTTTATTTGTTTGTTCTTTTGATGTCCAGCAGCAAATATTCCTTCATATTTAGAATGAGAACAACTTCAGTAATATAAAAAAAGAGGAAGGAATGTGACAACAGGGAAAGCGAATTTAATGCTACTGGAAAAGTATGGCCAGTTGTTTCAGGACGAAACATTTTTCCTTTTCTTTCACGTTTCGGCTACAGTACACCTGCTTTTAGTTGAAATCTACAAAAGTATTATTAAGTGCAAGGAAAGTTGCAGTCTCCAAACACGACAGCCACTAGGGTCAATGGTCAGACTTCTGGTATTATAACCTGACAACTCCCCAATCGAGAGGGATTCACCTATTCATCGCCCGGTGAGATGCAGGATACCTCTGTGGGTTTAGCCCTGGCAACTGTCACCAATACCCTATGTTTATTTTTTCATCGCGATTTTATATATGGAGTAAAGTGTTATATTTATAAATAGATTAGTATATTAATAAATATATTCTTGGACAATGTACATATCTTTAAATTATTTGGTTTTCCAATCTTTCTATTTTGAGCGTACATGATGAAGGTTATTCCAGAAACGTACCTGATGAAGGTTATTCCAGAAACGTTACCTGATGAAGGTTATTCCAGAAACGTTACCTGATGAAGGTTATTCCAGAAACGTACCTGATGAGGGTTATTCCAGAAACGTACCTGATGAAGGTTATTCCAGAAACGTACCCGATGAAGGTTATTCCAGAAACGTACCTGATGAAAGTTATTCCAGAAACGTACCTGATGAAGGTTATTCCAGAAACGTACCTGATGAGGGTTATTCCAGAAACGTATCTGATGAAGGTTATTCCAGAAACGTACCTGATGAAGGTTATTCCAGAGACGTACCTGATGAAGGTTATCCAGAAACATACCTGATGAAGGTTATTCCAGAGACGTACCTGATGAAGGTTATTCCAGAGACGTACATGATGAAGGTTATTCCAGAAACGTATCTGATGAAGGTTATTCCAGAGACGTACCTGATGAAGGTTATTCCAGAGACGTACCTGATGAAGGTTATTCCAGAGACGTACATGATGAAGGTTATTCCAGAAACGTTACCTGATGAAGGTTATTCCAGAAACGTACCTGATGAAGGTTATTCCAGAAACGTAACTGATGAGGGTTATTCCAGAAACGTACCTGATGAAGGTTATTCCAGAAACGTATCTGATGAAGGTTATTCCAGAGACGTACATGATGAAGGTTATTCCAGAGACGTACATGATGAAGGTTATTCCAGAGACGTACCTGATGAAGGTTATTCCAGTAACATACCTGATAAGGGTTATTCCAGAAACGTATCTGATGAAGGTTATTCCAGAAACGTCTCTGATGAAGGTTATTCCAGAGACGTACCTGATGAGGGTTATTCCAGAAACGTACCTGATGAAGGTTATTCCAGAAACGTACCCGATGAAGGTTATTCCAGAAACGTACCTGATGAAAGTTATTCCAGAAACGTACCTGATGAAGGTTATTCCAGAAACGTACCTGATGAGGGTTATTCCAGAAACGTATCTGATGAAGGTTATTCCAGAAACGTACCTGATGAAGGTTATTCCAGAGACGTACCTGATGAAGGTTATCCAGAAACATACCTGATGAAGGTTATTCCAGAGACGTACCTGATGAAGGTTATTCCAGAGACGTACATGATGAAGGTTATTCCAGAAACGTATCTGATGAAGGTTATTCCAGAGACGTACCTGATGAAGGTTATTCCAGAGACGTACCTGATGAAGGTTATTCCAGAGACGTACATGATGAAGGTTATTCCAGAAACGTTACCTGATGAAGGTTATTCCAGAAACGTACCTGATGAAGGTTATTCCAGAAACGTAACTGATGAGGGTTATTCCAGAAACGTACCTGATGAAGGTTATTCCATAAACGTATCTGATGAAGGTTATTCCAGAGACGTACATGATGAAGGTTATTCCAGAGACGTACATGATGAAGGTTATTCCAGAGACGTACCTGATGAAGGTTATTCCAGTAACATACCTGATAAGGGTTATTCCAGAAACGTATCTGATGAAGGTTATTCCAGAAACGTCTCTGATGAAGTTTATTCCAGAGACGTACCTGATGAAGGTTATTCCAGAAACGTACCTGATGAAGATTATTCCAGAAACGTTACCTGATGAAGGTTATTCCAGTAACATACCTGATGAGGGTTATTCCAGAAACGTACCTGATGAAGGTTATTCCAGAAACGTACCTGATGAAGGTTATTCCAGAAACGTACCTGGTGAAGGTTATTCCAGTAACATACCTGATGAGGGTTATTCCAGAAACATACCTGATGAAGGTTATTCCAGAAACGTACCTGATGAAGGTTATTCCAGAGACGTACCTGATGACGGTTATTCCAGAGACGTACCTGATGAAGGTTATTCCAGAGACGTACCTGATGAAGGTTATTCCAGAGACGTACCTGATGAAGGTTATTCCAGAGACGTACCTGATGAAGGTTATTCCAGAAACATACCTGATGAAGGTTATTCCAGAGACGTACCTGATGAAGGTTATTCCAGAGACGTACCTGATGAAGGTTATTCCAGAGACGTACCCGATGAAGGTTATTCCAGAAACGTATCTGATGAAGGTTATTCCAGAGACGTACCTGATGAAGGTTATTCCAGAGACGTACATGATGAAGGTTATTCCAGAGACGTATCTGATGAAGGTTATTCCAGAAACGTATCTGATGAAGGTTATTCCAGAGACGTACCTGGTGAAGGTTATTCCAGAAACGTACCTGATGAAGGTTATTCCAGAAACATACCTGATGAAGGTTATTCCAGAAACGTACCTGATGAGGGTTATTCCAGAAACGTACCTGATGAAGGTTATTCCAGAGACGTACCTGGTGAAGGTTATTCCAGAAACGTACCTGATGAAGGTTATTCCAGAAACATACCTGATGAAGGTTATTCCAGAAACGTACCTGATGAGGGTTATTCCAGAAACATACCTGATGAAGGTTATTCCAGAAACGTACCTGATGAAGGTTATTCCAGAGACGTACCTGATGAAGGTTATTCCAGAGACGTACCTGGTGAAGGTTATTCCAGAAACGTACCCGATGAAGGTTATTCCAGAAACATACCTGATGAAGGTTATTCCAGAAACGTACCTGATGAGGGTTATTCCAGAAACATACCTGATGAAGGTTATTCCAGAAACGTACCTGATGAAGGTTATTCCAGAGACGTACCTGATGAAGGTTATTCCAGAAACGTATCTGATGAAGGTTATTTCAGTATCATACCTGATGAGGGTTATTCCAGAGACGTACCTGGTGAAGGTTATTCCAGAAACGTATATGATGAAGGTTATTCCAGAGACGTACCTGGTGAAGGTTATTCCAGAAACGTACCTGATGAATGTTATTCCAGAAACATACCTGATGAAGGTTATTCCAGAAACGTACCTGATGAGGGTTATTCCAGAAACATACCTGATGAAGGTTATTCCAGAAACGTACCTGATGAAGGTTATTCCAGAGACGTACCTGATGAAGGTTATTCCAGAGACGTACCTGGTGAAGGTTATTACAGAAACGTACCTGATGAAGGTTATTCCAGAAACATACCTGATGAAGGTTATTCCAGAAACGTACCTGATGAGGGTTATTCCAGAAACATACCTGATGAAGGTTATTCCAGAAACGTACCTGATGAAGGTTATTCCAGAGACGTACCTGATGAAGGTTATTCCAGAGACGTACCTGATGAAGGTTATTCCAGAAACGTACCTGATGAAGGTTATTCCAGAAACGTAACTGATGAGGGTTATTCCAGAAACGTACCTGATGAAGGTTATTCCAGAGACGTACCTGATGAAGGTTATTCCAGAGACGTACCTGGTGAAGGTTATTCCAGAAACGTACCTGATGAAGGTTATTCCAGAGATGTACCTGATGAAGGTTATTCCAGAAACATACCTGATGAGGGTTATTCCAGAGACGTACCTGGTGAAGGTTTTTCCAGAAACGTATCTGATGAAGGTTATTCCAGAGACGTACCTGGTGAAGGTTATTCCAGAAACGTACCTGATGAAGGTTATTCCAGAAACATACCTGATGAAGGTTATTCCAGAAACGTACCTGATGAGGGTTATTCCAGAAACATACCTGCTGAAGGTTATTCCAGAAACGTACCTGATGAAGGTTATTCCAGAGACGTACATGATGAAGGTTATTCCAGAGACGTACCTGGTGAAGGTTATTCCAGAAACGTACCTGATGAAGGTTATTCCAGAAACATACCTGATGAAGGTTATTCCAGAAACGTACCTGATGAGGGTTATTCCAGAAACATACCTGATGAAGGTTATTCCAGAAACGTACCTGATGAAGGTTATTCCAGAGACGTACCTGATGAAGGTTATTCCAGAGACGTACCTGATGAAGGTTATTCCAGAAACGTACCTGATGAAGGTTATTCCAGAAACGTAACTGATGAGGGTTATTCCAGAAACGTACCTGATGAAGGTTATTCCAGAAACGTAACTGATGAGGGTTATTCCAGAAACGTACCTGATGAAGGTTATTCCAGAGACGTACCTGATGAAGGTTATTCCAGAGACGTACCTGGTGAAGGTTATTCCAGAAACGTACCTGATGAAGGTTATTCCAGAGACGTACCTGATGAAGGTTATTCCAGAAACATACCTGATGAAGGTTATTCCAGAAACGTACCTGATGAAGGTTATTCCAGAAACGTAACTGATGAGGGTAATTCCAGAAACATACCTGATGAAGGTTATTCCAGAAACGTACCTGATGAAGGTTATTCCAGAGACGTACCTGATGAAGGTTATTCCAGAAACATACCTGATGAAGGTTATTCCAGAAACGTACCTGATGAAGGTTATTCCAGAAACGTAACTGATGAGGGTAATTCCAGAAACATACCTGGTGAAGGTTATTCCAGAAACGTACCTGATGAAGGTTATTCCAGAGACGTACCTGATGAAGGTTATTCCAGAAACATACCTGATGAAGGTTATTCCAGAAACGTACCTGATGAAGGTTATTCCAGAAACGTAACTGATGAGGGTAATTCCAGAAACGTGTAGTGCGCACTAAATTTGATATCTACGTTTGTATTTGTATATACATACATATGTAAACACCAGATAATAAGAGTGTACTGATACTGTTTGATATGTACGGTAGCTTTATCAATAAGTGTCTATGATAATAATATTTTCGTAAAATATCACCACTGAAGTTGTGAGTTCGAATCCCGGTCAGGTGAGCTGTACTCGATACAACATTGTGTGATAAAGTTTGTCAGTGATTTACGACAGATCGGTGGTTTTCTCAGGGTGCTCTGGTATCCGCCACCAATAAAACTGACTGCCACGATATAACTGAAATATTGTTGAAAGCGGCGTTAAGCGCAATAACCCTAAGTAACCAACCCGTGAAATATCAGAAATTCAGTTCCGGAATTCTTTTACTGACTTCCTGTAGTCCATCATTTTAGTGTGATTTTAAAAATGCAAAGATGACATTCAGAATGTGTTATTTAATCATTTTTCATCATTCTTCCATTGACCTTGCATGACCTCATAATAAGTTTGCCTCGCCCCGCTGCATTCATTGATATGCCTGCACCAGTAAAGAATACATGTCTTTTTCTATTTTTGATTTTGATTTGAATTTTGGCACTCTCCCCATATTTTGGGTTTCATTTTATATCTGGGTTTAGTGTGTCTCAACAGGTACGCTGATAGCCAAAAGACTGGAAAGCCAAATAATTTAAAAGTTTTGTAGGGCAAGAAAACCAAAGGGCATAAGCAGGATAATCAAAAAAGGTTACAATCACGAATATTACCACCCACATTAAAAGTTTCGCAGTATGACAGAGTAATGATTAGTACGGTGTTCCATAGTTTTCTATCAGTTAAATTTAGACGATAACATTCCCTACAAACGTTCTACATGTAACCTACCGTCACACAATCATGAACGGTAAGTACTAAGTTAATCACCGACTGTCTGGTTCTACTACCTTATTATGCTATTCTTCAGGCTGTTACCATTTCACATTTTATCTTCTCGGACCTGCAGAACTATTTAATATGAGTACAGGCGTTGTTTTGTTTTATTACTATAACTGTGTCGATACCACTGTTGGTGAACTTACGTTTAAAATCTGTGTCAAGTCTAGCAATTTCCCCAAAATTGAAACTTGTTATAGTAACTACTAAACCTCGCTGTGAATAAATAATTAAAATCCTATATTTTAGTTACACAAAGATAAACATAAACATTATCGCTAATAATTTTATGGAAACACAAGTGTTTCAAAATTGTATATTGCTGAACATCGACGGTTTTGTTTTTCTTAGCTGCACATTGATATTTCACTGTTTCGCTGTAATCTAATTTGTAGATTTTTCATTCTTCTTCAGTTAATTGCCGTTTATAAAATTGCATTCTGTGTCCTTCTCCGATTTCTTCAAATATTTCTTTAGCTTGTCCTTTTGTCATTTGGCCATTGTGTTGTATGTCATTCTTCTATTTACGACATCTGATTTTCCTTTTGGTATCTTCAAACTATTCTTACTTCTCATTCTTATTTGCAGCTCTATATTCGTACAATTGTATATTTTCGTCGTCCAATGGATATTTTGAATATTTTGAGTAAATGCAGAATAATGACAGAATACAGTAATATGTTGAACATCAACTGTATACCGTTTTTCACCTACATGTATCTCAATCAAAAACAATTAATAATTAATTGTTAAGTGGATTGTTATCCTATCTGATCATTTTATTAGACTTTAGCTAGATCCAACTAATAACGATTTACCACATTAATGCGGTCTAACCACTGTAAAATGGAGGCGATTGTATTGTATTTTATAACAAGGAAGCTACTGAACCAGGATTCCTTTTATTTGGTAAAGTTAAAGTCATCACTTCGAAAATTTTACGGTCGCACTATGACTTGGTTGACCGTCATGGAATATCTGTGTCACAAATGACCACGGATATATTCCACTTGTCGCAAACACTTCCCGGTCCTTTCATCATTCACGACTTTATTACCGGGTTTGTAACTAGATTAACACGACGGATGCCACTAGTAGATCAGGAACTGCTTACCCTTCCGGAGCACCTGAGTTTACCCCCGGTTTTTAGTGGGGTTCGTGTTACTCGATCTTTAGTTTTATATGTATGCTTTGTAGATCGCTGTTTGTCCTGTTGTCCTTTTTCGTTTGGCCATTGTGTTGTCTGTTCTTCTTCGACATACGATTCTGAGTAACTCTTTGGTATCTTCAAGCTCTTCTTATAACATCTAAATATATTCTTAAATCAAATGACTATCCAAAGGCAAGAAATAATCGCTTGTAAATAAAATGATATTATTTTAGTTTTTGTACAAGGATTTCTTTCCTCTATCACCAACAAGAGATTTACCGGAAGTGACTATATGAATAGCACCGCTAATGTTTGTTCAGAAACTGCTTCCCTGCGCAAGTTCCGTTGTTCCTCACTTGAGGAGTCCTTGCTGCATATCCTTTCAGCCTTCTGTGTTGTGTTTTATGTAGCTCATATTAACGGAGGACCCGGGTGGCTCAATGAGTTAGGTAGTTCGATTACCTAACAACTCATACAAGCCTATCGCCAATACGGCGTGTGTTCGCGCCCGGATTTGTAAATTACAAAAAGGTGCACTCGACTCGCAGCTGCAAGTGATAAAGTTTACCAGTTGCTTGCCCATGATCGGTGGTTCTCTCCGGGTACTCCGGCTTCTTCCACCACTAAACCTGGTCGCCATGATATAGCTGAAATATTGCTGAAAGTGGCGTTAAACACAATAAATGAAATCAAATAATATTAATGGTAGGTCACTGGTTCAAGCCTTGGTTGATTCAAACCAAAGACTCTCTTTGTATTTGCTGTTTTACCGCTTAGGACACACCCTTAAGTAGTAAAAGAGCAACGACTGGTTGGTTTGAATTGGCATAAACATATTTTATTGGTATAGCTGAATAATATATAAACATAACAACAGCACTTGTACAATAGGATTCAGAAACAAACAAATGCTTTCTTTAAATCTGCTTCCTATGAAGAACATACAAATATCACAAACAAATATATGTGCATGCTGATTAAAATTTTAAACTTGTGAGAATTATTTATACAATGAGGGGAAAAAACAAAAATGTATGTAAGCATGTAGTTGAAAGCTACACAATTTACAAGAAACGGTTTGGATTAAACGACATGTCTATTAGCGGACTGTTGTTTCAGTGAGCTAGCCACTATAAAAATCCAACTAAGGGTGTTGATCTAGTACAAGGCAGACATCATCATCATCTCATTGAAATGTAACTTGTTTTCGACATGATGTAGCTTTAAAATGGCTGTATTGGTACTTCACAATACTCGCCTACACACTCATTGTACTATTGAAATTGGATTCATCAATAAGAGTAGATCTATATGGTGTACATTCTTTATTGATAATAATATTGACTCAAAAAACGACTAGTAATATTCATTCTCTTCATAATATTAAAATCATTTCTATGGAAACGCTGTCTCTTCCTGGTGTAAAGTAACGACCTGGAAAATAATCAGGATTTTCCATCAATTAGTAATAATAATTATAATGTAAATGACCTATAGTGTGTTGTACATGTAATAAAATATCTTAAGTTTTGTTGTTTTTCCTTTAGAATACGAGTACAGTTCATCTTTCAAACTGACAGATGAAATGAAACAAAGGTTTGATGACTATGGGTATATATTAATACGGTAAGTCACCAGCTGAAATTAGTATGGATTTCAGATGGATATAAAACAAAACCCACCCCCTTCCGAATAAAAGTCCAGATATGTAATAAAAACGTAGATATCAAATTTAGACTGCACGATGCCGTTTTGGAATAACCTTCGCCAGGTACACTCGAAGTCAAAATACTGCGAAGCCAAATAGTTCAAATGGTGTAAGTTTAATTAACACGGCTTTCTACGTAAATGTCTTAGAATATTCAAAATTCCCGATCAAATGCTAGAATGCAAAAAAACAGTATTATTTACTAATTAGCATTATAACCGCAGAATGCAACTTATTGCAACTTTCAAGGAACAATCTGTGGACAAGTAGCATCAGCTGGACCTCTGGCAAAAGTAACGACAAGTAGCATCAGATGGACCTCTGGCAGAAGTAACGACAAGTAGCATCAGATGGACCTCTGGCAGATGTAACGACAAGTAACATCAGATGGACCTCTGGCAGAAATAACGACAAGTAGCATCAGATGGACCTCTGGCAGAAGTAACGACAAGTAGCATCAGATGGACCTCTGGCAGATGTAACGACAAGTAACATCAGATGGACCTCTGGCAGAAATAACGACAAGTAGCATCAGATGGACCTCTGGTAGAGTAACGACAAGTAGCATCAGATGAACCTCTGACAGAAGTAACGACAAGTAACATCAGATGGACCTCTGGCAGAAGTAACGACAAGTAGCATCAGATGGACCTCTGGCAGAAATAACGACAAGTAGCATCAGATGGACCTCTGACAGAAGTAACGACAAGTAGCATCAGATGGACCTCTGGCAGAAATAACGACAAGTAACATCAGATGGACCTCTGGCAGAAGTAACGACAAGTAACATCAGATGGACCTCTGGCAGAAATAACGACAAGTAGCATCAGATGGACCTCTGGCAGAAATAACGACAAGTAGCATCAGATGGACCTCTGGCAGATGTAACGACAAGTAACATGAGATGGACCTCTGGCAGAAATAACGACAAGTAGCATCAGATGAACCTCTGGTAGAGTAACGACAAGTAACATCAGATGGACCTCTGGCAGAAGTAACGACAAGTAGCATCAGATGGACCTCTGGCAGATGTAACGACAAGTAGCATCAGATGAACCTCTGGTAGAGTAACGACAAGTAGCATCAGATGGACCTCTGGCAGAAGTAACGACAAGTAACATCAGATGGACCTCTGGCAGAAATAACGACAAGTAGCATCAGATGAACCTCTGGCAGAAATAACGACAAGTAACATCAGATGGACCTCTGGCAGAAATAACGACAAGTAGCATCAGATGGACCTCTGGCAGAAATAACGACAAGTAGCATCAGATGGACCTCTGGCAGATGTAACGACAAGTAACATGAGATGGACCTCTGGCAGAAATAACGACAAGTAGCATCAGATGAACCTCTGGTAGAGTAACGACAAGTAGCATCAGATGGACCTCTGGCAGAAGTAACGACAAGTAGCATCAGATGGACCTCTGGCAGAAGTAACGACAAGTAGCATCAGATGGACCTCTGGCAGATGTAACGACAAGTAACATGAGATGGACCTCTGGCAGAAATAACGACAAGTAGCATCAGATGAACCTCTGGTAGAGTAACGACAAGTAACATCAGATGGACCTCTGGCAGAAGTAACGACAAGTAACATCAGATGGACCTCTGGCAGAAATAACGACAAGTAGCATCAGATGAACCTCTGGCAGAAATAACGACAAGTAGCATCAGATGGACCTCTGGCTGAAGTAACGACAAGTAGCATCAGATGAACCTCTGACAGAAGTAACGATAAGTAGCATCAGATGGACCTCTGGCTGAAGTAACGACAAGTAGCATCAGATGGACCTCTGGCTGAAGTAACGACAAGTAACATCAGATGGACCTCTGGCAGAAGTAACGACAAGTAGCATCAGATGGACCTCTGGCAGAAGTAACGACAAGTAGCATCAGATGGACCTCTGGCAGAAATAACGACAAGTAGCATCAGATGGACCTCTGGCAGAAGAAACGACAAGTAGCATCAGATGGACCTCTGGCAGAAGTAACGACAAGTAACATCAGATGGACCTCTGGCAGAAGAAACGACAAGTAACATCAGATGGACCTCTGGCAGAAATAACGACAAGTAGCATCAGATGGACCTCTGGCAGAAATAACGACAAGTAGCATGAGATGGACCTCTGGCAGAAATAACGACAAGTAGCATCAGATGGACCTCTGGCAGAAGTAACGACAAGTATCATCAGATGGACCTCTGGCAGAAGTAACGACAAGTAGCATCAGATGGACCTCTGGCAGAAATAACGACAAGTAGCATCAGATGGACCTCTGGCAGAAGTAACGACAAGTAGCATCAGATGAACCTCTGGCAGAAGTAGCGACAAGTAGCATAAGATGGACCTCTGGTAGAGTAACGACAAGTAGCATCAGATGGACCTCTGGCTGAAGTAACGACAAGTAGCATCAGATGGACCTCTGGCTGAAGTAACGACAAGTAGCATCAGATGGACCTCTGGCAGAAGTAACGACAAGTAGCATCAGATGGACCTCTGGCTGAAGTAACGACAAGTAGCATCAGATGGACCTCTGGCTGAAGTAACGACAAGTAGCATCAGATGGACCTCTGGCAGAAGTAAACCACGTGTAGCGAAGTCAGAGGTGTGGTAGACAAAACAAAATATCAATATGCAAAAAACGTTTAAACAGTTATTATTCTACCAATATCATCACAACGAATAACCCTCTCTCACTCCTCAAATCATTGACCACAAAAGATAAAGACAATCCACAACATATACCTATGGAGATCCAGGCCATGGGTTGAGGCTTGCACAATATTGTGGTGGGGATATTCCGCTAAATAGAATCACAGCTCTCCCAAATTTGATGACGCATTCTGTCAGGAAATATTATTGCATGCGAACATGTTTCCTATTCATTCAAATGATAAATGAGGCTAACTACCCCGTATCACCTCACATCAGAAGTAACTTTCATGAAACTATTGAGCTATTTGAAAACTTCTGGGAAGGAGTAGTATTTATTTTTCAGGAAACTTTTCGAACCGGAAGTGCTACAAAGAGTGACTGATATGATAGAGAACAACGACGAGATGAAGAGACACAAATATGATGTACGTATACTAATTAGACTAGCTATAAATATGATGTAGGTATACTAATTAGACTAGCTATAAAATATGATGTACGTATACTAATTAGACTAGCTATAAAATATGATGTACGTAACTAATTAGACTAGCTATAAAATATGATGTACGTATACTAATTAGACTAGCTATAAATATGATGTACGTAACTAATTAGACTAGCTATGAAATATGATGTACGCATACTAATTAGACTAGCTATAAATATGATGTACGTAACTAATTAGACTAGCTATAAAATATGATGTACGTATACTAATTAGACTAGCTATAAATATGATGTACGTATACTAATTAGACTAGCTATAAAATATGATGTACATATACTAATTAGACTAGCTATAAATATGATGTACGTATACTAATTAGACTAGCTATAAAATATGATGTACGTATACTAATTAGATTAGCTATAAATATGATGTACGTAACTAATTAGACTAGCTATAAAATATGATGTGCGTATACTAATTAGACTAGCTATAAATATGTTGTACGTATACTAATTAGACTAGCTATAAAATATGATGTACGTAACTAATTAGACTAGCTATAAAATATGATGTACGTATACTAATTAGACTAGCTATAAATATGATGTACGTAACTAATTAGACTAGCTATGAAATATGATGTACGCATACTAATTAGACTAGCTATAAATATGATGTACGTAACTAATTAGACTAGCTATAAAATATGATGTACGTATACTAATTAGACTAGCTATAAATATGATGTACGTATACTAATTAGACTAGCTATAAAATATGATGTACATATACTAATTAGACTAGCTATAAATATGATGTACGTATACTAATTAGACTAGCTATAAAATATGATGTACGTATACTAATTAGACTAGCTATAAATATGATGTACGTAACTAATTAGACTAGCTATAAAATATGATGTGCGTATACTAATTAGACTAGCTATAAATATGTTGTACGTATACTAATTAGACTAGCTATAAAATATGATGTACGTATACTAATTAGATTAGCTATAAATATGATGTACGTAACTAATTAGACTAGCTATGAAATATGATGTACGTATACTAATTAGACTAGCTATAACATATGATGTACGTATACTAATTAGACTAGCTATAAAATATGATGTACGTATACTAATTAGACTAGCTATAAAATATGATGTATGTATACTAATTAGACTAGCTATAAATATGATGTACGTAACTAATTAGACTAGCTATAAATATGATGTACGTATACTAATTAGACTAGTTATATTAATTAAGATGTGATACAAGTAGAGGGAGTGATTGTTGTTAACGCTAAAATGAGCACTATTTCAACAATATGGCGAAGGTTTCTCCGGTTGTTTCATTTTGATTGCCCCTTCGGTTTTCACTCACGTTTTGATTGCCCCTTCGGTTTTCTCTCACATTTTGATTGTCCCTTCGGTTTTCTCTCACGTTTTGATTGCCCCTTCGGTTTTCTCTCACATTTTGATTGCCCCTTCTGTTTTCTCTCACGTTTATTTATTATCTACAACGACTGAAAAGTGTTAATATATCAAGCAGTGAACACAATGACTTGACGGATATTAAGTTCCATAGAATTGGTAAAAGAACAAACACTATAAGAGTGTGATTGTGTACATGAAATGTTTTAAAATAAAAGTCTATAATGAATATCAATACACAACTAAGGTCACACTTCCGGTAGTAGTCAAATTGACAATCGAGATAAAACAAATCATATATAGACATCTTGGTGTCCTGTTCCACTTGCGACACCAATCTTAAAAACGTTTTATGAGCATGAATATCATACAGTATAATATTTTTGACGTTTACTTCACTGGGTTTGGTACTGCTTTGACAACTATTTTACCTATTTTGTTCCGGTATTGTTATAAATACTGTTATAGTGACAGCCGGAACCTTTGAGCCTTAATGAAAGCGGGAGGATTGGCGCTTTAAAGTTTGATTCAACCTACCATTTCTTTAGAAATGCCTGTACCAAGTCAGTCATTACGGTTTTCACAATTTTCCGGTTGTTGACTGATTTTGTCTGTTTATATACTTATGAGTTTTGACTTTCCCTTTGTAAGATTGTTCGGAGTTCGGTAATTTTGTTATTACCCTTATTATCTGTATACCCTCCCTTTAACAGATTCCTGACAAGAATGGTAATATGTCATCAATGATAGCCTGGAACCATGCCGGAAATGACGTCACCTCCATGATGGCGAGATGTGATAAAGTAGTAAATCTTGTTGAAATGGTATTTTACTTACTAAAAGAATTATAATGCAAACCTATTTTTATGCGGATGTGCGTTATGTAAATACAGTCAAACCTGTCTATAAAGGGCACTCAAGGGAACCTGGTAATGTGCATTTTATAAGCAGTTGCCCTTTATATACAGGTCAAGATTATATGCACTATTCATTAATGGGGAAGATGAGACTGTCCTTTATTAACATGGATGTGCTATATAGAAGTGCCTCTTTAGGCAGGCTTGACTGTATCTAGTTGGTATATATGTGATTTTGCGTTATTTGAGGTGTAATTTAAAGGCAATTGCGGTCGTCTGAATTTTAGATACAGACATGTTGCTTTATTTGACTAACCGTAGACGAATTAGCCAATTCTGTAAAATCAGTTTTTAATTATTCATGAACACATGCCAACTTCATTAAATTAACCTGATACTAGTATATCTTTTTAGCTTAATCTTAAAGCTTTTCTTCTCTAGGAAGCAATTGCACCACTTTTTTATTTTTGAACAGGCAATTGTGATATTACCATAACACCAGTTTTAAAAGAAAAATGTGATGGAAAACAATAGACATGACAAACTACTGTGACCAGTATTTATATAAATAAGTATATTTTGCACACAGTTGTTACTTTACATACGAATCCATCGTACGGAGTTTAACATGATCCACACAAAAGGTATACGACAAACGAATCCATCCATGCTGTACGGAGTTTAACATGATCCACACAAAAGGTATACGACAAACGAATCCATCCATGATGTACGGAGTTTAACATGAACAACACAAAAGGTATACGACAAACGAATCCATCCATGCTGTACGGAGTTTAACATGATCAACACAAAAGATATACGACAAACGAATCCATCCATGCTGTACGGAGTTTAACATGATCTACACAAAAGATATACGACAAACGAATCCATCCATGCTGTACGGAGTTTAACATGATCAACACAAAAGATATACGACAAACGAATCCATCCATGCTGTACGGAGTTTAGCATGATCTACACAAAAGATATACGACAAACGAATCCATCCATGTTGTACGTAGTTTAACATGATCTACACAAAAGGTATACGACAAACGAATCCATCCATGATGTACGGAGTTTAACATGAACAACACAAAAGGTATACGACAAACGAATCCATCCATGCTGTACGGAGTTTAACATGATCAACACAAAAGATATACGACAAACGAATCCATCCATGCTGTACGGAGTTTAACATGATCTACACAAAAGATATACGACAAACGAATCCATCCATGTTGTACGTAGTTTAACATGATCTACACAAAAGATATACGACAAACGAATCCATCCATGATGTACGGAGTTTAACATGATCAACACAAAAGGTATACGACAAACGAATCCATCCATGCTGTACGGAGTTTAACATGATCCACACAAAAGGTATACGACAAACGAATCCATCCATGCTGTACGTAGTTTAACATGATCCACACAAAAGGTATACGACAAACGAATCCATTCATGCTGTACGTAGTTTAACATGATCAACACAAAAGGTATACGACAAACGAATCCATCCATGATGTACGGAGTTTAACATGATCAACACAAAAGGTATACGACAAACGAATCCATCCATGCTGTACGGAGTTTAACATGATCCACACAAAAGGTATACGACAAACGAATCCATCCATGCTGTACGTAGTTTAACATGATCAACACAAAAGGTATACGACAAACGAATCCATCCATGATGTACGGAGTTTAACATGATCCACACAAAAGGTATACGACAAACGAATCCATCCATGATGTACGTAGTTTAACATGATCAACACAAAAGGTATACGACAAACGAATCCATCCATGATGTACGGAGTTTAACATGATCAACACAAAAGGTATACGACAAACGAATCCATCCATGATGTACGGAGTTTAACATGATCCACACAAAAGGTATACGACAAACGAATCCATCCATGATGTACGTAGTTTAACATGATCAACACAAAAGGTATACGACAAACGAATCCATCCATGATGTACGGAGTTTAACATGATCAACACAAAAGGTATACGACAAACGAATCCATCCATGATGTACGGAGTTTAACATGATCAACACAAAAGGTATACGACAAACGAATCCATCCATGATGTACGGAGTTTAACATGATCAACACAAAAGGTATACGACAAACGAATCCATCCATGATGTACGTAGTTTAACATGATCAACACAAAGGGTATACGACAAACGAATCCATCCATGCTGTACGGAGTTTAACATGATCAACACAAAGGGTATACGACAAACGAATCCATCCATGCTGTACGGAGTTTAACATGATCAACACAAAAGGTATACGACAAACGAATCCATCCATGATGTACGTAGTTTAACATGATCAACACAAAGGGTATACGACAAACGAATCCATCCATGCTGTACGGAGTTTAACATGATCAACACAAAGGGTATACGACAAACGAATCCATCCATGCTGTACGGAGTTTAACATGATCAACACAAAGGGTATACGACAAACGAATCCATCCATGCTGTACGGAGTTTAACATGATCAACACAAAGGGTATACGACAAACGAATCCATCCATGCTGTACGGAGTTTAACATGATCAACACAAAGGGTATACGACAAACGAATCCATCCATGCTGTACGGAGTTTAACATGATCAACACAAAAGGTATACGACAAACGAATCCATCCATGCTGTACGGAGTTTAACATGATCAACACAAAAGGTATACGACAAACGAATCCATCCATGCTGTACGGAGTTTAACATGATCAACACAAAAGGTATACGACAAACGAATCCATCCATGCTGTACGGAGTTTAACATGATCAACACAAAAGGTATACGACAAACGAATCCATCCATGCTGTACGGGGTTTAACATGTTCAACACAAAAGGTATACGACAATTTACACTGGATTGATATCAACGAAAATAATCTTGTTATGGCGTCCGTTGTGATTCCCTCAGAGGAACGATGTTCGTTTCGTCTTTAGGTCCAGTTGTTTGTAGGAAAGCTCATATCTTATTTACGTTATTTGTATTTGTCCAACACATATTGTGTATTGTGTTTGCCTTGCTTGTCTTCGTCTTGTGTCTTGAATACCCTATGTTGCCAGTTTCTCTAGAATGTCCATTATTTGTATTGCCTCTTCGGTATTCTCTAACGTTTGTTTTGGAAGAGATAATGTTCTGATAAATAAAATGGATATTTTTATAATTTCAAGATTTGCTAATTGTATTCGTTAAAAAAGGCGATGATATTGTGAATACTAAAAATAGATTAAGGTCGTTCATCCTAACCTGTAGAAGAAGAGCTAATTATGGTACTGTAATATATATATTTCATTAATTAGAATGTTTCAAAATAATACCTTCATCCCTTTGATATCGTATATAGTAATTTGAGGAAGGAAATGTTTTTCAATTCATCCCAGAAAGTCATTATACGTAAATATTTTAATTATTTTGAATAGTATTAGTCTATAATCACTACAATCTAATTGAAATTGTATGGCTTTTGTATCTATTTTCTCCCTGTCAATGCTCTAACATACCGTTTGGAGTCATGCCAGGTAAACTTTTATTTATCTTTGACCATCCAATCATATGCTGGAAGTTAAAGAGACTACATCATTTTTGGACTTATACCTCGAATTTGACGACAGTGGTCAAATCAGTACTAAAATATATGATAAACGGGACGACTTCAATTTTAAAATCATAAATTTTCCAAATATGTGCAGCAATATACCAGCTTCTCCTGCATATGGTGTTCACATCTCGCAGTTGATTCGTTATGCAAGGGCCAGTAGCAATTATTCTGATTTCCTGAAACGTCATCTTCATCTGAGAAACAGGCTACTGGACCAGGGCTATTAAAAGATTCGCCTTATTCGATCTCTTAAAAAGTTTATATTCCGATACCAAGATCTTGTCGAAATATATTCCGTCTCTGCAGAAAAGATTATAAGCGATGGATTTTCATATAGTGAAAATGTATAAAGATAAGTGGTCAAAAACTAAAATGTCAAAAATATTTTTTATCAATGTGTGACGTAAAAATGTTTTTGACATTCACTTCACTGAGTTTGGTGCTGTTATGACAAATGTTTTACCTGTTTTGTTCCAGTATTGTTATACATAATGTTATAGTGACAGCCGGAACCTTTGAGCCTTAATGAAAGCGGGAGATTTGCGCTTTAAAATCTGATTCAACCCACCATTTCTTTAGAAATGCCTGTACCAAGTCAGGGTCATTACGTTTTCACAGTTTTCCGGTTGTTGACTGATTTTGTCTGTTTACATACTTATGAGTTTTGACTTTCCCTTTGTAAGATTGTTCAGAGTTCGGTAATTTTGTTATTACCCTTATCCTCCAGGAGCACATAAGTTCACCCCTGGTTTTTAGTAAAGTGTTGCCCAATCTCCAGTTTTATGTGTAGCGATTTGTAGATCATAGTGTTTCTTTTTGTCCTCTTTTCTTCTGACCATTATATTGTTTGTCCTTCTGATGACCCTTTTGGTATCTTCAATGAAAATAATATCAAACAGCAGTTGATAGTTTAAATAAGCCAAGATCATAAAGTGTGCTTGCATCGCACATCGGGTTATGAATGGAATGTTTATTAGCGTTTTCCGTTGTATATTTCCATTGAAAATTGTAATCTAGTTGTCATTTCACATGTAAAATGGCACAAGGATAAGCTTAGCGATACACAAGAGTCAATCAATCATAAATCAAAGAAGAGTATTTCATTGATTTTACTCAACCTACAGAAAAAACAACATAGCAAGTTCAAGGTCAATCAATGAAATGTTAGTTAATCTTATAAGTAAAGGTTACTGTACACTGATATGAGCGTGTAGATCATTGATGACTAACAGGGGCGTAGCTAGGTATAAAATGAAATGTAGGGACAACTTGCGGCGAGGTGTCTGTGGGCCGCTTAAGGCCCCCAGCAGGTCCAGGGCAGAGACCTGGTGGGGGGTTCAGGGGGACAAATCCCCATACGGAAAAAATTTTAAGCGTAAATAGATGTACAAATGGCGAAATCTGAACAATAAAAGACATGAAATATATTCTTATTTTATCATGGAAACAATGCAAAAATCGAAGTTGTTAATATATTTTTGCTGAATATGAGAACTTTTGACTGAATGTTACGTATACCCTTAATGGAGTAGCGACACGTAGCTACTAGCAAGTCCAAAGTATTTCATTAATTCTTCAAAATAACAATACTGGGACAAAATAGGTAAAATAGTTGTCAAAGCAGTACCAAATTCAGTTCCTACTGCACTAGTGACACCGATCGTATTACAATTGTCAAAAAAGACTTGCAGCAGAAAATCATGTTTTAAACGTTGATTTGAATTAGCTGATAACACTGTTTAACTCTACAACAAATCTTGTGACAAAGACCGAGTTGCTCCGAGGTTCAATTCATCGCTACAAAAAATCTACGTTCGTCATCATGAGCTGGTTGATTGTGACGAATTATCAATTCCGAAATCCCAACGGTTCTTTATTCGTTTTTTTGTGCTCTTAGACCGCCATGTCTATTACCGGGTTTGACAAGTTTGTCAGTGACTTGCGGCAGTTCGGTGATTATATCCGGGTACTCCAGTTTCCTCCACCAATAAAACTGGGCGCCATGATATAACTGAAATATTGGTTGACTATTTGTATAAACGGTCGGAGTCTTGAATAGAAAAAGGAGCTACTTATTCCTTGCAAGCACCTGGGTTCATCCATGTTTTGTAGGTGTGGTCCGGGTTGGTCATCATTTTTAGTTTTCAGTGTTGTGTTTTTTGTATTGTTTGTCTTTGTTCTGTGCTTTGTGTTCTATGTTGACTATGTCTCTGGATTGTTTTTATTCTATCTTGCCAATTCGGGTTTCTCTAACATTTATGTTCGATCGGGTCATAATAGTCTATAAGTTAATGTATTGCATCGTCTATGCGGACTAATATTGGAGCTATATGGTTCTTCGGGGGAGAGATATGCTCGACATGTATTCCTAGTAAACTTTAATAATATATTTCTGGTCACAGGATGGTGTTTTTCAGAAACTTTGGATCCATCCACTATTGTATTGGATGGTCACGATGCAAATACATAACCCATGGACGGATCCTTATTGCAAAACAAATATATATATATATCAAAATAAGACAAATGTGTTGATGTTGACAACACTCACTGGGACCCCGAGGTATAGAAATATTGTTTTCGCTGCGGGTATAACATCCTTGTTCACTGGTTGTGCAGGTCGAATCAAATACCCAAAAGTCGCTATGAGGAAGGGACTAAATTGAATGTATCATGTATGAAAAAGACCTCTCTATATACACGTTAATGATATAATTTGTAACAGTTTGTTGGGAGAGATTGATGATGACTTGCTGAAAGGCAACACATTATAAACCCAGTTACAATAAACTTTTCCCAGTGGCCCTTTACCTCTAACTCGATTTGGCGCTAGTTTTTCTGCCGAGTTCCAGTTGTGTCCCTGCCCTTTCAATTCTGACTCTGTGTCTCTACGCCAGGTGTTTCTATGTCGTCCTCTGCTTTTTTTGCCCTGTAGGTTCCATTTGAGGACCTGTCTGGTGATGCTGCCTGGTGATTTCCTCAGTGTGTGGCCAATCCATGCCCATTTCCTCTTTTTAATTTGTGTGTTTATGGGGTCCTGGTTTGCTCTTTGCCAAAGATCCTCATTTCTGACTTTGTCAAACCATCGGACGTTCATGATTTTTCGTAGGCAGTAGTTGATGAATCTTTGGATTTTTGACAACATGACCTTTGTTATTCTCCGTGTTTCTGTTTCATACAAGAGCACACATTTTACATTTGAGTTAAAGATTGTCATCTTTGTGCCTCCTGAGATGTTCTTGGCACTCCATTCTTTCCCTAGAATGTTGAAGATGACTCTGTCTTTAGCAGTATATCAGCTATATCATGGCGTGAACAAATTTTATTTATTAATATATATTTTTTTAATTTGATCTTGATATATTAATTTACTGTTGATGTGTTTGTTTCAATGATACACATTTCTTGTAGTGTCTTGGTGGAGAAGTCTACATATATCATTCTAAATTTACAATGAAATGGCCAAAGAATGGAGCAGGGTTTCATTGGCATCAGGATTATGGGTAGGTTTCCATTTACTACATATTACAAACGTCAGATAATGAACGCATGTCAATCTTTATAATAGAAAATTATCTCAATTATTCAAATGTGGAAAACACACATAACCGCATATAATACTAGCTGATTCCCGCCACTCTTTTATATTAAAGTACCTTTACCAAGCCAGGAAAATTAACATTTATGTATATGTGTGTCAGATGTATCTATTTTGTCTCTATTTCTATGATTTCTTGGTTAGGGACGGTCCATTTAACTTCCAGGGGGGAGGGAGGGGGGAGATATGTTTTTTTTCTAAAAAACATATTATGATTCCCAATGTTGCTGAATAAAATATTCTGATTTTGGTGAAGGAAAAAATAAATCTGATTCAGAGTTTTTGTCATATAACCTAATGTTAAATACTGAAGAAAAATATTCTAACTCTTGTGTTTTCCGAAGAAAAAATTCTGAATGAAATAAAAAAAAACATAACTTCCCCCCTTGCAAGTTAAATGGTCGGTCCCTTATGATTTAGAACTGTGGTATTGTGATTTTGTATTCTATTGCATTTATATATCTGCTATTTTTCTTTGTCACCAAGTCAGTCCAATATACCATCTATTACTCCATAATAAGACAAAGAAATGCTGGTAATGGAACAAATAGTTCATGGCACTGAAATCCATATGACCGATTATTGACCGGTCGGTCACACCCATAATATTATATGGGCCGAAGCGAAGATGATCATATCTTAGAGATGACGGACCGGTTCAATAACTGCTATATGACCCTTAGTGTGTGCCATAAGGTATTTGTTAAATATAGCATAAATAATTAAACTAATAGATATTATGAGATATATGGTATCGGGTTTGTTAATTTGAATGCAATGAGTTTGCATAATTGAGAATGTAACGACACAAATAACATTAATTAATCATTTATCTTCACTGACATGGTTTATTATATATATTTATTATTAATATTAGCAGTTTCTAAACAATGGAATTATTATTAAAACTACAGTTATCCTCCCTAAGGTATACTTGACACTAATGTGTCTATCATGGTTTTCCTTGTTCTCAGACTATTTTAAATTATTTAATTTTCCAACCTTCTGAGCTCAAACGAAGGTTATTCCAGGAACACGCCGTGCACATTGTATTAGATATCTGCGTTTTAATTACAATAATACAGCTAAGTAAAGTTCTATTAAATATCAAAGACATGTAATCGAAAGACAAATCCAAGATAATTAAGCGAACATAGATTGGTAGGCATTTTCCCAAAACCACCCTTTGTAGCATAAGCATAGTACAAAGAAAATGAAAAGGATAGAAAATAAAATAGCTAAGCGAACAATTCCGAAAAGAGGTCCACTAAATAGTACATAAAAACTAATGATTGAGCAACACGAACCCCAATAACACCGGAAGTGAACGCATGTGCTCCGGAAAAATTAAGCAGTTCCTGTTCCACAAAAGACATGTATTTAAAATGTTTTTTGTACAAAGCCAATTATAGGCTATGTAGAGTTTAATTGAATCTGACCTCACCACATACTACATACATGACTCCTCCACCTTGCCATGATTTGTTTATTAAAGTGTCTACACCAAGCTAGGACATTCTGTATACGTGCACTAGGAGTATCGATGTTGCCTCTGTTTGTCTTCTGAATTCCATACCTACATTTTTATTTCTACGATATTTTGTTAGATTTCGAAATTGTTCTGACAGTGTGGTATTTACGTTTTACTGGTAGCATTATATCTAATAACATTACAGGTATTGGTACGACTATGGTATATTGTTTCCAGACATGGGTACAATATTCATCGCCATTGACGAATGTACTGTAGAAAATGGCTGCTTACAGGTAGGACATGGGCACAGTATTCGTTCTTATTGACGAATGTATTACTGCAAGTGGTTGGTAAATGTATGACATAAACACTGTACTCATTGCTGGACAAATGTAACATTGAAAATAGTCACGTAAATGTAAAGACATGGGAATAATATACATTGCTAATATTCTATTGTCGACTACAGCGTAGAAAATTATTTCTCATAGTTAAGGGCACAATTTTAATTGACGAATGCACGGTGTGATATGGTTGCGATAGTGCACCCATATAAGACCCCCACCCCCTCACGTAACGGCACATGGTATTGAAAAATAAATAGCTTCGCTACCGCACGGAATAACCTTTCTATCCACCATCTGACCATAAATTCCACTTGGTAATGTCGGTGCTGATACAATAGTTAAATATGCGAGATTTTGTATATACACATGTATATATATATATATATATATATATATATATATATAATATTTACTACTTATGTCTGCCGGTAGAATTGTTTTCAATAGTCAATTGATATTCAAGATGAACGTTTTTTATGTGATTGCATTGTGTTTTTTAATCTTAAAGCTTCTCCGTGGATCACACAAATGTGGCAGACTAGATCACAGTAAGGAAGATGGTCAGTTTTCACCGTCCAATGAGCGATTAGAATTCCTGAAAAGTAAACTTGTCTTAGATGTTGTAGAAATGAAACCTGGTGAGTGGAATTAATAAAATAAACAAAAATACCTCTTGTAGAAAGAGGCAAAATTGGTACCCTTAATACACATGTACACGATCGTTCACTTTCCGTGGCAAAAATAACAATATCTTCAGAACGGCCTGAAGACAATTGGATCCCTTGCTTCCAATTTGGTCCCACGCTTAAAGGGCTCTGTGCTGGAATCAACTACTCTCGACTGATTAAGCACACACAACAACACACTGTATGTTTTACAGAAAACAGTATTGAGCCCAGCATCTCCTAAGGCCGGCACTAGATGTCTTTTTTTATGATAAGATTAAAATGAAAGTTAGCTATAAGAGCTGGAAGTATGAATAATTATGGGCATGAGAAAGAGTAATACTGAATATCAAAATTAAAACAATACCTTAGAAAACGGGGACAATCCTGATGAAAAGAAATTTAAAAAAAGGTATAATACTTTAGAAAGTTAGACCAGGTGCTCACAGACGAAAACGAAGCAACCAATAGAACAAAGACAAATATAAAACTTATGCAAACTTCAGAAAAAATGGAGCCTCACAAAGATTCCTTCGACAGTTAGAACAGGTGTTTCGACCGGGTTCTAGAATCCGTTACACATTATTCCATTTAATTATGGAGTTCAATTGGCAAGTGATATCACTGTAATGCTTGCCATTCTGTCTGTTAAATAAAGTATATGTTCTGTGATACCAACTTATTGGTATGTTACATTATATATGTTGGTAATACTGTAATATTAAGACAGTTGGTTCAATGTCTATAGTAGGATATGGGAGGCTGGAGATTAAATAGTTGTCTCCCCTTTCATTTGAATATTATTCTTTTTAATCACATTAAGCACACACATATTCCAACAAATTATGAATTATAGTGAGTGAGTGAGTGATTGTTGTTTAACGCCAACTCAGCAAATTTTCACCTATCTCATAGGGAGAACAAGTTCATTTTCAATAAGATGATGTTGGATTTTTATGGTGCTAGCTCACTGAAACAACAGTCCGCGGGTAGACATGTCTAATCATTACACCACCGATGCGGTTTTAAGAATTATATGTAATAAGAATAAGTGTGTGTTACCTTTAGGTGATGCCGTTTTCTTCCACTGCAATACGTTACATATGAGTGAAATAAACACCAGCACTAAGAGACGTATTGGTTTTCCTATAGCCTACAACAGAGCTAATAACAACCCTACCAAGATACACCACCACCCATCATATACACCAATAAATAAGGTAAAATAGCTAAATAGTGTTACCATGTTTGGTTTAGGTACATTCCACTTTCAACAATATTTCAGTTAGATGTAGGAGGTCAGTTTAATTGGTGGAGGAAACCGGACTACCCAGAGAAAACCACCGACCTGCTGCAAGTCACTGTCAAACTTTATCACATAATGTTGTATCGAGTACACCTCGCCATGGCCCCCAGCACCCTCTGTCAATATGAAGTGAGAGGGTATTGTTCACTTTGTTGATATTTGTTGACGGCCATCTTTTTTAAACTTTCTTTTCACAACAATAGAAAAGTTAATTTCGTGCAATGACCCTTTCATTGTATGGCAGAACGTTAAATATGGCACGAGCACTATTTTAACATGTCAATGACGTCATGATTTGTTGTTGTCTGTAGCCTCATCGTCCCTTTTCTTAAATATCATTCGGAAGTCTTGGCTATGTTCGGTTTTATTAGTGTTTATCGTAACTCTCAGTAATTATTCAGATGTGTCGCGACTACCAGACGTTGTGAGAGGAACGTCCAGACTGTTATATCGGTTGTCGTGTACAAAGCAAAAGCTGTGACCTGCCGCAAGGTCACTGTGTTAATCATCAGCTGTTCTCATGTATATGTGTAAGATAATGAATAAAACAGATATTTGAATGAATGTTCCCATTTCAAGAGAATATAAAAAGGTAAAATTTGTTAATTTGATTTGTTTCTTAATGATAAAGTATTTGCTGCCATGCATTTAATGCCTATCACCACAAATTTGATTCCCGCTCTTAACGAGGTGTACTCGATACAACCTGAGGATATACAGTTTGTCTGTTACTTCCGGTAGTTTTTATTGGTGAAGGAAACCAGAGAACGCAAAAAAGCCTCCGAACTTCCGTAAGCCTTTAAGTTGTATCGAGTAAACGCCACCAAGGGCAGAACTCGAACTCACAAACATAAACGGTGATATCCACTGACTGCACAGGTAGATATACGTAATTTCTTTTGCCTTATGTCATCCACTCTATTTCTGAACACAACCATTTAAAATTCTATTGTTAATATAAGTGATAATTTATTTTCTAGGTATCTAATGAGAAGTTACATAATTGTACCAATGTAACAGATATGACGGGGAAGGAATTCATTGATTTAGCAAACGCATCCACAATAAAAGGTCAGTTAAGTGCAAAGTAGCAACAGCAAAATCAACATTCGAAGACTGATTTTGATGCCGGTTTTGTCTGTATATAATTCAGTATACGAAATGATTGAAAGTGACAGCAGCAAAAACCAAACTAGAATACTGATTTTGATGCAGGTTTTGTCTGTTATATAATTTATTATATTAAATCACTGTTTATTTTACTTTATTTCCATTGGCTGACACATTTAGTTACGCTCTGTGATATAACGTTGTATTAATCTCACGTAAGGTTAACATTACATTCAAACAATTATCGAAGAGCCATAAATGCTTATATTCTGCACTCATATGACTGTTAAATTGCATTGACTTGATAATTGTTTTATGGGCACCTACAAATACGTAGCTTTGCTGGTACCTGATTCATGTAGAGCGGACGGAAAGAAGTGGTAACAGTATATATTTAGGTACAAACGGACGTGATAGTGGACATCTTAAAAAATGTATTGTGTGGTGTTAATTAATTATTTTTATATTACATAATAATATTAATCATGTAAACATTATGTACCATTACTAAGTAATACTATCATTTAATAAAAACAATTACTGATGTTTACTCGATTAAAATATATGTTACTTAAAAGAATAATAAATCCAAGAAATATTATTGACCGCGGAGGCCGATATCTTGTTTCGAGGGTTGATAAGTACTTCAATTAACCTCATCAAGATTAAATTATTGTATAATATTACAATAGAATTACAATGTAATATTATTCATCTTGGTATTGTATATGTTTATATTGACCGTTACATGTACACAAGAAAGTGATAGTTCATCTCATCAAATACTTCAAAGTACCAAGTGCGGATTTCTGTAAAACACACATAGATTACAAATTAAGTCTTGCTTTTACTCAACTTAAAGGGTTACTAGCCTAGTAGTTAACTTGAAGTCATCACCGACCTGTCACAATTTAAGTCACTGACAGATTTATCACATAATGTTGTATCCAGTACACCTGGAAATTAGCGGCATTCGAGCTCATAACTTTAGTGGTGATAGGCACTGATTGCACAGGTAGTTGTAAATCATACTATCATTTGATCACGACCATTACGGCCCCCTCATGATGATGAGATCAGACATATACAAATGAAGAATAATAGCATACAGTAATAAAGAGCAATCACGGGAAATCTTTTATGAGCGCTTTATCCTTTGTACTATTGTACCTGAGTAAAGTTATCACGCTCATATGATTAATACCTATGTTGTCCTTTGTGCTTTTAGACATGGATAACACTGCACATTTTTAATGGACAAGAAAAAAATAATGACTACAAAGGTAACCACACAAGGTGTATTTGAAGTTTATTTAGTTTTATTTGCTTGTTACTTGGCAGTTATCATTTGTTGTTTTAGCTTTGTATTGTCTTGTCGACTATTGTTTGTCCTTCTGGGTTTTTTTTGTTTTTTTTGGTCTGTTGATCATTGTATTATATAACTTTATATTCATTACGCCGTGTTATTACCCCTTTGATATCTTCAAACTTTTATTTTTTTTTATTTTTTTTGATTTTGACATTTTTGTTCGTACATGCATGTTAATGGGTTTATTTATCTGTATCGTTTGTTTGCTTCAGTGTGTATTCAGTCTGTGTTATGTACTCTACGTTCGTATCAAAGAAGTTGTAGAAAATCATCTTTGACAGAAATAAAAGAACCGGATGACATGACTTTGTTAAAGAAAACAACGCCATTGTTAATTTAACATGTTTATGTGTTCGACCTAACAGAGAACAAAGCCATTGTTAATTTAACATGTTTATGTGTTCGACCTAACAGAGAACAAAGCCATTTCTAATTTAACATGTTTATGTGTTCGACCTAACAGAGAACAAAGCCATTGCTAATTTAACATGTTTATGTGTTCGACCTAACAGAGAACAAAGCCATTGTTAATTTAACATGTTTATGTGTTCGACCTAACAGAGAACAAAGCCATTGCTAATTTAACATATTTATGTGTTCGACCTAACAGAGAACAAAGCCATTGCTAATTTAACATGTTTATGTGTTCGACCTAACAGAGAACAAAGCCATTGCTAATTTAACATGTTTATGTGTTCGACCTAACAGAGAACAAAGCCATTGCTAATTTAACATGTTTATGTGTTCGACCTAACAGAGAACAAAGCCATTGCTAATTTAACATGTTTATGTGTTCGACCTAACAGAGAACAAAGCCATTGCTAATTTAACATGTTTATGTGTTCGACCTAACAGAGAACAAAGCCATTGTTAATTTAACATGTTTATGTGTTCGACCTAACAGAGAACAAAGCCATTGCTAATTTAACATGTTTATGTGTTCGACAGAGAAATGGTGTCATTGTCTTTGTTGATAACGAGGCTATAACAAAAGCGCCAATTCTAGTCAAAATAATAGATCATACATTCCTGTAGGAAATATATATAATCGTTAAAATAAACAATATGATTGAAACAAACGGAGCATCATAAAATGTAATAAACAATTATATGTGGCTTTTATTAGATTATGACAGTCTGACGTCACTTTAAACTTGAAGCTGTCAGGATTGTTACCGGACTACCAGCTTACGCTATAGTTATACTAGTAGATATTCTTTATATTTAGAAACTGGGTGGGAAAAACTTATAGATAGACGAAATAGGAGATGTATTTGTTTGATGTATAATATACCGGTAGTCAATAACTCTGCCCCCCTCTTATCTAACAGACATCTTACCCCCTAGAATATCCGAAGCTACTAATTATCCTTTAAGAAACAGTAAAAATCTTACCATTCCTAGCTATAGATTAACTCTGACAAATTCTAGTTTCATCCCATCTATACTTCGTGCCTGGAACTCCTTAGATTTAGAGAATAGAAATGCCCATAGTTACATTAGTTTTAAAAGGCAACTAGTTAACAAAACCTTAGTTCCAGTTTGGTATTCTATCGGTGTACGAAAATGGAACATTATTCATTCTAAGTTACGTTATAATTATAGTATTCTTAACTACGATTTATTCAGAAGGACAATCCTGGTTGTGCTTGTGGTTTTGAGTACGAAAATGTAATTCACTTTTTTCTTGAATGTCCAATTAATGAACACATCAGAAATACTTTATTTTTAATACTTCAAATTTACGGAGCTATAGATATAGATATAATTTTACATGGAAACGAAAACTTAACTGAAACACAAAATGTAATATTTTTACAGCAGTTCAAACGTTCCTACGTCATAGTCATAGGTTTGATTGATTGTTACAGGTGTTACTTTCACTAGTTCTTTTTCCCTCTTCTTTGTAAAATCTATTTTGTCTTTTTTGTAAAAGTTAATTTCACATATACATTGTTCTAATATTTATTTTATTGAGTTTTGCCATGTATTATGTTATGTTGTAAATTGTAGGGAGATGGCGTTTATAATGTTGTTATAACTTGTGCCCAATCCCATTGCTTATATTAGAGCAATAAAATATGCTTAATTAAAAAAAGACGTCACTTTAAACAATATTTCAGTTTAATTATTGGCGGAAACTAACCTTGAATTTAACAACCCAATGCCCTACTTTATACGCTCCCGAAGTTCGTGAGCGTTAATGGTAGAAGTATGAATATGTACTACTATGGCACTTCAAAATCTTCAACAATATGGCTGCCAAACCGGAAATAAATTAAAAGAAAAATCACGTGACCTAAAATTCCTCTAGTCGAAATAAAAATGAAACAATGTTCGGTAGCGAATACGAAAATTTGGAGTTTTAGGTGGTGTTATTTATAAATTTGATATTTTGTAAACAGGAAGAAAAATTACTGTTCTTCGGGAGCGTTTCAGGTTGCACCTACCTCATATTAATATAAAGTTTAACGTTAAATGTCCTAGGTTATAGTCTTTGCTACAAATAATAAATCGACATAATTACGAACTGGTTGACTCTTACGAAATATCCATATCTCAAATGGCATTGTATCTTTCTCCTTTTACACAGAAATTGTCTTTCCCTATCACCGACAAAACTTGACTAAGTAGCACGTTGAGTGTCTTAACACGACGGGTGTCACTAGTGGAGCAGGAACTGCTTACCCTTCCAGAGCATCCGAGTTCACCCTCAGTTTTTAGTCGGGTTCGTGTTACTCGATCTTTAGTTTTATATGTATGTTTGGTGATCGTTGTTTGTCCTTTTGTTTATTTTCCTTTTGGCCATTGCGTTGTCGGTTCTTTTTCGATATACAGATTCTGATTAGCTCTTTGGTATCTCCAAATTCTTTTTACGAACTGGTTGACTCTTACGAAATATCCATATCTCAAATGGCATTGTATCTTTCTCCTTTTACACAGAAATTGTCTTTCCCTATCACCGACAAAACTTGACTAAGTAGCACGTTGAGTGTTTTAACACGACGGGTGTCACTAATGGAGCAGGAACTGCTTACCCTTCCGGAGCATCCGATTTCACCCTCAGTTTTAAGTCGGGTTCGTGTTACTCGATCTTTAGTTTTATATGTATGCTTGGTGATCGTTGTTTGTCCTTTTGTTTATTTTCCTTTTGGCCATTGCGTTGTCGGTTCTTTTTCGATATACAGATTCTGATTAACTCTTTGGTATCTTCAAACTCTTTTTACGAACTGGTTGACTTTTACGAAATATCCATATCTCAAATGACATTGTATCTTTCTCCTTTTACACAGACATTGTACCTCCTCTATTACCGACAAAGCCTTTACCAAACTTGATTGATTTTTTTATGCTTAACGCCACTTTCAGCAATATTTCAGCTATATCATGGCAACCAGTTTTAGTGGTGGAAGAAGCCGGAGTACCGAAGAGAACCACCGACCTTGGGCAGAAAACTGGTTAACTTTATCACTTGCGGCTGCGAGTCGAGTGCACCATTTTTGTAATCTACAAAGTCGTCCGCGAACCCACATTCATTGAGCCACCCGGGCACTGAGTGTCTTATAAGAAACAGGAACAACATAACAGTGGTGAACACCAGGTTGACAGAGGTTCTAGTTGATACCAGTGGTGAACACCAGGTTGACAGAGGTTCTAGTTGATACCAGTGGTGAACACCGGGTTGACAGAGGTTCTAGTTGATAACAGTGGTGAACACCAGGTTGATAGAGGTTCTAGTTGATACCAGTGGTGAACACAAGGTTGACAGAGGTTCTAGTTGATACCAGTGGTGAACACCAGGTTGACAGAGGTTTTGGTTGATAACAGTCGTGAACACCAGGTTGACAGAGGTTCTAGTTGATACCAGTCGTGAACACCAGGTTGACAGAGGTTCTAGTTGATACCAGTCGTGAACACCAGGTTGACAGAGGTTTTAGTTGATACCAGTCGTGAACACCAGGTTGACAGAGGTTCTAGTTGATACCAGTCGTGAACACCAGGTTGACAGAGGTTCTAGTTGATAACAGTGGTGAACACCTGGTTGATAGAGGTGCTAGTTGATACCAGTGGTGAACACAAGGTTGACAGAGGTTCTAGTTGATACCAGTGGTGAACACCAGGTTGACAGAGGTTCTGGTTGATAACAGTGGTGAACACCAGATTGACAGAGGTTCTAGTTGATACCAGTCGTGAACACCAGGTTGACAGAGGTTCTAGTTGATACCAGTCGTGAACACCAGGTTGACAGAGGTTCTAGTTGATACCAGTCGTGAACACCAGGTTGACAGAGGTTCTAGTTGATACCAGTCGTGAACACCAGGTTGACAGAGGTTCTAGTTGATCATTTTAGTTTTCTTTGTTGTGTTTCTTGTCTGGTCTTCGTTCTGTTTTAGCGTCCTGTGTCTCTGAGTTGTCAATCATTCTTTCGTTTTTTTCGTTTTTTTTCTTTTTTTTTTCTTTTTTTTGTCAATTCTTGATTGTCTCTTAGGTTTTTTTTTCTAGCGTTTATTTAATAGAAACGTAGATAGATAGCTAAGTACGCACAACACGTTCTGGAATAACCTTCATCTGGAAAGCCAAGAAAAATATTAAGACACCGAAAAGTGTAGTCAGAAGCGTAAGCGAAAGGCAGACAATACAATGGCCGAATGAAAATAGACAATTATTTCAAAATACTACACTGAAAATGAAAGATGAGCAACAGGAATCCCACAAAAAAAAAATGGTGAACTCGGGAGGGCAGGCACTTCCTGGTCCATTAGTGGAACACCCGTCGTGGTTATAAGCCATGGAAAACTAATTACCTAAGTCAAGTGTTCTCTTAATTCATATTTGATATTTCTTCTAATAGATTTGTAAAATATAACGATTTAAATATCAGGAAATTAATCAATTCCAGTGTCAACATTCATCAAGTGGGCTTGTCTAAGACACATTAGAAGCCACAAAACAACATTATAAAAATTATATACTTGATACAAATTATGTATAAGTGATGTCTGTTAACAAGTGATAACAATCAATAAAACAGATTTTACCCTACTTATTATATTCTGCGAAACATTGTTAAATTATAGTCATTAATAGGTATTAGGGTTCCAAATGGGGGTGATAAAGTGGGCATAAAATGTAAAAACATAAGCAATGAATAAGTAAGAACTTCTTTTAAAGGATATAATGACAGTTAACTGTTAACCTTAGAAATGATTAGGTTACAGTTGAAGGCTCTCTCTCCTTTGGTTTACATTGATTATTTAGGTGTTTGGTTTCAGTTCATGGTCGTTTACATTGATTATTTAGGTGTTTGGTTTCAGTTCATGGTCGTTTACATTGATCATTTAGGTGTTTGGTTTCAGTTCATGGTCGTTTACATTGGTCATTTAGGTGTTTGGTTTCAGTTCATGGTCGTTTACATTGATTATTTAGGTGTTGGGTTTCAGTTCATGGTCTTTACATTGATTATTTAGGTGTTTGGTTTCAGTTCATGGTCGTTTACATTGATTATTTAGGTGTTTGGTTTCAGTTCATGGTCGTTTACATTGATTATTTAGGTGTTTGGTTTCAGTTCATGGTCGTTTACATTGATCCTTTAGGTGTTTGGTTTCAGTTCATGGTCGTTTACATTGATCATTTAGGTGTTTGGTTTCAGTTCATGGTCGTTTACATTGATTATTTAGGTGTTTGGTTTCAGTTCATGGTCGTTTACATTGATCATTTAGGTGCTTGGTTTCAGTTCATGGTCGTTTACATTGATCATTTAGGTGTTTGGTTTCAGTTCATGGTCGTTTACATTGATTATTTAGGTGTTTGGTTTCAGTTCATGGTCGTTTACATTGATCATTTAGGTGTTTGGTTTCAGTTCATGGTCGTTTACATTGATTATTTAGGTGTTTGGTTTCAGTTCATGGTCGTTTACATTGATTATTTAGGTGTTTGGTTTCAGTTCATGGTCGTTTACATTGATTATTTAGGTGTTTGGTTTCAGTTCATGGTCGTTTACATTGATTATTTAGGTGTTTGGTTTCAGTTCATGGTCGTTTACATTGATTATTTAGGTGTTTGGTTTCAGTTCATGGTCGTTTACATTGATCATTTAGGTGCTTGGTTTCAGTTCATGGTCGTTTACATTGATCATTTAGGTGTTTGGTTTCAGTTCATGGTCGTTTACATTGATTATTTAGGTGTTTGGTTTCAGTTCATGGTCGTTTACATTGATCATTTAGGTGTTTGGTTTCAGTTCATGGTCGTTTACATTGATTATTTAGGTGTTTGGTTTCAGTTCATGGTCGTTTACATTGATTATTTAGGTGTTTGGTTTCAGTTCATGGTCGTTTACATTGATTATTTAGGTGTTTGGTTTCAGTTCATGGTCGTTTACATTGATTATTTAGGTGTTTGGTTTCAGTTCATGGTCGTTTACATTGATGATTTAGGTGTTTGGTTTCAGTTCATGGTCGTTTACATTGATCATTTAGGTGTTTGGTTTCAGTTCATGGTCGTTTACATTGATCATTTAGGTGTTTGGTTTCAGTTCATGGTCGTTTACATTGATCATTTAGGTGTTTGGTTTCAGTTCATGGTCGTTTACATTGATCATTTAGGTGTTTGGTTTCAGTTCATGGTCGTTTACATTGATTATTTAGGTGTTTGGTTTCAGTTCATGGTCGTTTACATTGATCATTTAGGTGTTTGGTTTCAGTTCATGGTCGTTTACATTGATCATTTAGGTGCTTGGTTTCAGTTCATGGTCGTTTACATTGATCATTTAGGTGTTTGGTTTCAGTTCATGGTCGTTTACATTGACCCCTGGTTGCTTACATGTTGATGGATATAAATATATAAATTAATTTAGGTCACATGTCATTTTATACGTGTTTTGATTGGTTTAAAAAGTTGAAGTTATTTGTCGATGAACGGAATCTAAAAATAGACGTCGTTCTCAAGGCGTCGCGTGTTGTTGTCATCAGGTGATTTTCTTTAAATGAGGCATCTTTGGGTTATTTAAATTTATTTCCGATTATTTACCTTATTTTGAAAAAATAAATATATATTTCAGTATCATAACAAAAAAAAATTGAATTAATTTATAAGGATTGATCGAAATTATTTGTTCGGTTCATTCGAAATAACCTCAATCAGGTTGTACACATCCTTGCGTAACCTGCTATGCGGGTTACACGGTGTGTACAACCTGATTGAGGTTATTTCTTCATGAACCGAACAAAAAATGCGATCAATCCTTAAACGTTTATTTGGAAACTTATGATTATTATTGTAGGGCCAATGATATTCATGTGACGCTAAACAGTAATCAATCTATCAATCGAGAAGTCATTCAATAAATCAATCAACAATATTTGAAACTATATTATCAGTTTGTGATTTCCTTCAGTTTAATGAATAATGGAATGGTAAAAATGACGATTCGAGTCGACAATTCAACAATCTAATTCTTGATCTAGAAACCCACATCTATGGAACAAGGTAAAGGGTAAAAACGTGGAATAAAATAACAAAAAAAAAAACATAACATAAAAACGCCCAAGGTAAAGGTAAAAGCATAAATAAAAAAAACATAAGACCATAACATATAAACGTCCACAAACAATTTACAGTGACACAGATATCAACTTAATAAATATATTATATATCTTTACTTTACGATATACTTTATTGGGGGCTGTTCTAGAGCCTCATATTGTTTAGAAGAATAATCTTCTGATGTTTTCATGATCAAATAGTTTAGGAGATTCCAATACAATACACAAGTCAAGGTAAGACATTATTTGTTGTTATTTTGTACATGTTTCTAATAAAGTAATTATATAGGGATTATTGTGTTTAATGCCACTTTCAACAATATATCAGTTATATCGAGGCGGTCAGTTTTATTGGTGGAGGAAACCGGAGGACTCGGAGAAAACCACCGACCTCAGGGGCGAATCCAGGATTTCAAATTAGGGGGGCGCACTTAAAAAAATTGCGCCGAACGGAGGGAGGCGCGAAAATTTTTGGAATATTTCATGTGAAAAATCACGATTTTACGCAAAAAAATCATATTTTTTCCAATTTTAGGGGGGTGGGGCGCCGGGTGTGCGCCCCTGGGTCCGCCCCTGGACCTGTTGCAAATTTATTCTATATATATTATTTCAATAAATAACTAATTCAATTCTATTCATAGAGGAAGTGGAATTCATTAAATAAACCAATTATTATTTGGATTTTGCTTGATTTAAACAATTGATTCGTGTCACAGGACACACAGTATTATTCTCCTCGTGTTACGCGTGTCGTGTTAGATGTATTCGTTTCGTGGAAAAATGTCGAGCTAACTGTGATTGTTTGTCCTTCGATTATATGGCTTCAGATTACCTATTTGATATCTTCAAATTTCTTACAAATTTATGACATTACGTTACGTTTGGTATGAGATATTTATTGCTGTTTAATGCCAGGAAAGCAATGTTGGTTGTTTGTCGTGCTTGATCATTGTAAGAATAATCAAGACAGACGGTCACTTTATCGCGACTCAGTAATGACATTCGCTTATCGAAAATGAAACCCAACTACCATACGATCGTAGCCATGGTAACCATTTGATGTTTATGTGGTCATTGCTTTGTCTGTCCTTATGATTGCCCATTTGTTACCGTGCGATTTTTTTATAATGATATAGCACCCAAATATTTACATGTACGTAAACGAATTTCACGGACCATTTAACAAAAAACGTAGATGTCGCGCGACGCCTTTCTGGAACAACATTCATGATGGACGCTCATTCAACCAAGTTTGGAAAGCCAATAATTGAATGGTCTCCCTGGGAACAATTAAACTGCACGTATACCCATTAAACATATTTTCATCCTCGGTGTCACTAGCGGAGCAGGAACTGCACATTCCTCACCCACGGTTTTAGTGAGATTTGTGTTACTCGATCTTTAGTTTTCTATGTAATGTTTTGTTGATCTTTGTTTGTCCTTTTCTCCTTTCTCCTTTGGCCATCGTGTTGTCTGTCCTCCTTCGATTTACGGAATCTGATTACCTCTTTTGTATCTTCACACTCTCTTACAGAAATTGAAATGATATAATTATCTCATACCGTAGACCCTTACTCAGATTAATACTCATTTAACCCATCGACAAATGAACAACATAGACTATTAACTTATTACGTATCAATCAGGACTATTAATACCATCTTAACGTTCAAAGGAGAGTTGAATAATCTATGATTATTATAAACACATTTATTATGATCCTAGTAGATTGCATATTATTTTACCACGGGTTCATTGATCTGATGAAGTCCTGGATTACGACTAACTGCATAAAATGCATGCTGTTATTAGAACCATCATGTTGATGTGGGTGGGGTTTCTTTTGAAGACGTTAGGCAGTTCTTTTTTTTCCTTTTTTTTTGGATGGGAATTAAATATCTAAGGTTTCTCAGACATAGGCGACTTTATCTGACTTTAGCTATCCTGTTAAGCCCTTTGGTTTCATTGCTCCCAAACACTTTTAAATTATTTCCCCAATCTGTCGGTTTTGAGCATACCTGATGAAGGTTATTCCAGAAACGTTTTGATTTTTGGTGTTTAGCGCCACTTTCAGCAATATTTCAGGTATCTCATGGCGACCCGTTTTAGTGGTGGAAGAAGTCGGAGTACCCGGAGAGAAACACCGACCATGGGCAAGCAACTGGTAAACTTTATCACTTGCGGCTGCGAGTCGAGTGCACCCTTTTGGTAATCTACAAAGCCGGGCGCGAACCCACGCCGTATTGGTGATAGGCTTGTATGAGTTGTTAGGTAATCAAACCACCTAACTCATTGAGCCACCCGGGCACTACAATAATTTTGATATCTACGCTTTTCTACATGTATCACAGAGCAATTATATTTATTAATTTGATCTGGTTACTAATTTGACCTGGTTATTCAAAATCTTTTATTTTGAAATTAATCCTCCTTCATGTGGCAATCTGGAGTTTTCAAAACTTATTCATTTGTAAAAGAAAGTTTAAGCATTAATGGTCAACATATATGAACAAAATGAACTTTTGAAAGCCCCAGTCCTCATCCTGTAATGAGCAACATCACCATCACTGTACAAGGCATTAAAAAACTTCTACAAGGCATAAATCTAAACAAAGCTATAGGTCCAGACAATATCAGTGGAAAAATACTCAAAGAAAAATCAGACATATGTGCAGAAATACTCGACAAAATGTTCACCAAATCCTTAACATTAGGAAAAGTACCATCAGACTGGAACCATGCGAACGTTGCACCAGTGTACAAAAAAGGGGACAAACACAACCCAGCAAACTATAAACCTATATCACTTACTTGCATATCCTGTAAGCTTTTAGAACATATCTTCAGTAGTAATATAATGAAACACCTTGAAAAAAATAACATACTTTGCAATCTACTACACGGGTTTAGACAAAATCGTTCATGTGAAACACAAATCATTTCATTAATTCACAACATGACAAAAATACCCAAATTGACCTGCTAATCATGAACTTTGCAAAGGTATTCGACAAAGTACCACACCAACGTCTGCTTTATAAACTTAGATACTATGGCATATCACCCCAAGTAACAAACTGGGTCAAATCATTCCTTTCAAACAGAACACAAACAGTGGTCCTAGAAAATACAACATCAGATAAAATACCTATAACATCAGGGGTACCTAAAGGCACAGTCCTAGGTCCCATCATATTCTTAATCTAAATAAATGACCTACCTGAATATCTCAAACACAGCAACATCAGACTATTTGTAGACGACAGCATGATATACAGAAAAATTCAATCACAAAAAGACTGCTTAGATTTGCAAGATGACCTTGAGGCCGCAGCTAAATGGGTAAAGGACTGGCGCATGGCCTTCTACCCCGACAAATGTAACCTTCTCAGCATAACAACAAAACGAAAACCAGAACACTTTTACTACAACCTTCACGGCCACATTTTGGAATCAGTAGACTCTGCAAAATATTTAGGTATTACTCTTCAATCAAATCTAAAATGGAACAAATACATCGATCAAACAGCATCAAAAGCAAACAAAACCCTTTCATGTGTACGCCATAACCTTAAAGTTGACTCCAGTTCAATAAAAAATACATGCATATCAAGCTCTAGTTCGTCCCAAACTGGAGTACTGCTCTTTAGTTTGGGATCCAAACACAGCAGAGAACAATTACAAACTTGAAAAAGTACAAAAGAGAGCCGCTCGATATGTCTGTCATCGCTACCATGACACAAGTAGTGTCACAGAAATGATGAACGATCTAAGCTGACCTACACTTAAAGAACGTCGTACAAAAACCAGATTGATTAACTTCTACAAAATTTCAAACAATAAATTGGAAATACCGTACACAGACATACTTAGGGACCGACTATTTAACTTGAGGGGGCGGGGGTGGGGTGTTATGGTTTTGTTCAGAATTTTTTTTTCGGACAACACAAGAGTTAGAATATTTTTTTTTTTGTCGCGCTAAGCGCGAAATTTGCTTCCACAATTTAACAATAGGCTATATGACAAAAACTGAATCATATTATTTTTTTTCCTCCACCAAAATCAGAATATTTTTTTCAGCAACATTGGGAATCAGAATATTTTTTTAGAAAAAAAACATAACCCCCCCCCCCCCCCTTCAAGTTAAATGGTCGTTCCCTTATACCAAATCAATCAAAAACCAGAACTTCACACTCAAAAATATTTAGACAACTTCCTCGCAAAAAAGATAGCTTTAAATATTCTTTCTTTTGTAATACAATACCGGATTGGAATAAACTCCCTGAATCCATAGCAAATAGTGTCAGTATCAAATCTTTTCAGGAGAAACTAACACACGAAGTTCTCCTTAAGACATATCCTCAGCTTTGTTAAACTAAACCTTTGTTTTTATCTTGTACACAAAAACACAAAAAAAAACACAACAAATTGTAAAATATAAATTGTAAAAATATAGAAACTGTTAGTTAAATTTGTGTGTATATATTTATTTTTCAAAATTTATAATGCGCCGGAAAATAATGTTCAGTAATTAAAGAAGAAGAACAATCAACTCTCACATCAATACATTAAACATATAAAAGACGACGGCATACGATGTTTGAAATACAGTTCTGTCTTGGAGCAGACATAAAAAATGTCGACATTTAATTAGATTTCTTCCATTATTATAGCGTTTTAACCCCCCTGAACCCAGTGGTGGAAAAATCTGTAATCCTCTAGAGGATTGAAATGTCTCGTGCCTTTCTCAGCTTGTTGTCAAATCGGTTCGCGAAAGGATTTTGAAATAAAGTTCGTGTTAAATAATGGGAGAAACAAATTATCCTTCAGTTGCCCATGTGGGTTACGATATTTCTCCACTCTCGAGAGTTAAATTTAAAATTGTAACCATAAGCCGTCAGGCGAGTAGTTAAAATTTTTAATTTAACTCTCTTGAGTGGAGAAATATCGTAACCCACGGACAACTGAAGGAGAATCTATACATCTAGGTTGTTATTTGCTTTGTTTCTGTTTTTCATTTTTTATTATAAAGAAAATAATTGCTGTTATACATTAATGAATTCAATCTTCAAAAAAAAAAAGTCATTTATATGTTTACACAGATTTGTTCTGACAGAGTGGTATTTTTGTGTTTCATTATATTACTGGTATCTCAATCATTTTTTGTTTTATGATCAAATATAATATGTATAAGCAAAGCAGTTAACTTGATATAAAATGTACTTTTCGTCACTAGATATTTCCATTAGGTATCAGATACTTTTACGAGCCAGAAAAAAAAACTTACAGAAGACAGATTTATAAGGCAAATTCTTTCTTTCTAAATCCTACTTTGAATATTCATTTTGAGTATTTTCTTTCATTGTATGGTTATGGATGGTGATGTATAATTTTGCTAGGGATATCAATGATTATTCGCTGAGGATTTGGAACTGGTCTGATCGTGTGGTATTTTTTGTTTTATTTTAATCCAGTTCCAATTAAACCAACCAGTTGAGCAAATATCTATCAGAAGATAGCATTTGGTATGGTATTTTAAGGTAGCTTATAAAGGGCACTCAGGGAAACCTGAAATGTGTCATTTATGAGCATTTGCCCTTTATATACAGGTTTAAATTATAAGCGCTGTTCTGAGATGTTGGATAAGTCACGCTCTGGCATTGTTTACAAGCATCAAGGACAGCGGACAAAGTAGTTCAGTATATTTAAGTAAATCTTTAGTCCACAAGTAAAGGGAGTGGCAAGTAAAGTTTGAAAATAGCAAAGGGGTAATCAGAATCCGTCAATCGAAGAAAGACAGACAACACAATGGCCAAAAGGAAAAGGACAAACAACGATCTACAAAACACTACACAAAAACTAAGTGATCGAGCAACACGAACCCCACTAAAAATCGGGGGTGAACTCAGGTGCTCCGTGAGTTTCTGCTCCACTAGTGGCACTCGTCATGTTATTCTAAGTGTGGTGTTAGATGGTCTCTCGTTGTAATCTATATCCTACATATTTCATATGACACCCAATAGAATCGTTTTGTCAGAAGAAAAACAAATAAACAAACAACCAGAGTAAAATGTATAGGTGTCTATTATTGCCGTGGTGAATCATTAATATACCTAATAATCATATCATATACACTGTAATTAAATCCGCCATATTGTTATGGTCGTCTAAATCCTACCGGATGTTGTTGTTGTCGTTTTGTTCATTTTTTTCTTTGAATGCAAGAGAATTACCAATAATCGAAACATTTTATACCAATACTTTCAAAATATATATTCAAATTGTCTTGAATTAAACCATGAAGAGAAATTAACAAAAATACTTAACCCGTCAACACCCGTACAAATTAGGAATGTTATGTCTTTTATAAGACAGTCATTAGAACTGAGAGAGGGAGACCCATCACAGTCATAATTCTAGTTCATGTTATTGTATTTTTTTATATGTAGTCATGTATGCTTTATTTGTCTTGTCTGTACATGTATATTATGTAACTTGTAATGCTCACCCCCAAATGGGTTGTTTGTGTGCATTAATAAAATAAAATATGATTAGGATTTTGATGATTGCTAAAAGAGTGGTACGTCACGTGTCACGTCACTGTTGTTATATAGGACAGGGCCATGCTAAAAATCTCCGAGTTAACTCCTACGTAAAGAAATATAATATATTATCTCCTATTCGGTGGTGGAGCGGGAGTGCTACTGCAACGTTAGAGATGTTCGCATGTTGTGCTGGTACAAATCTAAGACACAACTCGTCATTAGGACTGGGACTGGACGTAGATATTTGCTTTACTTGCATAGAGAATGACACACCTCTTGCACCTAGATGACAACTTGTAGCGTATCCAATTAAGCTTGTATGAGTTGATAGGTGATGGCCCGTTACTAGAAACACTTGTCCGCCCTTATCTGTTATATCCCCGTTTGCTTACCTATTTTATTTGCAATCTAAGTTACTCTGCACGTGTCATCTTTCACCCATGTGGTTCATAGTTTGGTAATTGTTTTCCGTTATTAATATGAACGAAATACTGCTCATTTAACATTTGAACATAAATCAATCAATCAATCAATAGTGTACTGAATCAACAAGTTGGAAATACTAAATATTGAAGAGTATGTATCCACAAAGAAGGTACAATGTTGTTTGTATGAAGGCGCATGTCTTATTTGCGTTGTTGTTTTTTTTTGTGTTTGTTTGCGCATAGTGGTGTCCAACACATATTGTGCTGTGTGTTTCATCATCTATGTTGCCAGTGTCTCTGAATTGTCCATTTTTCATTGCCTCTTTGGTATTCTCTAACGTTTATTAGACAGTAACAATGTAGATTAATGTCCGCACCGATATACTGATTACTGCACTGGTGGTACCATCGGGTGAGATGTTTGCCCTTTCGGAACACCTGGCTTCAATCCTGGGTTTTAGTAGGGTTGGTATTGCTCAACCTATATTTTTCTGTGTATTATATTGTAGGTCATTGTTTGTACCTTTGACCTTTTTCCTTCTGGTTATTGTATTGTATGTACTTTATCTATTTACGGCTTCTGACTTACGTTATACATCTTCGACTATAGATTACATGACTGACACAAAAGGATAGTTTTAGCAGTCATTATTGAAACGGTTTCAAGACAATATATTTACCGACCTTAATGTAATAAATGATAGGCATGAATGAATTCCTATATATTAACAGAAGGGCCTGGGTGGCTCAATGAGTTAGATAGTTGGATTATCTAACAACTCATATAAGCCTATCACCAATACCAAATTACAAAAATGGTGCACTCGACTCGCAGCCGCAAGTGATAAAGTTTACCAGTTGCTTGCCCATGGTCGGTGCTTCTCTCCGGGTACTCCGGCTTCTTCCACCACTAAAACTGAAATATTGTTGAAAGTGGCGTTAAAACACCAAAAATCAAAAATCATTATATATTAACAGAAATGACTTGAGCTCATACGGTTTACGGAATAAACCATAATAATTTAATCTGTTATAACATATAGCTTGTTAAGATTATTTATTAAGCTATTATTCCTTGCTGACATTAACTACATTTCAGGTTTTTTTAGACATATGTAACCTTAGCCGATTCTGGCTTCCCTGTTTAGACCGTTTCGATATCCTGCTCCTCAAAACTTTTAAATTATTTGCCTTTTCAATCTTCTCACAATGTATGGACTTCCCTTGCGAAGATATTCTAGACATGCGTCGTGTACACTAATTAAGATAACTACGTTATTATTATTGATTTTATTGATTGATTTTTTTGGTGTTTAACGCCACTTTCAGCAATATTTGATCTATATCATGGCGATCAGTTTTAGTGATGGAAGAAGCCGGAGTACCCGGAGAGAACCACCGACCATGGGCAAGCAACTGGTAAACTTTATCACTTGCGGCTGCGAGTCGAGTGCACCTTTTTTGTAATTTACAACGCCGGGCACGAACCCATGCCGTATTGGTTATAGGCTTGTATGAGTTGCTAGGTAATTAAACTGCCTAATTCATTGAGCCATCCGGAGCCCTCATTATTATTATAGTGTATTCTATGCCAGTATAATATATATCTTCAGCAATGTATCTTATTCTCATAATTTGGCCAGAGCTGTTTCATTTTGTTGACAGATGCCTGTCATGGGCAGTGTTTGTTTTGGATAGAGCGATTGTGAGAAATAGACATAGAACAAGAAAAGACGATGCTTAAGAGGATAATCAAAGGTCTAAATATCGAGCAACAGGAACCTCCACAAAAAAACCGGGGGGGAACTCAGGTGCTCCGGAAGGGACGTAGGAAACCGTTGTATTTTCTTTATAATATATTATGCATATTTGATAGTTCTTAAAATCTACAGTAATAGATAAACCTAAGAGACAACATACACAAGACACAGGACGAAGACAAACAAAATAAAAACACAACATAATATGTGTTGGACACCACTATACACAAGACACAGGACGAAGACAAACAAAATAAAAACACAACATAATATGTGTTAGACACCCCTATACACAAGACACAGGACGAAGACAAACAAAATAAAAACACAACATAATATGTGTTAGACACCACTATACACAAGACACAGGACGAAGACAAACAAAATAAAAACACAACATAATATGTGTTAGACACCACTATGCACAAGACACAGGACGAAGACAAACAAAATAAAAACACAATACAATATGTGTTAGACACCCCTATACACAAGACACAGGACGAAGACAAACAAAATAAAAACACAATACAATATGTGTTGGACACCACTATACACAAGACACAGGACGAAGACAAACAAAATAAAAACACAACACAATATGTGTTAGACACCCCTATACACAAGACACAGGACGAAGACAAACAAAATAAAAACACAACATAATATGTGTTAGACACCCCTATACACAAGACACAGGACGAAGACAAGCAAAATAAAAACACAACATAATATGTGTTAGACACCCCTATACACAAGACACAGGACGAAGACAAACAAAATAAAAACACAACATAATATGTGTTAGACACCCCTATACACATGACACAGGACGAAGACAAACAAAATAAAAACACAACATAATATGTGTTAGACACCCCTATACACAAGACACAGGACGAAGACAAACAAAATAAAAACACAACACAATATGTGTTAGACACCCCTATACACAAGACACAGGACGAAGACAAACAAAATAAAAACACAACATAATATGTGTTAGACACCCCTATTCACAAGACACAGGACGAAGACAAACAAAATAAAAACACAACATAATATGTGTTAGACACCCCTATACATAAGACACAGGACGAAGACAAACAAAATAAAAACACAACATAATATGTGTTAGACACCCCTATACACAAGACACAGGACGAAGACAAACAAAATAAAAACACAACATAATATGTGTTAGACACCCCTATACACAAGACAGAGGACGAAGATAAACAAAATAAAAACACAACATAATATGTGTTAGACACCCCTATACACAAGACACAGGACGAAGACAAACAAAATAAAAACACAACATAATATGTGTTAGACACCCCTATACACAAGACACAGAACGAAGACAAACAAAATAAAAACACAACATAATATGTGTTAGACACCCCTATACACAAGACACAGAACGAAGACAAACAAAATAAAAACACAACATAATATGTGTTAGACACCCCTATACACAAGACACAGAACGAAGACAAACAAAATAAAAACACAACACAATATGTGTTAGACACCCCTATACACAAGACACAGGACGAAGACAAACAAAATAAAAACACAACATAATATGTGTTAGACACCCCTATACACAAGACACAGGACGAAGACAAACAAAATAAAAACACAGCATAATATGTGTTAGACACCCCTATACACAAGACACAGGACGAAGACAAACAAAATAAAAACACAACATAATATGTGTTAGACACCCCTATACACAAGACACAGGACGAAGACAAACAAAATAAAAACACAACATAATATGTGTTAGACACCCCTATTCACAAGACACAGGACGAAGATAAACAAAATAAAAACACAACATAATATGTGTTAGACACCCCTATTCACAAGACACAGGACGAAGACAAACAAAATAAAAACACAACATAATATGTGTTAGACACCCCTATTCACAAGACACAGGACGAAGACAAACAAAATAAAAACACAACACAATATGTGTTAGACACCCCTATACACAAGACACAGGACGAAGACAAACAAAATAAAAACACAACATAATATGTGTTAGACACCACTATACACAAGACACAGGACGAAGACAAACAAAATAAAAACACAACATAATATGTGTTAGACACCCCTATACACAAGACACAGGACGAAGACAAACAAAATAAAAACACAACATAATATGTGTTAGACACCCCTATACACAAGACACAGGACGAAGACAAACAAAATAAAAACACAACATAATATGTGTTAGACACCCCTATACACAAGACACAGGACGAAGACAAACAAAATAAAAACACAACACAATATGTGTTAGACACCCCTATACACAAGACACAGGACGAAGACAAACAAAATAAAAACACAACATAATATGTGTTAGACACCCCTATGCACAAGACACAGGACGAAGACAAACAAAATAAAAACACAACATAATATGTGTTGGACACCCCTATACACAAGACACAGGACGAAGACAAACAAAATAAAAACACAACATAATATGTGTTAGACACCCCTATTCACAAGACACAGGACGAAGACAAACAAAATAAAAACACAACATAATATGTGTTAGACACCACTATACACAAGACACAGGACGAAGACAAACAAAATAAAAACACAACATAATATATGTTAGACACCCCTATACACAAGACACAGGACGAAGACAAACAAAATAAAAACACAACATAATATGTGTTAGACACCCCTATTCACAAGACACAGGACGAAGACAAACAAAATAAAAACACAACATAATATGTGTTAGACACCCCTATACACAAGACACAGGACGAAGACAAACAAAATAAAAACACAACATAATATGTGTTAGACACCACTATACACAAGACACAGGACGAAGACAAACAAAATAAAAACACAACATAATATGTGTTAGACACCCCTATACACAAGACACAGGACGAAGACAAACAAAATAAAAACACAACATAATATGTGTTAGACACCCCTATTCACAAGACACAGGACGAAGACAAACAAAATAAAAACACAACATAATATGTGTTAGACACCCCTATACACAAGACACAGGACGAAGACAAACAAAATAAAAACACAACACAATATGTGTTAGACACCCCTATACACAAGACACAGGACGAAGACAAACAAAATAAAAACACAACATAATATGTGTTAGACACCACTATACACAAGACACAGGACGAAGACAAACAAAATAAAAACACAACATAATATGTGTTAGACACCCCTATACACAAGACACAGGACGAAGACAAACAAAATAAAAACACAACATAATATGTGTTGGACACCACTATCCATAAACAAACACAAATAACATAAATAAGTCATGAACTCTCTTACAAACAACTAGAGGAAAAGACGAACCGAACATCGTTTTATGCGCAAATCGCAACGTACAGATATGTTGTCAATTCTGTGAATAAGAATCATCATATGTTGTGCATCTCTGCAATTACAATATTGACGAATACGTCTATACAAATAACGTATGAGCTTACATGATGTGTATTGATTGTAGCCGTTACAAAAAGCTACATTTTTCACCACTACCCAACTCTCCATATTTTTCCAGTGGCACTAAAAATTGGTTGTCCTAGTTGTCCATTTACCATGTTAATTCTTTAAGCGTTGCATCTTTCAAATGCCATAAGTTAACTGAGGGCACGAACCGCTTATAATAATTACTGAGAATGAATGACCGTATGGTTTCCGTTAGTATAATAAGAAATATATTTGAAAACTAACACGTTGCATTAGATCAATCGAGCTACGACCTTTTTATTCATTAGAATACGAATCAGTGATGCTAGACAAGATCAAGAAAATAGTACCATTATTGTGACACGGTCATGCTGTCAAGAGTATTGCAAATAGCCCGCCCACTCCTCTCTAACCCCCGGGGTGATACTCATATGTCCTAGTCTAGTGCTACCTATTAACCACAGTAATACCAATATTAATTCAGTGCATCAAATGAATATAAATTGGACATGGATTTTCATTGGGTTAACGACTAACGTCTTCAAGTCGACTTATATGTACTGTCGAGGATTCCCACAAAGCTATCCATCGAGTCCCTATATAGAAGATATGGGATGCTCTCGCGTTGGGGGAGAGGGGTTCAAGAGTTATTACACGCTAGAGAGCTATTTTGTAGATTTCGAAAAAGTGAATGTGCATTGATTGTAGCCGCTACGAAAAGCTAGATTTTTCGCCCCTCCCCAAATCTCATATTTTTCTAGTGGCACAAAAAATGGGTTCTCCCAGTTGTCCGTTCCCTCTATTTTATTTCTAATAAGAAATATAGTAAAGGCTTGATTTAGTTTGGTGTTGTTTTTAAAACACTGAAATATTGTTTGTAGAATTAAATATTTGTTAAGCATTTAGGAGGTTTGTGTTTATCAAACAAGTAAGTGAGTAGAAATTTAAGTTTCTCATATATATCATTGCTAGACAAACCAATGAGAACGAATTGTGCTCCATCATTATCAGTTAATCTACAAACGTATTGTATTGGAAAAAGACAATATACTAAATAGGTCGTTGGATAAAAAACATTTTATTTTCATTTCTGAAATTAAACACAGATTTTCGTTAGACATACGTAGGAATATAACAATTTTTTTTTAAATTAAAAACGCATATATCTAATTTAGTGCTCACGACGCGTTTCTTATTTTGGAAGCAAAGTGAAACAAAAATCATACGTAAAATGCTTGATTCAGTTTGTATGTTTTTAATTCTGTACTATTAAATATTTGATGAACATTTAGGATGCTTGTGTTTTACTTTAAACAGGTGAATACAAAGGTTTCTAATTTGCATCTTATTGTTGAGTTTATTTGTCACCATATATTTATTGTTCTCAATCTGTATCACTTATTTTACAAACGTAAACTATTGGTAAAAAATAAACTACATTTGTTCAACATGAACCAAGTTACTTAATAGGTCCTTGAATAAAAACATTTTCAATTTAGATACAGATTTTCGTTTGACATTCGGAGAAATATAACAATTCCTCTTCTTAATAAAGAAATAGATATCTAATGTAATACACACGATGCGTTTCTGGAATAATCTAACTTTTCCATTTTAGTTATAGATATATTTTATGACGCAATTCGTCAAATATAGAGGCATTGCAATGACAATAAAAGTAAACATAGAGATAGATTAAAGAGACCCGGAAACACGATATAATCATATTTTAATCCGTTTCCGTTTTTTAATTTGTTATTTTTTTTTATTCATGATCACTAGAATGTTTGTTTTACATTCAAATTAATATAAAGTTGTGGTTAATGTATCGCCTGATACATATAATATGTAAATATAAGAACTCAAAGACGTTTTATTTCGAATTCGCGTGGAATGAAAAAAATGTTTTTTAGGAGAACGTAAGCTAAACAGAAGACAAATTGGGACTCAGATACGATGTTGCGAAATGTAATTAAGTTTATTTTGTAAAATACACACATTCGTAATGTTTCTATTGACGAAGTTCAAGCATAAAAAATAGGCATGGATCATAAAGCAATGAAATAAAAACGTAGATATCAAACTTAATGCGCCCGCGCGTTTCTGGAATAACCTTCATTAGGTACGGCCAAAATCAACAGATTAGAAAACCCTATAATGTAAGTCTTTGGAGCAAGAAATCCGACAATTGGACAGCCAAGGTCACATATACCTGTAGACAATTGGACAGTCAAGGTCACATCAGCATAGGTCACATCAGCCAAGGTCACATATACCTGTAGACAATTGGACAGCCAAGGTCACATCAGCCAATGTCACGTATACCTGTAGACAATTGGACAGTCAAGGTCACATCAGCATAGATCACATCAGCCAAGGTCGCATATACCTGTAGACAATTGTACAGCCAAGGTCACATCAACCAAGGTCACATATACCTGTAGATAATTGGACAGCCCATGTCACATCAGCCAAGGTCACATATACCTGTAGAAGCATGCAATATTGGACAGCCAAGGTCACATATACCTGTAGAAGTATTTGATATTGTACAGCCAAGGTCACATATTCCTGTAGAGGTATGTGATATTGGACAGTCAAGGTCACATATACCTGTAGAAGTATGTGGTATTGGACAGCCAAGGTCACATATACCTGGAGAAATATGTGGTATTGGCCAACCAAGGTCACATATACCTGTAGAGGTATGTGATATCTGGATAATAAGACTCTACTGCGACTGCAAAATGAAATAAAACCGCTGTTTCTTTACGTACATTTGTGTAAAATGGGATAGTCTCCCTTGTGCATTTACATAAAGTCTCTTTCGTACTAATAACATACAAATTCATAAAAACGCTTAAATTATACATGTCAAACTAAAATTGATTATGTGCGTCTTTGTATTAACATTTTTGCTTTTCTAAGAATCTACCAATAAACATCCCAGAACTTAATTGTAGGCAAGCACCTACTGTTTAGGGTTTGAAATTAAAAAAAAAAATATCTGAAAAACTAGCAACGGCTTGTTGTTCCAGAAATGTATATTGAATAAATAGATTGCAGAACAAATATTGTCATAATATCACAATTAACGCGAATAATGTACCATTTTGAAATTAGAAATACAATACTATTGAAAGACCTGCCTCAGTTATTCAATATTAACTAAAATACAATACTATTGAAAGACCCGCCTCAGTTGTTCAATATTAACTAAGATACAATACTATTGAAAGACCTGCCTCAGTTATTCAATATTAACTAAAAAAAACTTTAAAGAGAAACATTATCTTCAAAGAATTGTAAACTGCAATAGTTCAACAAATTCATCTTTCAATTGTTAAATAAAAAAATAAATACAATAAAATTAATATTACAAGGATCTTTAATTAATATACAATAACGTTGCTGTTACATCAAATATTACTATCAAACAACGCCAAAGTTAAGCCTTTGTGATTGAAATCTAATATATTCCTTGATAATGATAGCATTATCTCTGGAGAATTAGCTATCAGTAATGTGACTTACACAACAAATAGAAAAATAGAAAAAACAGCATTCGAATAAACAATTAAAGCAAGCAAGAGAAAACAAATGTTGTAAAACGTAAGGTCATGCTTTATTTTTTTTTTTTTTTTTTTTTATTTTCTTTTGTTGGAAAAGCAGGTAGATAATTACATTCAAAATGAATGCTCATTGAGGTAAAAGTTTGAGATCTCATTAACCGGTTTAACCCCGCCAGGACCTACATTTCCAACAATAAATATCGCGGACTGTTTTGTATTCAATGATTTTAGGTGGTTATTCATTTTGTTGATATTGGTAGAATTGTAAACCATCACTTTTTAAGCCTTGTTTTCATGATTATTGTTCGTTTTATTGATATTAGTGGAATCGTTTACCATCACCTCTTGGACTATATTTTCATTATAATTGTTCTTTTTGTAGATATTGGTAGAATTGTTAACCATCACTGTTTTTGCTGTCTTTTCATAATAATTGTTCGCTTTGTTTATATTGGTGGAATTGTTGACCATCACTATTTAACCTTTTTGTTCATATTTCCTTTTACGAGTACAGAAAAAAACAAAAAAAACACTAAAGCCATTTTGGCAAACTTAATGTACTGAAGTGTTCAATTATATAACTGAGAAGAAGACAAAATAGATTATATTCCAGATCGATAAAAAATTGTAAGAAAAAACTATAATTAAGGTGGGAATATTATCCCATTATAGCCTTTATATCAAGTCAATATCTGTACCTAACAAAATTATATCAACAGAGTCCTAATGTCGAGTTCAATCTACTTCTGTTGGTCAATATAATCATATATAGACTTTATACAAAGGCGACAATGGTAATATTAGTATGCATCTTTTGTCAATATAAGTAATCATGTGACCTATTATCATCAAATCAGAATTAAGGAAATATTTAACAAGTAGTTCGTGGTACTGGGAACCATATTGCAGTTAATGGACCGATCAGTCTCCCCAACTTTTATATGAACCCAAGCGACCAAAAAAATGAACTGTTTGTTATATTATCCTCAACAGAACAAGATTACCTTGCTTCAAGAATACGACAGCTACCACATAAGGAGCAGGACTTACCTTGTATACCCTGTGTCTCCCTGCTACAAGTCAGTTGAAGCGGTCGGAAATGAAATTTACTTACAACGTTGTGTGCGTCTAAGAAATACCATTTTGAGGAACTTAATTCCACAATAACATCGTTTTGAAGTATTCATTGGCGTGCTATAGGAAATATAGCATGTACTTCTCGGCCATTGTTTATACCAGTAATATTACCTGAGTGTATTTAGTCGGATGTCCTCGGGATTCTTTTTTTTTTTTTTTTTTTTTTTTTATATTATATCTATATTACACCTGTGAACAATTTACCTCTGGGTGCCAGGAAACCTCAAAGATTTACAAATATTTACAATGAACAATATAATTAAATAAATAAATACTGGTACAGTTGTAGTAAGAATACAATACCATAAGCAAATAAATCATATTTTATCTCTCATCTTCTTAATGCCAAATGAGGATGAATCATTGGTAGAAGATGTAATACAACATTGTCATTCTTAAATCACAAACAAACTTCAAATAAGTCTTTAACAAAAACAAGTTATTACCGCACATATAGTATCCAACTTTTTTTTTATATTTTAAACATTCTTTATCTGATAATTAAAAAGGGTATTCATTTATGTTAATTAACCCCATGCTATCGGGCGGGATACACATTTAGGAAAATAATGTTACCCATGTTAAAGCTAAATACAAACTCTGACTTCCATGAATTATTTCTTAAATTTATCTATACCACAAAGAGTTATATAACAAGCTAGTTGTGTGGGACGCTCTGACACAATTATATCGGTGGTTTTTTTTTAAATATAAACACAAACTTAAATTAACAAATAAAACGTCTTCTTCCTTTCTCAATAAATCTCGGCTTTAATCAAGTTCAAATTATCCATTTAACATGACATGAAAATTGTACTCTTCTCCGTGATTGTTTGTTTTATGTAAGAACTTTAATTTGGTGATATGATTCATAGATGTGATAAAAACTAAGACAAGACACGAGATGGGTACTTTTATAACATGAGTCGGCGAGTGTCAGGTAGAGAAGACGTTTATTCGACGAAGTCGTATACGAACGCTTTTGACCTACTTTTGCTATGGATGCTGTTGCCTAGCAATTTTAAAGATGAAAATATTTTCTAACTTTTTGATTGGAGAATAATACAAATTTGGTAAGAGTTCGGAGAACGGAGTTAAAATACTTGCAGTGATTTTCCGACTGTGTTTTTTTGGGCCGAATATCGACCCCGATGTGAAAAAAGTTTTTCCCCAATTTAATGGGGGGAAATTCCCAATAGCGTAGTGATAAAATTATTCGTAAAAACTGGTTAATACAAGCTTTTTCAAATGAAATTAAAAGTCGAACATTTTCACGCTTATGACCTGGTTTCTATTTGTTTTGATTAACCAAGCGAAATACTACGCACAAGATACCGGGAACCAGTACAGTATATTGGGTCGCTTGATTTGATTACCGGACTGCGATAAAACTTCAGAAAAACGAAAGCGGAAATCTGTAGTATTTGGGATTAATTTTTATCTAAATAATTTAATATAAAATTTTAATAAAAAAATAGTAAATATGTCATGTGATTTACTTTGCTTGATATTTTGTCAACTCATTGGAAATTAAAAACGGAAAACAGTTGATGAAGCGGAATACGCGAATTATTGTTTTAAAGTTAAAAATAAAAATGTCACGATGTTGTATAATTCTAAATAATTTGCTAAGAAATTGCCCAGTAATGATGGAAGCAAGTACAAGTAACTTGAATCCTTTGGATTAAAAAAAAGTTTTTACTTCTCCCAGGAGAAAAATGAGGTTGATGACGTTAATAAAGCTAGTGAAACTGTTTGTGCTTTGAAGTGATCATGAGTCCGACCCACTACTGTACCGGTGATGTCTAATCCCATTAAAAAAACCTATTCCAGGTATTTCAATAGAAGTTGTTGCAGTTAATTATGCTGTTTTTGCAATTAGTATCTTTATCAATTATTACCTGTGATGTACCTGTATTTTATGTCAAATATTGCAGATAAAGGGAAAATATTTGAGTGAAGTGTTATTAATAACAATTAGAAATTGGAATGAAACATTTTTCATATGGAGTGAAACAAGTATGACATAGATAGTAAAATATCTTTTAAAAAATATTTGTACCTTTGAAAAAAAACATGAATCATAAGAATTTCATTACAAAATGAATAGTAACAAACATTTATAGCTAAGACATGCTTGTTCATTATTTCATGTAGTTTAAAAAATAAATAATAAGTTCTATGGATGTTGAAATATAAATGTATTGATAGAGATATCACTTAATCATGTATGTATCTGTATGTTTTTTTTTTATTAGAATAAGAATTATAAAAATTAATATATATTAGTTCTCCATTCTCTAATCAAGGTTTACCTGAAGTTAATGAGTTTTTGTTTATACACCTTAAGCCCCAATGTTTGCACATTGTTTATACAATAATTACAGCTATTCCCACTTGAAATTTTAGATTTCTTTAATGAAGTTTTAAAAAAGTGGGATTAGGTGGAGTCAACCCTACCGGTCATCGACACTAAGTACTGATACACCATGCCCAGAAGCTGAATGTCTTGTTACCACTGCGAATGTCACTCCAAAAACAACCAATTCCAATTCTTTATTACCTAACACAGCTTCAAATGACATCCAACAACATGTACATAGTGCAAATAGTGGTGATGTTGATATTCACAATCTGACTGTCCCTCTGATTCGGACAGTTGTGCTCCAGAGGTCATGGTACCAGATGTCAGGGTGTTCAGTTCAATGCAAAATGAACAAAAATATCCATGACTATATGATAGTGTGGTACACCAAGAGTATTTATGTAAGTTTTGTGAACTGTTTTGTGGTCATTCTTCCTCATCACAAGAATTTGTTACTGTTGGCATTAACCTTGGTACAGTATGATTGCTATTCTATTACTGGACCTCCAAACTAATAAATGTATTGCTCTCCCCATCTTTTCCCAATTCACATCATTTACGCACTAATTTTCCCAAATATAAGTGACCCGGACCCAAATACAAATGAGTATGAAAATCATTGACTTGTAATAAGCATGTCGGATTTAAAGCACTTTGTAATAAGCAAGTCGGATTTAAGGCACTTGTAATAAGCAAGTCATTTAGTAGTTTTCTGATTGGTTGCGTCCGTCGTCCTACGCCCCGTACAGACAAAGGGAGTTCGAGTATAACTGATAATATGATTACTTTTAATGGTATATATGTATTAAACTTTAAATTTAAGCGATATTCTCTTTTACCAAAGTATTATATGTCGTAAAGTTTTATTTTCAATGTATTATATAATCTTCAGGTGAGCGACTGGGGGTATTAAATTCTGAGAAAGTGCCATTTCATCTATTACATATTAAGAAGTTATTGTTGAAGCCATGAATTTTTTGAGATTTTACCATGGATAGGAAATAATATACACCCCCTTTTTTTTTAGCTCACCTGACCCAAAGAATCATGTGAGCCTTTGTCATCACTTTGTGTCGGTCGTCCGTCCGCACACAATTACTAACAATATTCTCCTCTGAAACCACTTGGCCACTTAAGACCAAACTTTGGTGGAATGGTTCATTGGTGATCCCCTTCCAAAATTGTGTCCGGCAGTCCCGACCTCCAACCAACATGGTCGCTGTTACTAAAATAAAAAAGGGGGATGAAATTTTAAAAATCGTCATCTCTGAAACTACTGGGCCAATTGGAACTAAACTTTGCTTAGTCCTTTGATGACCCCCTTTCAAAATTGTGTCCGGCAATCCAGACATCCAACCAACATGGCCACTGTTGCTAAAACAGAAAAGGTGGATGAAATTTTTATTTTTTTCCTCTGAAACTACTGGGCCAATTGGATTCAAGCTTTGTTAAAATAATCCTTTGGTGATCCCCTTTCAAAATTTCGTCTGGCAGTCCCGTCCTCAGGCCAAGATGGACGCTGTTACTATTTATTAACGATTCCTTGCACATTAAGTAGGATGCAAGGTTTTACATTTCTTATCAAATTCTATACAACCAATATGTTTAGGTTATTTCAGTGAAATACTGTTCGTAGAAGAATATAATATTTGTGCTTCGTCGTACATCTTTTTTTTAAAGATAGTTCTTGTTTTTATCTTACTATGGCCTATTGACAGACATATTTGTGTACTTATATAGAAAATTTGTCGTTTATTACATTAATTTGATTCCGCCGCGGAAACACAACAAAAGTGTTTTGTAAAATCCTTACAAAAGCGTTACCATGACAACGGATATAGATACCGAAACTATATATGATCATACAATTATAATAGACATTTTCCAAAACAAAAGTAATTTACTTAAAGCGGTCAACAGTCAGCTTTATCTATGATTTAATTAATATGTTGTATATTGTTGAAAGTCGTTTGTATTGTTCGCCCACGTGTTTTGCACTGTTCATTTCTCCAATTTGATGACTTCCGATACAAATGAAATGGATCATCGTCCGATAAATGATGCACTACAGATCAAACAATCACGGGCAAAGTCAGAGCTGAGAATGGATGGACTTGTTAGCTGCTGTTTCATATTACACAACTTGTGGTAAGTAATTATTAATTGAGGGGGAATATGTTGTTTAACGCCACTTTCAACAATATTTCAGTTATATTGTGGCGGTTATTATTAATTGATAAAGAATAACAAGCTTTCAATGAAGTAATATACATATAATTGAAATTATATCCTTGTTAGATATGTTTTCACCAGAAAATAAAATAAATAAGTAATATCTAACTTTTCGTTCGTCTTTAACCGTCCAAGCATATGCAAAACAGTTAAATATATTGACCAATCGGAAATCAGTTCTAAACGTATGCTTTGTTTTAATACCTCATGCTTTGGTAGGTTCATGTGTTTTTGTCTGTTGTAAATTGAACCCATTGCATTGTCTTCTTTGGTCTTTTCGTAGCAGACCATTAATGTATACTTCCTCAGCCATAGGTGGCCTTATCAGATTTTGGATTCCTGCTTAGATCCTTTGGGTTCCTGTTTAGATCCTTTGGGTTCCTGTTTGGATCCTTTCGGTTTCTGTTTAGATTCTTTGGGTTCCTGTTTAGATCCTTTGGGTTCCTGTTAAGGTTCTTTCGGTTTCTGTTTAGATCCTTTGGGTTCCTGTTTAGATCCTTTTGGTTCCTGTTTAGATCCTTTCGGTTCCTGTTTATATCCTTTGGGTTCCTGTTTAGATCCTTTCGGTTCCTGTTTAGATCCTTTTGGTTCCTGTTTAGATCCTTTCGGTTCCTGTTTATATCCTTTCGGTTCCTGTTTATATCCTTTGGGTTCCTGTTTAGATCCTTTCGGTTCCTGTTTAGATCCTTTTGGTTCCTGTTTAGATTCTTTCGGTTCCTGTTTATATCCTTGGGTTCCTGTTTAGATCCTTTCGGTTCCTGTTTAGATCCTTTTGGTTCCTGTTTAGATTCTTTCGGTTCCTGTTTATATCCTTTGGGTTCCTGTTTAGATTCTTTCGGTTCCTGTTTATATCCTTTGGGTTCCTGTTTAGATCCTTTCGGTTCCTGTTTAGATCCTTTTGGTTCCTGTTTAGATTCTTTCGGTTCCTGTTTATATCCTTTGGGTCCCTGTTTAGATCCTTTCGGTTCCTGTTTAGATCCTTTTGGTTCCTGTTTAGATCCTTTCGGTTCCTGTTTATATCCTTTGGGTTCCTGTTTAGATCCTTTCGGTTCCTGTTTATATCCTTTCGGTTCCTGTTTATATCCTTTGGGTTCCTGTTTATATCCTTTGGGTTCCTGTTTAGATCCTTTCGGTTCCTGTTTAGATCCTTTGGGTTTCTTGCTCTTAAAAACTTTTTAAAATATTTTCTTTCCAATCTTTTGATTATGAGCGTCGTACCTGATGAAGGTTTCTACAGATACGCGTCGTTCTCACTAACTTTCATATCAACATTTTTATTTATGCACTCAAGCGCAGTTTCAAGATGGTGACTAGGCATGATTTATTACAGTGGTATCATACATTGAATTATCTTCAGATCGATATCTTCGGTGTAGACCATAAAAAGGGGTTGACACATTAATACACAATCATGGTCCTCCCATGCTTTCTCAAAACTCGTAATGAAATCAAATAAAATCCTGATATGTAGTAAAACAGCTTGTGAGAAACTATTGGACGATATTAATTAAATGTCAACCGATATTAGTAAATAATTGACGTCAATTTTAATCTAGAGAGATACGAAATAGTCAATTTCTTTTAATTGAGTTTCTTTTACAGCTAGTTTCACAGTTGAGTTTTAGATTTCCCCGAGTTGAAATGTTGACTAGAAACTTAAATATCAAAGTAAGCGCACACGACGGGTTTCTTGAATAAGATGAAAAACAACAATCAAACACGGTTGGAAAATCAAATATCAAAATGGATACAACACACACATGCATGACCGCTCACTTTCTTGGCTTGGTACAGGCAAATCAATAAAAAGTGGCAGTTTTAAACTAGATTTATTGACCCAAACCTCTCCTTTCAGTGAAATGATGCGGTCATGCAGGTATTTTCAACATGTAAGCTAAAACACAACCCACACATATAACTGCGCGAACAGCGTTATTATAAAGAATGCTATAATCTTGAACATTATGTATGATATATTTAATCTTCGTGACAGAGAAGTTGTCATATGCATAATATTAGTTCCATTAAAAATGGCCGATGGTCTCATATGACATGATAGTGAAACAATAGTCAATTTGAGCGAGCATCTAAATGTCAATACCATCTTTAATAAGAAACCAATCAGAAGTCATATATTGTAGAAAGACAGACACTGCAATGGCCAAACGATAAAAGAACCGAAATGATATAGAAAAAACATAGCAATTATCCAGAAAAGTACAAACAGAAAGCTGAAGCTTGATCAACAGGAAATTCACTTAAAACCGGGTATGAAGTCATGTGATCCGGAATTGTTCCTGATCTACTAGTGACACCAGTCGTACTACTCTTGCAAGCAAATCGTTGACAAATCATGTACGGGGAAAGAGGAATAGGTGGTGAGTACGGAAAACGGAACACAGATATTGCGTAACGGTTAACCAACGCATAATGGCGATCGAACGTTTGACCAATTAAAAGCAGACATGTTAATAATTTGGAAAGAGGCTTCGTGGAACATTTAGCAGGCGCACCAATATAACACTGCAGATTATGTATCGAGAACAGAGAAGGAAGATCCAGTTATTAATCTCTACTTGAGGAACAGAAAACAAATTTATGATATCCTCACACATTATCGTTGTCAGAGAATACGCAAGGCTGCCAAGTATATTGCCCGTACGTAATTTCTTTATCAAACAACCTAACAATGTGATTTTAACATACACACTTCTTAGCGACCTTGTCTACAGAGACAACAATAGACACGTGTTTTGCTAAATGTGCGTTTTCGAAAATCGCGGTTGCGGAGTGCAAGTTAGGTATGGAATACGATGAATACCAACACCTTTTCTGTAATTATATATGCTATGCTTCACCTTATTATTTTAAGTGCAACAAAGCAAAACAAAATCATCAAACAAACAAAAAGAATGACGTCATAATGATCTCATTTCAGAAGTGTTGACATATATCGCTTTGTGTATCCATATGTAATTCTCAACAAAATTAATGTCATTTAGTAATGATTTTCCAAATAGGTAATGCTAAACATATTGATTCAAAATCACAACGTGGTCATTTTCAATAAATGGACGACCAAGAAGTTTGTATTGATGTCTCTCTAACATCATCAAATATTTAACGAGTTTGATTAGTATCATCTTAATCTGGAATATAAATCATACGATACAATATGGAGGCGGGTCACGATAACCTTTAGCTAAATGTAGCATCACACAAAAATACCACACTTTCGGAATAGTTCCAAAACACAGTCAAATAAACGTTAGAGAATACAGAAGGGGCAATCAAAAAAGGACAATCCAGAGAAACTGGCAACATAGAGTACACAAGACGAAGAAAGGGCATTCGAGACAACCTGAAAATGTACCCTTTATGAGCTGTTGCCCTATATATTACTGGTTAAACTTATATGCACTATTCCTTAATGGGGAAAATAAGGCTGTCCTTAGAGAGAGAGAGAGAGAGAGAGTGATTTGCTATATAGAGATGCTCTTTAAGGCTGTCCTGAGAGAGAGAGAGAGATTTGTTTTATATAGAGATGTTCTTTAAGGCTGTCCTGAGAGAGAGAGATTTGTTTTATATAGAGATGCTCTTTAAGGCATGTTCTGGAATAAAATGAAAAACAAAAAACCACACTGTCCTAGATCAAATATCAACATCGTAGAAAGAGGCAACAACTATACTCCTAATACACATGTACATGACTGCTTATTTTCCTGACTTAGCACAGACACTTCAATAAAAAGTGGCGGTGTTAAAATCTTGAAAGAAAACAATGAAACTATTTGGCGTGCTTGTATTTTTCCAGTGTCATCTGTTTCAAGTTAAATTACATATTCTTTCAGTCTTTTAGTGTTCTTGCTCTCAAAAAAATTTACATTATTTGGTTATTCTGTAAAGACACTTTGGTTTTCGTGCCCCCGAAAAGTTCATTCCAGAAACGCAACGATGACAAGTACATCAAATGGCCTGAGGAGGATAGCCACAATCGGTTACCTATGCCTGAACGAGATCTACCGATTACTTTATCTATATGAATAACTTAATTAAGGGACAGTAAATTACAAATACAAATATATCTATTAAACAATGTCAGTTTCGAATCACCGAGTACTACGCGGGTGGTACCGTGGAAGGCTAGCAGAGATATCATGCAATCCTGTGATAGTAATAAAAACGTAGATATCTAATGAAATGCGCACGACTCGTTTTAGGAATAACATTCGGCAGGTACGCTCAAAGTCAAAAGATTGTCAGATCGATTGATCATCTTTGTTATGAAAAGATCATATACCATGTCATGAAATGACCAAAAAAATGTCACAAAAATATACCCTGATTAATATTATGAATCTTTTTCAAGATACGACTAAAAATGCATAATTGACCACGTGTCAGGTTAATGTTGTCATGGAAAGAAGAAAAAAACAAAAACAATTTTTTTGAAATTTACATTCACGACATTTTTAATGAAAATATATATATATATATATATATATATATATATATATATATATATATAAACGTAGATATCCAATTTAGTGCGCACGACGCATTTCTCGAATAAAGCTCATCAGGTACGCTCATATATTTACGAAATATATATAATCTATATTCTAATACAGTTATAATGTAACACATAAAACTGCATTTGTGACCGTCAAATCCACAATTGACGCCTCCAACTCTTCAAATACAGTACTGTTATTCCTTAATTATAAACGTCTAAAATGGTTTGTAAGACAACACCAAGTACACAAAACAAAGTAATAAAGAATTAAACACTTTGTTGAATGACAAAATTTTCATCTCACCGAGAGACTTTTTCTCATTTCTAATCTATATTATATATATATTTGGTGTTGCCATGATATTAAATAAAATCTATTTGGAATTAATAATTCATTATTGACATTTTCTTCGTGAATGTTAGTGACGACGTATATTGTTATTAAATCCTGATAGTAGGATCATGTTCATATATAACTATAGGTATGGATCAGATTTCAGCTTTTTTTTTTGCTTATCTACCTACACGCTATCTTTTCTTGTTATGGATTTCTGAATCCGCGCTATGACTTTTCTAATATTAATTATTGAGACTACAGTTGTGATCACGTTTTGAATGTATATACCATGTCGAACTCGAAGTCGATGTCGGTTGAATTCAATTGGAAGGAGAAGTTTGAATATTTGAATATATGAAACAATTTTTGTAATCAACGGATCGGGGGGGAAATGACGTCAATGACTGACTGTGGGAATTAGAACAAGAATAAGCATAGTAAGATTATGTCTGCTTAATGTCATTGTGAAATCGGTCAACTAACTAAAGCTAGAAACTTATATTGGATCAGACTATAGTGTGACCGGAGAATATTAATTGGATCTCCTCTGTTGATCTAGCTTATCCCATTAGTGTTGGCTTTAACAGATCAAGTGATAACATGTTCAAAACATTGTTTGTTGTTTTCTATTTTGAAAATGTGAGAAAAAAAATAAGATACATGTAGAAGTTCAATATAGCCAGGTAAGAACATTGTTTGTTGTTTTGTATTTTGAAAATGTGAGAAAAAAATAAGATAGAATTTCACTATAGCCAGGTACGAACATTGTTTGTTGTTTTCTATTTTCATAATGTGAGAAAAAAATGGTTAGAATTTCACGATATTCACAAGGTAAGAACTGTTAGAATAGGTAATAAATAATGTAATATAGTGTAATGTTGTTATGGTAACAGAATAGAGAAGCAATGATCAATAACATTATTTTGTTTTCTAAAATATTCTGGTTAATTGAAAGTAACAGCTAAGACACTGAGGGAAGGTGAGGGCGGAACTTTACAGCGAGCGAGATGATTTTCATTTCTATATAAAAGAATTCCAACAGTACCTGTGCATATCTATCAGTTGATAAGGTATTTTAGAGTTTGTGTTTCCTGGAAGGAAAGCTATTGAATCATGGGTTCTTAGTGGAAAGGTGAAATCATCCGTTACGATTACCGCATGAAAACGATATTCGCTTTGCATTTACCACGAGTTGTTTGTAGGAGGGCGCATGCTTTATTTACGTTATTTTTGTTTGTTTGGTTCCTCTTTACCTCGAGTTGTTTGTAGGAGGGCGCATGCTTTATTTACCTTATTTGTGTTTCATTGCGCATAGTAGTGTCCAATGCATATTGTGTTGTTGTTTTGATTTTCTTCGTCTTGTGTACCATGTGTTGCCAATTTCTCTGGATTGTCTATTTTTGATTGCCCCATCGGTATTCTCTAACGGTTATTTACAGATTCTCTGGATTGTCTATTTTTGATTGCCCCTTCGGTATTCTCTAACGTTTATCTACAGTTTCTCTTGATTGTTCATTTTGATTGCCCCTTCGGTATTCTCTAACGTTTATCTACAGTTTCTCTGGATTGTTCATTTTGATTGCCCCTTCGGTATTCTCTAATGTTTATCTACAGTTTCTCTGGATTGTCTATTTTTTATTGCCCCTTCGGTATTCTCTAACGTTTATTTACAATTTCTCCGGATTGTCTATTTTTGATTGCCCCTTCGGTATTCTCTAACGTTTATCTACAGTTTCTCTGGATTGTCTATTTTTGATTGCCCCTTCGATATTCTCTAACGGTTATTTACAGTTTCTCTGGATTTTCTATTTTTGATTGCCCCTTCGGTATTCTCTAACGTTTAACTACAGTTTCTCTGGATTTTCTATTTTTGATTGCCCCTTCGGTATTCTCTAACGTTTATCTACAGTTTCTCTGGATTGTCTATTTTTGATTGCCCATTCGGTATTCTCTAACGTTTATTTACAGTTTCTCTTGATTATCTATTTTTGATTGCCCCATCGGTATTCTCTAATGTTTGTTTACAGTTTCTCTGGATTGTCTATTTTTGATTGCCTCATCGGTATTATCTAACATTTATTTACAGATTCCTTGGATTGTCTATTTTTGATTGCCCCATCGGTATTCTCTAATGTTTATTTACAGTTTCTCTGGATTTTCTATTTTTGATTGCCCCATCGGTATTCTCTAACGTTTATTTGAAAGTGATACGGTCACCATCAGACATCATGTGACGTTTCTCGTAGTTAAAATCCCGTCCTTCTTTTCGACCTCATGACAAACCACAGATTATGATCTAATACATTTACGGAGATCTTAGTTTATCTTCTGTTTTATATTGGAATTTTTGTTGCGCAATTGTGGACCATTGTCTTGTCTTCTTTTTTCTTTTGAACCCTTGTAGTGTCTGTCTTTCTTCTTTTGGGCCATTGTATTGTCTGTCTTTCTTCTTTTGGGTCATTGTATTGTCTGTCTTTCTTCTTTTGGGCCATTGTATGGGCCATTGTCTTGTCTGTCTTTCTTCTTTTGGGCCATTGTATTGTCTGTCTTTCTTCTTTTGGCCCATTGTATTGTATGTCTTTCTTCTTTTGGGCCATTGTATTGTCTGTCTTTCTTCTTTTGGGCCATTGTATTGTCTGTCTTTCTTCTTTTGGGCCATTGTATTGTCTGTCTTTCTTCTTTTGGCCCATTGTATTGTCTGTCTTTCTTCTTTTGGGCCATTGTATTGTCTGTCTTTCTTCTTTTGGACCATTGTATTGTCTGTCTTTCTTCTTTTGGGCCATTGTATGGGCCATTGTCTTGTCTGTCTTTCTTCTTTTGGGCCATTGTATTGTCTGTCTTTCTTCTTTTGGGCCATTGTATTGTCTGTCTTTCTTCTTTTGGGTCATTGTATTGTCTGTCTTTCTTCTTTTGGGCCATTGTATGGGCCATTGTCTTGTCTGTCTTTCTTCTTTTGGGCCATTGTATTGTCTGTCTTTCTTCTTTTGGCCCATTGTATTGTCTGTCTTTCTTCTTTTGGACCATTGTATTATCTGTCTTTCTTCTTTTGAGCCATTGTATTGTCTGTCTTTCTTCTTTTGGGCCATTGTATTGTCTGTCTTTCTTCTTTTGGGCCATTGTATTGTCTGTCTTTCTTCTTTTGAGCCATTGTATTGTCCGTCTTTCTTCTTTTGGGCCATTGTATTGTCTGTCTTTCTTCTTTTGGGCTATTGTATTGTCTGTCTTTCATCTTTTGGGCCATTGTATTGTCTGTCTTTCTTCTTTTGGGCTATTGTATTGTCCGTCTTTCTTCTATTTACAGCGTCTGATTATCGCTTTAGTATCAATAAAAGAGCGCCGATGGCCCTAACCGTCGTTTAGGTATCAGATAGTAGACAAGACCATTGGAATACATAATAGGGAAACATTGTTCAGACAAAATCTACTTGTAAATACTATCGTCATCTGAACGCAAGTGACAAAATACTTCGTCTTTACCTCCAGTTGTTTTAGAAGGGCTCATGGCTTGTTCATGTTATTTGTGTTTATTTGTACATAGTAGTGTCCAATACATATTCTGTTTTGTTTTTTGTTTTGTGTTTCTTCGTCGTGTGTACCCTGTGTTGCCAGTTTATCTGGATTGTCTATTTTGATTGCCCTTTCGGAATTCTCTGACGTATTGCCCTTTCGGAATTCTCTGACGTTTATTTTCAACAAGGTGTTGATAGATCTTACGAAGACCTTTTTGAAAGATAAGATCAAACGATTCCATTGACTTAATAATTAGTAAAAAGTTAAATAAATTGTCCTACATTTACGACGTCACTACTCATAGAGATAACGGGGCCATATATGGAATTGAAACAATTAAAAAAAAAAAACGCAAACTAGGAACAATATAATTGTCACATATGATATACTGATAAATATGCTTTATCTAAATTGCAGGTCAATAGTTCCAAAATAATTATCTGTAAATTGATCTAAAATCCATCCTTGTCAGCTTAGATTATATCTTGTGAGGTCAGTTAGATAATAATAATCACAAAATAACGCGTTGAGTGATATAAAGGTTGATGCTCCTGACAATAGTAGGTGCATTGACATAAGAATCAACAGTAAAGCATTTAGTTGATAGAATTTAACAGTTTCATGATGGACCGTTGAAAGGGTAAGCATTTCCGACTCATTTATTATATCTCCTCCGTTTGTGTAGTCATCCTAGCTGTCGTCCATATGCCTATCTCAATTCCAAATATATTACTTACATGATATATCAAATGTAAACTTGTTCTCATCACTAATATAAGCATTCACTGAGCGTTCTATTGTACTTTGATTTATTTTGTCATTAATGTTTTGTGATAGTTTGCAAGAAGAGCTTGAAGATACCAAAGGGGAAATCCGAATCCGTATATCGAAGAAGAACAGAAAACACAATGTCAAAAGAAAAAGTACAAAAGGACAAACACCGATCAACAAAACATACATATACAATTAAAGATCGAATAACACGAACCCCATTTTGTTTTTGTGTTACAGTTCGGAGATTTTTCAGAGTGGAAGGGAATCCATATTGGGTTTTCAATTGTTGGTTTATACTTGTATTATAAAGGACCCTTTTTACTGTAGGCTGTACGATTTTTCCTCATTTCTATAGGAGTCGACTCTTATGTATCTATTCATAACCAGATATCTTTTCACCGGAAGTTTTAAAAATAGATCAATTGATATTTAGAGACGCAAAATATATATATTTCAATGAAAAATTCCCATTTCTTTAATTATTTACTCTATGCAAAATAGAAATAAACTTGAAATAAAATTCTAATTAAAAAGATCTCTTTTTACGAGATTCTCGGCGGAAGAGCGGTGTAGGTAAAATGAACGGAACAGCCATAAGTCAAAGAGAGATAACTCCAGCCAAATAATTAAAAAAAGACTTTAAAAAGTACTTGAAGAAAAAAATACATTCCCTTCTCACGCCTCCCTCTTAAAATTATAGGACTTCGTCCTTCAAGCAGGTTGTGCCTGTCTCATATTAGTTTGAGATTCAAGTATCACGAGGGGATATGGTTACCATTAACAGATTTGACTCGGTCATAGTTGTGTACTTGCCCCAAGCTAGAACATGATTTTTCAACCCCACGCTTCGTATTCTTTGTGTGTCCAATGATTTAGGATGACAAGTGTTGGCTCATTTTGTTGATATTACATGAATTGTTGATTATAACTATTTAAACTTTCTTGTCGTAACCCTTTAAGAATCAACCATCAAATTAAAAGCGCCTACAATTACTTTAAGTTTATTAATTTTATAAGTGTCGGATACAATAAAAATGTTTCCATGTTAATATACTGGACAGGAATTTAATTTTAAAAAATGTAAACAAATCGTTATTGCATCTGTGTTCTTGATGACGACCAACTCACGGCCCATTAAAACGTGATTATAAAAAAACCCATTGAAATTCTCTAAGATATTATGAATAAATAATGATTTAAGATTCATTGTATCCATTATAACACAAGAACGATGGCGTTATATTTCAAACATTTATATTTTTGAACGAAGTTTAAGCGCCATTATGACGTCAATAAAACATGTTTATGACCCTAGTTAAAACAAATGAAATCTTGGTCAGTTAAGAACTTAAAAGTCATAAATTAAATATATCATGTTTTTTTGCCCTAAATATTAATATTTTAAATTTTATCTTGCAAAGTGTACTTTGATTTAAATGAGAAAGTGTCAGCTTCAAACGACTTGATATTGATCTTATTTTCAATGTTAAAAACTAATGTTGCATTTGATACGATCTTCAAGGCTGTCATGGCCGTGATCGTTGGACTTACAACTACCTATGCATTCAGTGCATATCACCACTAAAGGGTGTTAGTTCGAATCCCGCTCAGGGCGAGGTGTACAACATTATGTGATAAAATATGTCAGTGAATTGCGGCAGGTCGGTGGATTTCACCGTGTACTCTATATAATTGTTGAAAGTGGCGTTAAACACCATCAACCCAAACCAATCAAATAAGGACTTGCTTGTGTAGCTATGCATGAGAAATACAGCTTAAATCTGCTTGACATTCTTCTGTTTTAATTACATTACTTTAATTACTATTTATAAGTATGTAGTAAAACAGTTGCAGCGTAGCAATAAATGAAAATACACTTTCCATAATGGCTTTGAATCTATGACATCAATTGGATCGATTTTTATTCTCAATCGATCTTTTTAAATTTTAATTTAGTTTAAAGTTGTTTTTTTAAACAGATGCTATTCTGAATTTACATATTCTTAAATAGATCGCTATCGAATTACTATAGCCCATTGTGTATATACCACAAATCATTTGATGGTATTTTCAGAAAATGAATAAGTTTTAATTATCCTCTTTTTTTTTCTATCATGTTTAGGTACTTTGGTTACTAAGGTAAATCTCATTCAGGGAAAGGTAACGTTAGATGATATTAGCTATCATGTTTAAGTACTTTTGTTACTAAGGTAAATCTCCTTCAGTGATAGGTAACGTTAGATGATATTAGCTATCATGTTTAGGTACTTTGGTTACTAAGGTAAATCTCCTTCAGTGATAGGTAACGTTAGATGATATTAGCTATCATGTTTAAGTACTTTGGTTACTAAGGTAAATCTCCTTCAGGGATAGGTAACGTTAGATGATATTAGCTATCATGTTTAAGTACTTTTGTTACTAAGGTAAATCTCCTTCAGTGATAGGTAACGTTAGATGATATTAGCTATCATGTTTAGGTACTTTGGTTACTAAGGTAAATCTCCTTCAGTGATAGGTAACGTTAGATGATATTAGCTATCATGTTTAGGTACTTTGGTTACTAAGGTAAATCTCCTTCAGGGATAGGTAACGTTAGATGATATTAGCTATCATGTTTAAGTACTTTTGTTACTAAGGTAAATCTCCTTCAGTGATAGGTAACGTTAGATGATATTAGCTATCATGTTTAGGTACTTTGGTTACTAAGGTAAATCTCCTTCAGAGATAGGTAACGTTAGATGATATTAGCTATCATGTTTAAGTACTTTTGTTACTAAGGTAAATCTCCTTCAGGGATAGGTAACGTTAGATGATATTAGCTATCATGCTTAGGTACTTTGTTTACTAAGATAAATCTCCTTCAGAGATAGGTAACGTTAGATGATATTAGCTATCATGTTTAGGTACTTTGGTTACTAAGGTAAATCTCCTTCAGGGATAGGTAACGTTAGATGATATTATCTATCATGTTTAGGTACTTTGGTTACTAAGGTAAATCTCCTTCAGTGATAGGTAACGTTAAATGATATTAGCTATCATGTTTAGGTACTTTGGTTACTAAGGTAAATCTCCTTCAGTGATAGGTAACGTTAAATGATATTACCTATCATGTTTAAGTACTTTGGTTACTAAGGTAAATCTCCTTCAGTGATAGGTAACGTTAGATGATATTATCTATCATGTTTAAGTACTTTGGTTACTAAGGTAAATCTCCTTCAGTGATAGGTAACGTTAGATGATATTATCTATCATGTTTAAGTACTTTGGTTACTAAGGTAAATCTCCTTCAGTGATAGGTAACGTTAGATGATATTAGCTATCATGTTTAAGTACTTTGGTTACTAAGGTAAATCTCCTTCAGGGATAGGTAACGTTAGATGATATTAGCTATCATGTTTAAGTACTTTTGTTACTAAGGTAAATCTCCTTCAGGGATAGATAACGTTAGATGATATTAGCTATCATGTTTAGGTACTTTGGTTACTAAGGTAAATCTCCTTCAGGGATAGGTAACGTTAGATGATATTAGCTATCATGTTTAGGTACTTTTGTTACTAAGGTAAATCTCCTTCAGGGATAGGTAACGTTAGATGATATTAGCTATCATGCTTAGGTACTTTGGTTACTAAGGTAAATCTCCTTCAGGGATAGGTAACGTTAGATGATATTAGCTATCATGTTTAAGTACTTTGGTTACTAAGGTAAATCTCCTTCAGTGATAGGTAACGTTAGATGATATTATCTATCATGTTTAAGTACTTTGGTTACTAAGGTAAATCTCCTTCAGTGATAGGTAACGTTAGATGATATTATCTATCATGTTTAAGTACTTTGGTTACTAAGGTAAATCTCCTTCAGTGATAGGTAACGTTAGATGATATTAGCTATCATGTTTAAGTACTTTGGTTACTAAGGTAAATCTCCTTCAGGGATAGGTAACGTTAGATGATATTAGCTATCATGTTTAAGTACTTTGGTTACTAAGGTAAATCTCCTTCAGGGAAAGGTAACGTTAGATGATATTAGCTATCATGTTTAGGTACTTTGGTTACTAAGGTAAATCTCCTTCAGGGATAGGTAACGTTAGATGATATTAGCTATCATGTTTAAGTACTTTGGTTACTAAGGTAAATCTCCTTCAGGGATAGGTAACGTTAGATGATGTTACCTATCATGTTTAGGTACTTTGGTTACTAAGGTAAATCTCCTTCAGGGATAGGTAACGTTAGATGATATTAGCTATCATGTTTAGGTACTTTGGTTACTAAGGTAAATCTCCTTCAGTGATAGGTAACGTTAGATGATATTAGCTATCATGTTTAGGTACTTTGGTTACTAAGGTAAATCTCCTTCAGGGAAAGGTAACGTTAGATGATATTATCTATCATGTTTAGGTACTTTGGTTACTAAGGTAAATCTCCTTCAGGGATAGGTAACGTTAGATGATATTAGCTATCATGTTTAGGTACTTTGGTTACTAAGGTAAATCTCCTTCAGTGATAGGTAACGTTAGATGATATTAGCTATCATGTTTAGGTACTTTGGTTACTAAGGTAAATCTCCTTCAGGGAAAGGTAACGTTAGATGATATTAGCTATCATGTTTAAGTACTTTGGTTACTAAGATAAATCTCCTTCAGTGATAGGTAACGTTAGATGATATTAGCTATCATGCTTAGGTACTTTGGTTACTAAGGTAAATCTCCTTCAGGGATAGGTAACGTTAGATGATATTAGCTATCATGTTTAGGTACTTTGGTTACTAAGGTAAATCTCCTTCAGGGAAAGGTAACGTTAGATGATATTAGCTATCATGTTTAAGTACTTTTGGTTACTAAGGTAAATCTCCTTCAGGGAAAGGTAACGTTAGATGATATTAGCTATCATGTTTAAGTACTTTGGTTAATAAGGTAAATCTCCTTCAGGGATAGGTAACGTTAGATGATATTAGCTATCATGTTTAGGTACTTTGGTTACTAAGGTAAATCTCCTTCAGTGATAGGTAACGTTAGATGATATTAGCTATCATGTTTAGGTACTTTGGTTACTAAGGTAAATCTCCTTCAGTGATAGGTAACGTTAGATGATATTAGCTATCATGTTTAGGTACTTTGGTTACTAAGGTAAATCTCCTTCAGGGAAAGGTAACGTTAGATGATATTAGCTATCATGCTTAAGTACTTTGGTTACTAAGGTAAATCTCCTTCAGGGATAGGTAACGTTAGATGATATTAGCTATCATGTTTAAGTACTTTTGGTTACTAAGGTAAATCTCCTTCAGGGAAAGGTAACGTTAGATGATATTAGCTATCATGTTTAAGTACTTTGGTTAATAAGGTAAATCTCCTTCAGGGATAGGTAACGTTAGGTGATATTAGCTATCATGTTTAGATACTTTGGTTACTAAGGTAAATCTCCTTCAGGGAAAGGTAACGTTATATGATGTTACCTATCATGTTTAGGTAGTTTGGTTACTAAGGTAAATCTCCTTCAGTGATAGGTAACGTTAGATGATATTAGCTATCATGTTTAGGTACTTTGGTTACTAAGGTAAATCTCCTTCAGGGAAAGGTAACGTTAGATGATATTAGCTATCATGTTTAGGTACTTTGGTTACTAAGGTAAATCTCCTTCAGTGATAGGTAACGTTAAATGATATTAGCTATCATGTTTAAGTACTTTGGTTACTAAGGTAAATCTCCTTCAGGGAAAGGTAACGTTAGATGATATTAGCTATCATGTTTAGGTACTTTTGTTACTAAGGTAAATCTCCTTCAGGGATAGGTAACGTTAGATGATATTAGCTATCATGTTTAGGTACTTTGGTTACTAAGGTAAATCTCCTTCAGTGATAGGTAACGTTAGATGATATTAGTTATCATGTTTAGGTACTTTGGTTACTAAGGTAAATCTCCTTCAGGGATAGGTAACGTTAGATGATATTAGCTATCATGTTTAGGTACTTTGGTTACTAAGGTAAATCTCCTTCAGGGATAGGTAACGTTAGATGATATTAGCTATCATGTTTAGGTACTTTGGTTACTAAGGTAAATCTCCTTCAGTGATAGGTAACGTTAGATGATATTAGCTATCATGTTTAGGTACTTTGGTTACTAAGGTAAATCTCCTTTAGTGATAGGTAACCTTAGATGATATTAGCTATCATGTTTAGGTACTTTGGTTACTAAGGTAAATCTCCTTTAGTGATAGGTAACCTTAGATGATATTAGCTATCATGTTTAGGTACTTTGGTTACTAAGGTAAATCTCCTTCAGTGATAGGTAACGTTAGATGATATTAGCTATCATGTTTAGGTACTTTGGTTACTAAGGTAAATCTCCTTTAGTGATAGGTAACCTTAGATGATATTAGCTATCATGTTTAGGTACTTTGGTTACTAAGGTAAATCTCCTTCAGTGATAGGTAACGTTAGATGATATTAGCTATCATGTTTAGGTACTTTGGTTACTAAGGTAAATCTCCTTCAGGGATAGGTAACGTTAGATGATGTTACATATAATGCTTAGGTACTTTTGTTACTAAGGTAAATCTCCTTCAGGGATAGGTAACGTTAGATGATATTAGCTATCATGTTTAAGTACTTTTGTTACTAAGGTAAATCTCCTTTAGTGATAGGTAACGTTAGATGATATTAGTTATCATGTTTAGGTACTTTGGTTACTAAAGTAAATCTCCTTCAGTGATAGGTAACGTTAGATGATATTAGCTATCATGTTTAGGTACTTTGGTTACTAAGGTAAATCTCCTTCAGTGATAGATAACGTTAGATGATATTAGCTATCATGTTTAGGTACTTTGGTTACTAAGGTAAATCTCCTTCAGGGATAGGTAACGTTAGATGATATTAGCTATCATGTTTAGGTACTTTGGTTACTAAGATAAATCTCCTTCAGGGATAGGTAACCTTAGATGATATTAGCTATCATGTTTAAGTACTTTGGTTACTAAGGTAAATCTCCTTCAGTGATAGGTAACGTTAAATGATATTAGCTATCATGTTTAGGTACTTTGGTTACTAAGGTAAATTTCCTTCAGGGATAGGTAACGTTAGTTGATATTAGCTATCATGTTTAGGTACTTTGGTTACTAAGGTAAATCTCCTTCATTGATAGGTAACGATAGATGATATTAGCTATCATGTTTAAGTACTTTGGTTACTAAGATAAATCTCCTTCAGTGATAGGTAACGTTAGATGATATTAGCTATCATGTTTAGGTACTTTTGTTACTAAGGTAAATCTCCTTCAGTGATAGGTAACGTTAGATGATATTAGCTATCATGTTTAGGTACTTTGGTTACTGAGGTAAATCTCCTTCAGGGAAAGGTAACGTTAGATGATATTAGCTATCATGTTTAAGTACTTTGGTTACTAAGGTAAAACTCCTTCAGGAATAGGTAACGTTAGATGATATTAGCTATCATGTTTAGGTACTTTGGTTACTAAGGTAAATCTCCTTCAGGGATAGGTAACGTTAGATGATATTAGCTATCATGTTTAGGTACTTTTGTTACTAAGGTAAATCTCCTTCATGGATAGGTAACGTTAGATGATATTAGCTATCATGTTTAAGTACTTTGGTTACTAAGGTAAATCTCCTTCAGGGATAGGTAACGTTAGATGATATTAGCTATCATGTTTAGGTACTTTGGTTACTAAGGTAAATCTCCTTCAGTGATAGGTAACGTTAGATGATATTAGCTATCATGTTTAAGTACTTTGGTTACTAAGGTAAATCTCCTTCAGGGATAGGTAACGTTAGATGATATTAGCTATCATGTTTAAGTACTTTGGTTACTAAGGTAAATCTCCTTCAGGGATAGGTAACGTTAGATGATATTAGCTATCATGTTTAGGTACTTTGGTTACTAAGGTAAATCTCCTTCAGGGATAGGTAACGTTAGATGATATTAGCTATCATGTTTAAGTACTTTGGTTACTAAGGTAAATCTCCTTCAGGGATAGGTAACGTTAGATGATATTAGCTATCATGTTTAAGTACTTTGGTTACTAAGATAAATCTCCTTCAGGGATAGATAACGTTAGATGATATTAGCTATCATGTTTAAGTACTTTGGTTACTAAGGTAAATCTCCTTCAGGGAAAGGTAACGTTAGATGATATTAGCTATCATGTTTAGGTACTTTGGTTACTAAGGTAAATCTCCTTCAGGGATAGGTAACGTTAGATGATGTTACCTATCATGTTTAAGTACTTTGGTTACTAAGGTAAATCTCCTTCAGGGATAGGTAACGTTAGATGATATTAGCTATCATGTTTAGGTACTTTGGTTACTAAGGTAAATCTCCTTCAGGGATAGGTAACGTTAAATGATATTAGCTATCATGTTTAGGTACTTTGTTTACTAAGGTAAATCTCCTTCAGTGATAGGTAACGTTAGATGATATTAGCTATCATGTTTAGGTACTTTGTTTACTAAGGTAAATCTCCTTTAGTGATAGGTAACGTTAGATGATATTAGCTATCATGTTTAAGTACTTTGGTTACTAAGGTAAATCTCCTTCAGTGATAGGTAACGTTAGATGATATTAGCTATCATGTTTAGGTACTTTGGTTACAAAGGTAAATCTCCTTCAGGGATAGGTAACGTTAGATGATATTACCTATCATGTTTAAGTACTTTGGTTACTAAGGTAAATCTCCTTCATGGATAGGTAACGTTAGATGATATTAGCTATCATGTTTAGGTACTTTGTTTACTAAGGTAAATCTCCTTCAGTGATAGGTAACGTTAGATGATATTAGCTATCATGTTTAGGTACTTTGTTTACTAAGGTAAATCTCCTTTAGTGATAGGTAACGTTAGATGATATTAGCTATCATGTTTAAGTACTTTGGTTACTAAGGTAAATCTCCTTCAGAGATAGGTAACGTTAGATGATATTAGCTATCATGTTTAAGTACTTTGGTTACTAAGGTAAATCTCCTTCAGTGATAGGTAACGTTAGATGATATTAGCTATCATGTTTAAGTACTTTGGTTACTAAGATAAATCTCCTTCAGGGATAGGTAACGTTAGATGATGTTACCTATCATGTTTAGGTACTTTGGTTACTAAGATAAATCTCCTTCAGGGATAGGTAACGTTAGATGATATTAGCTATCATGTTTAAGTACTTTGTTTACTAAGATAAATCTCCTTCAGGGATAGGTAACGTTATATGATATTAGCTATCATGTTTAGGTACTTTGGTTACTAAGATAAATCTCCTTTAGTGATAGGTAACGTTAGATGATATTAACTATCATGTTTAGGTACTTTGGTTACTAAGGTAAATCTCCTTCAGGGATAGGTAACGTTAGATGATATTAGCTATCATGTTTAGATACTTTGGTTACTAAGGTAAATCTCCTTCAGGGATAGGTAACGTTAGATGATGTTACCTATCATGTTTAGGTACTTTGGTTACTAAGGTAAATCTCCTTCAGTGATAGGTAACGTTAGATGATATTAGCTATCATGTTTAGATACTTTGGTTACTAAGGTAAATCTCCTTCAGGGATAGGTAACGTTAGATGATATTAGCTATCATGTTTAAGTACTTTGGTTACTAAGGTAAATCTCCTTCAGGGATAGGTAACGTTAGATGATGTTACCTATCATGTTTAGGTACTTTGGTTACTAAGATAAATCTCCTTCAGGGATAGGTAACGTTAGATGATATTAGCTATCATGTTTAGGTACTTTGGTTACTAAGATAAATCTCCTTCAGGGATAGGTAACGTTAGATGATATTAGCTATCATGTTTAAGTACTTTGTTTACTAAGATAAATCTCCTTCAGGGATAGGTAACGTTAGATGATATTAGCTATCATGTTTAGGTACTTTGGTTACTAAGATAAATCTCCTTCAGTGATAGGTAACGTTAGATGATATTAGCTATCATGTTTAGGTACTTTGTTTACTAAGATAAATCTCCTTCAGGGATAGGTAACGTTAGATGATATTAGCTATCATGTTTTAGTACTTTGGTTACTAAGGTAAATCTCCTTCAGGAATAGGTAACGTTAGATGATATTAGCTATCATGTTTAAGTACTTTGGTTACTAAGGTAAATCTCCTTCAGTGATAGGTAACGTTAGATGATATTAGCTATCATGTTTAAGTACTTTGGTTACTAAGGTAAATCTCCTTCAGTGATAGGTAACGTTAGATGATATTAGCTATCATGTTTAGGTACTTTGGTTACTAAGGTAAATCTCCTTCAGGGATAGATAACGTTAGATGATATTAGCTATCATGTTTAGGTACTTTGGTTACTAAGGTAAATCTCCTTCAGTGAAAGGTAACGTTAGATGATATTAGCTATCATGTTTAGGTACTTTTGTTACTAAGGTAAATCTCCTTCAGTGAAAGGTAACGTTAGATGATATTAGCTATCATGTTTAGGTACTTTGGTTACTAAGGTAAATCTCCTTCAGTGAAAGGTAACGTTAGATGATATTAGCTATCATGTTTAGGTACTTTTGTTACTAAGGTAAATCTCCTTCAGTGAAAGGTAACGTTAGATGATATTAGCTATCATGTTTAGGTACTTTGGTTACTAAGGTAAATCTCCTTCAGTGATAGGTAACGTTAGATGATATTAGCTATCATGTTTAGGTACTTTGGTTACTAAGGTAAATCTCCTTCAGTGATAGGTAACGTTAGATGATATTAGCTATCATGTTTAGGTACTTTGGTTACTAAGGTAAATCTCCTTCAGTGATAGGTAACGTTAGATGATATTAGCTATCATGTTTAGGTACTTTGGTTACTAAGGTAAATCTCCTTCAGTGATAGGTAACGTTAGATGATATTAGCTATCATGTTTAGGTACTTTGGTTACTAAGGTAAATCTCCTTCAGTGATAGGTAACGTTAGATGATATTAGCTATCATGTTTAGGTACTTTGGTTACTAAGGTAAATCTCCTTCAGTGATAGGTAACGTTAGATGATATTAGCTATCATGCTTAAGTACTTTGGTTACTGAGGTAAATCTCCTTCAGGGATAGGTAACGTTAGATGATATTAGCTATCATGTTTAAGTACTTTGGTTACTAAGGTAAATCTCCTTCAGTGATAGGTAACGTTAGATGATATTAGCTATCATGCTTAGGTACTTTGGTTACTGAGGTAAATCTCCTTCAGGGATAGGTAACGTTAGATGATATTAGCTATCATGTTTAGGTACTTTGGTTACTAAGATAAAATCTCCTTCTGGGATAGGTAACGTTAGATGATATTAGCTATCATGTTTAAGTACTTTGGTTACTAAGATAAAATCTCCTTCTGGGATAGGTAACGTTAGATGATATTAGCTATCATGTTTAAGTACTTTGGTTACTAAGATAAAATCTCCTTCAGTGAAAGGTAACGTTAGATGATATTAGCTATCATGTTTAGGTACTTTTGTTACTAAGGTAAATCTCCTTCAGTGAAAGGTAACGTTAGATGATATTAGCTATCATGTTTAGGTACTTTGGTTACTAAGGTAAATCTCCTTCAGTGATAGGTAACGTTAGATGATATTAGCTATCATGCTTAAGTACTTTGGTTACTGAGGTAAATCTCCTTCAGGGATAGGTAACGTTAGATGATATTAGCTATCATGTTTAGGTACTTTGGTTACTAAGGTAAATCTCCTTCAGTGATAGGTAACGTTAGATGATATTAGCTATCATGTTTAGGTACTTTGGTTACTAAGGTAAATCTCCTTCAGTGATAGGTAACGTTAGATGATATTAGCTATCATGTTTAGGTACTTTGGTTACTAAGATAAAATCTCCTTCTGGGATAGGTAACGTTAGATGATATTATCTATCATGTTTAGGTACTTTGGTTACTAAGATAAAATCTCCTTCAGGGATAGGTAGCGTTAGATTTAATCATCATGTTTAGGTCCTTTGGTTTTCTCTTCCCCCTCCCCCCCCCCACCCCCCCACCCCCCCCCCCCCCCCCCCCCCACCCCCACCCCCCTCCAAATGACTTTTAAATTTGACAATCCTTCGACAATGAGCGTACCTGATGAAATGTTTTTCGGAAACTCGCCGCTCCCACTACTACATCGATATCTGCGTGTGTTTTTTCATCAGTATCATTTAATACGATCTATGTTATTACTCATTATGTCCTTTAAACAGGATATAAAACCATAAATGTTTGTAATATAATGGCATCGGCCTTGTATTGGAATGATACGAGGGATGGTACGAGGAATGGTACGAGGGATGGTACGAGAAATGGTACGAGAGGTTCATTTTCTATTTGCTTTATTTATGCTTGCTTACGCATAGTGATGTCCAACACGATTTCCATATCAGAAGATCGTAGTCAGTGTTGAATTTAGGAAAATGAGGTCCTGTGCTAATTAAGTTATGAGGCTCCTTTACTTGGGCAATGAAGGAGGTAGACCCGGTAGGCCTGCACAGGCAGTCAGGCATTCATGCTCAGGAGTGCCTTCAAACTTAAAATTGCACAACATAAGCGAAACATCCATCATAATTTTTTTTAGGAGGAAGATGATCCCCCACCCCCAATGGTAAATCCGGCACTGGTCGTCGTGCCCATTAATAGTAATACGACGGTGCCACCATCACCATTTTGGAGTACCTGCGGATTTTATTTGGATTCGTGTTATGTAGAACTTTTTTGTCTTTTTTAACCTTTTCTTTTGGCCATTGTATTGGCTATCCCCTTTCTTTTGGCCATTGCATTGGCTATCCCTTTTCTTTTGACCATTGTATTGGCTATCCCTTTTCTTTTGGTCACCCGTATTGGCTATCCCTTTTCTTTTGACCATTGTATTGGCTATCCCTTTTCTTTTTACCATTGTATTGACTATCCCTTTTCTTTTTACCATTGTATTGGCTATCCCTTTTCTTTTAACCATTGTATTGGCTATCCCTTTTCTTTTGGCCACTGTATTGGCTATCCCTTTTCCTTTGGCCATTGTATTAGCTATCCCTTTTCTTTTGGCCACTGTATTGGCTATCCCTTTTCTTTTGGCCATGTATTGGCTATCCCTTTTCTTTTGGCCGTTGTATTGACTATCCCTTTTCTTTTGGCCATGTATTGGCTATCCCTTTTCTTTTGACCATTGTATTGGCTATCCCTTTTCTTTTGGCTACTGTATTGGCTCTCCCTTTTCTTTTGACCATTGTATTGGCTATCACTTTTCTTTTGGCCATTGTATTGGCTATCCCCTTTCTTTTGGCCATTGTATTGGTTATCCCCTTTCTTTTTACCATTGTATTGACTATCCCTTTCCTTTTGGCCATGTATTGGCTATCCCTTTTCTTTTTACCATTGTATTGGCTATCCCTTTTCATTTGGCCACTGTATTGGCTATCCCTTTTCTTTTGGCCATTGTATTGGCTATCCCTTTTCTTTTGGCCACTGTATTGGCTATCCCTTTTCTTTTGGCCATTGTATTGGCTATCCCCTTTCTTTTTACCATTGTATTGGATATCCCTTTTCTTTTGACCATTGTATTGGTTATCCCCTTTCTTTTTACCATTGTATTGACTATCCCTTTTCTTTTGGCCATTGTATTGGCTATACATTTTCTTTTGACCATTGTATTGGCTATCCCTTTTCTTTTGGCCACTGTATTGGTTATCCCTTTTCTTTTGACCATTGTATTGGCTATCCCTTTTCTTTTGGCCACTGTATTGGCTATCCCTTTTCTTTTGACCATTGTATTGGCTATCCCCTTTCTTTTTACCATTGTATTGACTATCCCTTTTCTTTTGGCAATTGTATTGGCTATGCATTTTCTTTTGACCATTGTATTGGCTATCCCTTTTCTTTTGACCATTGTATTGGCTATCCCTTTTCTTTTGGCCATTGTATTGGCTATCCCTTTTCTTTTGACCATTGTATTGGTTATCACTTTTCTTTTGACCATTGTATTGACTATCCCTTTTCTTTTGGCCATTGTATTGGCTATACATTTTCTTTTGACCATTGTATTGGCTATCCCTTTTCTTTTGGCCATTGTATTTGCTATACATTTTCTTTTGACCATTGTATTGGCTATCCCTTTTCTTTTGGCCATTGTATTGGCTATGCATTTTCTTTTGACCATTGTATTGGCTATCCCTTTTCTTTTGACCATTGTATTGGCTATCCCTTTTCTTTTGGTCATTGTATTGGCTATCCCTTTTCTTTTGACCATTGTATTGGCTATCCCTTTTCTTTTGGCCATTGTATTGGCTATCCCTTTTCTTTTGGCCATTGTATTGGCTATGCATTTTCTTTTTACCATTGTATTGGCTATCCCTTTTCTTTTGGCCATTGTATTGGCTATGCATTTTCTTTTGACCATTGTATTGGCTATCCCTTTTCTTTTGGCCATTGTATTGGCTATGCATTTTCTTTAGACCATTGTATTGGCTATCCCTTTTCTTTTGACCATTGTATTGGCTATCGCTTTTCTTTTGGCCATTGTATTGGCTATGCATTTTCTTTTGGCCATTGAAGCGCAAGTTTATATATCTATCAATACATACCATTGTTGTTAAACTTTAGCAGCTATTTACTCTATTCACTCTGGATATTGCGTCATTAAGATCATCATTTTGAATTTCTGCCTTATTTGTATACGTATTGATCAGTCAATAAACGTTAGACAAAACCGTAGGGACAATCAAGAATGAACAATCCAGAAACACAGGCAACAGGCACAAGAAACACAGGCAACAGGCACAAGAAACACAGGCAACAGGCACAAGAAACACAGGCAACAGGCACAAGAAACACAGGCAACAAGCACAAGAAACAGAACGAATTCAAGCAAAGCAAAGCAAAAACAAAACAAAAAAGATGAGCAACGTGGACTTAAGTCGTGGTAAACCCAGGTGCACACGGAAGTTAAATGATAAGTATATTGTAAGGGGTGGGGATTTTTAAACAGTGATATATCAATAGATCACATTTCTACGAGCCCATGCAGCTTCTTTATTGCCACGATAAATTAGGTTAGTATTTAACATGATAAGATGCAAAATTGATCTTTGAATGGATCACCAATTACTGAAAAATATATGAATGGGCATATTTTGCGCATAGCAAATATATGAATGGGTATGGTTTTCATGCTGAGGGAATATATGAATGGGGGTGTTTATCAAACTCCAGCGACAGTACCGCACCCGATTGTACCTTTAGAAATCATATGCACCGTGCGTTTGGCCATTGCATTGTCTGTCTTTCGAATTATGGCATTTTGTTACAGAATTGTAATAGAGTTGACACAGAATTCCGAACGCTTGATATTTCTCTAATGAGGAAGTCTATGTTTTATAAGGAAGTCATTATATAAAGACATTACTCGTAAGATGAACTCTTTATTAATTATCCTCAGAGACAATATTTGTATATATATAATGTAGATTATCGATGATATGACAAGCTAATGGCCTTCTACAATAAAAAGACGTATCGTAGCTTATGCATATTTTACTTCTCTTTGTAATGGAGCTCACTATAGCATTATGTAGAAGGTTTATGGCTTAATACTTTATTATTTTTTAATAAATAAAATTAAAATTTCTTACATAGCAAAAAATAGTGCGACAGATGTGAACACTGTCGTAATAATTCTAAAAATACCACACTCGTAATAATTCTAAAATACCACACTGTCGTAATAATTCTAAAATACCACACTGTCGTAATAATTCTAAAATACCACACTGTCGTAATAATTCTAAAATACCACACTTTCGTAATAATTCTAAAATATCACACTGTCGTAATAATTCTAAAATACCACACTGTCGTAATAATTCTAAAATCAAATATTAAGAACGGGGAAAGGGGCAGAATTGATACCATTAGCACACACATATATTACAGCGCTAACTTTGCTGGCTTGGCACAGGCACTTCAGTGAAAAGTTGCGGAGTTGTACTAGTTTTATGATTTGCATTTTAGACAAATGGAAATTATACCTCTTTTGCGAGCACGTGCGTTCACCCCCAGTTTGTTTATGGGGTTCGTGTTGCTCATCTTTTTTGGTTTCTGTGTTTTCTTATTATGTGTATTGACGTTCTGAGTTCGTGTTGTGATGTCCGTTACGATTTCCGCATAAAAACGATGTTCGGTTAGTCTTTACCGCCAGTTGGTTGTAGGAGAGCGAATGTCTTATTTACATTATTTGTGTTTGCTTGCGTATAGTGGTGTCCAACACAATATTGTGTTGTGTTTTTGTTTTGTTTTTCTTCGTCTTGTGCATCCTATGTTGCCAGTTTCTCTGGATTGTCCATAGTTTATTGCCCCCTCGGTTTTCACTCACTTAGTTGTACTTAATTCGAGATGGAATTGCTGTCATACTAATGTAAAATTCCTATGTTGAGGAAATACATGTGAATTCAGTCCAATCGTTCTTTCGCTCAGCAGCATCAGATCAAAGAAAAGTACCACCGAATTCACATCCATTTTCCCCAGAGAACATAGCTGGTTTCTTATCACCTCCCGCGGGGCATGCGTTCTTACTCTTCCCGTTTTTAATGGGTTCGTGTTGCTCAATCATTAGTTTTCTGTGTTGTGTTTTGCAGATCATTGTTTGTCATTTTGGCCTTTTTCTTGTTTCCATTGTATTGTCTGTGCTTCTTCGATTTACGGCTTCTGATTACCATGGGTACACACGACACAGTACGAAGACAAAACAATAAACAAAAACAAAAAACAAACAAACAAACAAACAAACAAACAAACAAACAAACAAACAAACAAAAACAAACAAACAAACAAACAAAACAAAAAAACAAACAAACAAACAAACAAACAAAACCCACGCAACACAGAAAGCTAGAAAATCTAAAACATTTCATATGAAATTGGTTTCCAAGAGAGAATTTGTTTCAGATATTATTAAATTTGGTCTTGATAACAACAATAAAATCTTGATTTATTTTTCATATTAGATATTATTTCCTGTACAACTAGGAAAGGTTTTGATATTATATTTATAATAACAGTTGGAAACAGATTTCTGAATTATGTTTTTCAATCAGTTATTTTAGAATTAGTAGCACAAACGTTATTTGTGGTCCTGATATTGTTTGTTAATAACCTATGACCTATGGTTGAAGAATCAGTGTGCGCCTGATGTAATAATTGATTAAAATCGTTACAAAATGAATTGTAGTAATGCAATTTTTCATCAATAAATAGGATCAAGTGTTACTGTCGTTTCTGTTTAAAGTGTAATGGTTTCATGGCGAGTTTACAAATATTGATATTGATATCCTTTCTTAATTACAAAAAAGTGCATTGCATACAACTGTGTTCATACTGATGTCACCTGGTTTTTAACTCAACCTTCTGTGTTAAAGAAGATATCCCAAAGATGAATGTCCTGTCGTTTATTATACTTTCCCTTTCTTAATTACAAAAAGGTACATTGCATACGACTGTGTTTATACCGTGTCATCTGGTGTTTAACTTAACCTTCAGTGTATAAGAAGATATCACAAATATGAATAACCTGTCTTTTATTATGCACTATATTGTACTGACATATTTGAACTTAAATCAAGTTGTTGTTAGATATGTTGCAGTTGGTTTACAACAAGGATAAACTACCTATATAATCTATAGATTATTCTTTAACGTCAAGTGAACGGTATTAATATTGTAGATGCGCACGGGGTGTTTCTGTGATAAGCCTTATTAGGTAGCGCAGTCAAAACATCGGAACGACAAATAATTGATACGTGTTTCATGGATGGAATGGCGAGTTGTGTATTTGATTCAACTAGCGGAGGCGTTGTATCCCCGAATCCTAAAATCTAGGGTCTATTTCTGCATCTCGGTGTCCTTCGAGTTCGGGATTTTATTAACAACAATTACAAATGAAAATCTGGTTTGATAAACCAACGCCAGTGAATTGTAATATTGAAGGGCCCGGGTGTCTCAATGAGTTAGGTAGTTAGATTACCTAACAACTCATACAAGCCTATCACCAATACGGCGTGGGTTCGCGCCCGCTTTGTAAATTACAAAAAAGGGTGCACTTGACTTGCAGCCGCAAGTCGTAAAGCTTACCAGTTACTTGCCCATGGTCGGTGGTTTTCTCCGGGTACTCCGGCTTATTCCACCACTAAAACTGGTCGCCATGATATAGTTGAAATAGTGCTGAAATTGGCGTTCAGCACCAAAAATCAAATCAAATCAAATCATCGAGTTCCAATATCTTCGAAAAAGATCGTATCACACGAAGTCCCACTAAGAGATGATTTACATCAGGTATTATCCCAAGATATCTGCTTGGAGTTTGGAAATGGAACTCTGGTAACGATCGACTAATTTCTGATGACGTCAATACAACTGTTTGGGAGAGTACCTTGGATTATATGCTTTAAAAGCGTAATTTATTAGTCAGGTGTAGACCTCTGATTATTAGATTTTATTAGTCAGGTGTAGACCTCTTGATTATTAGATTTTATTAGTCAGGTGTAGATCTCTGATTATTAGATTTTATTAGTCAGGTGTAGATCTCTTGATTATTAGATTTTATTAGTCAGGTGTAGACCTCTGATTATTAGATTTTATGTAATTGGAACAGTCCATAGTAAAACATACCAATATGACCCATATGAGGGACCCCAGGGATACTATTACTAGCTAAAAAGGAGAAATTTACGATTCGAAAAAGAAAATAATAACAAGGAATAATTCAATGGCAAGCCATCAATGGCGATTGGAATATCCACTGTTCGACTGAAGGATAGCGATTACTATGCTTTGACTATATGAGTAACATGGCGGGTATCGCATAAACGTCAGGAACTGCTTGCCATTCGCGAGTACATGGGTTGAGCTCCGGCTTTTGTTGACATCCGTGTTGTCCATCTTTTTAGCTTTCTGTGTTGTGTTTTTGGTTTGGTTTTTGTTTGTCTTCGTCTTGTGGGTTGTGTACCTAATGGTGGCAATGTCTTTGTCTTGTGGGTTGTGTACCTCATGTTGGCAATGTCTTTGTCTTGTGGGTTGTGTACCTCATGTTGGCAGTGTCTTTGTCTTATGGGTTGTGTACCTAATGTTGGCAGTGTTTTTGGATTGTCTTCGTCTTGTGGGTTGTGTATCTAATGTTGGCATTGTCTTTGGATTGTCTTCGTCTTGTGGGTTGTGTACCTAATGTGGGTTGTGTACCTAATGTTGGCATTGTCTTTGTCTTGTGGGTTGTGTACCTAATGTTGGCAGTGTCTTTGGATTGTCTTCGTCTTGTGGGTTGTGTACCTAATGTTGGCAGAGTCTTTGGATTGTCTTCGTCTTGTGGGTTGTGTACCTAATGTTGGCATTGTCTTTGGATTGTCTTCGTCTTGTGGGTTGTGTACCTAATGTTGGCATTGTCTTTGTCTTGTGGGTTGTGTACCTAATGTTGGCAGTGTCTTTGGATTGTCTTCGTCTTGTGGGTTGTGTACCTAATGTTGGCAGAGTCTTTGGATTGTCTTTGTCTTGTGGGTTGTGTACCTAATGTTGGCATTGTCTTTGGATTGTCTTCGTCTTGTGGGCTGTGTACCTAATGTTGGCAGTGTCTTTGTTTGTCTTCGTCTTGTGGGTTGTGTACCTAATGTTGGCAGTGTCTTTGGATTGTCTTTGTCTTGTGGGTTGTGTACCTAATGTTGGCAGTGTCTTTGTATTGTCTTCGTCATGTGGGTTGTGTACCTAACGTTGGCAGTGTCTTTGGATTGTCTTTGTCTTGTGGGTTGTGTACCTAATGTTGACAGTGTCTTTGGATTGTCTTCGTCTTGTGGGTTGTGTACCTAATGTTGGCAGAGTCTTTGTCTTGTGGGTTGTGTACCTAATGTTGGCAGTGTCTTTGTTTGTCTTCGTCTTGTGGGTTGTGTACCTACTGTTGGCAGTGTCTTTGGATTGTCTTCGTCTTGTGGGTTGTGTACCTAATGTTGGCATTGTCTTTGGATTGTGGGTTGTGTACCTACTGTTGGCAGTGTCTTTGGATTGTCTTCGTCTTGTGGGTTGTGTACCTAATGTTGGCATTGTCTTTGTCTTGTGGGTTGTGTACCTAATGTTGGCAGAGTCTTTGGATTGTCTTCGTCTTGTGGGTTGTGTACCTAATGTTGGCAGAGTCTTTGGATTGTCTTCGTCTTGTGGGTTGTGTACCTAATGTTGGCATTGTCTTTGGATTGTCTTCGTCTTGTGGGTTGTGTACCTAATGTTGGCAGAGTCTTTGGATTGTCTTCGTCTTGTGGGTTGTGTATCTAATGTTGGCAGAGTCTTTGGATTGTCTTCGTCTTGTGGGTTGTGTACCTAATGTTGGCATTGTCTTTGTTTGTCTTCGTCTTGTGGGTTGTGTACCTAATGTTGGCATTGTCTTTGGATTGTCTTCGTCTTGTGGGTTGTGTACCTAATGTTGGCAGAGTCTTTGGATTGTCTTCGTCTTGTGGGTTGTGTACCTAATGTTGGCATTGTCTTTGGATTGTCTTCGTCTTGTGGGTTGTGTACCTAATGTTGGCTTTGTCTTTGTCTTGTGGGTTGTGTACCTAATGTTGGCAGTGTCTTTGTTTGTCTTCGTCTTGTGGGTTGTGTACCTAATGTTGGCAGTGTCTTTGGATTGTCTTTGTCTTGTGGGTTGTGTACCTAATGTTGGCAGTGTCTTTGTATTGTCTTCGTCTTGTGGGTTGTGTACCTAACGTTGGCAGTGTCTTTGGATTGTCTTTGTCTTGTGGGTTGTGTACCTAATGTTGACAGTGTCTTTGGATTGTCTTCGTCTTGTGGGTTGTGTACCTAATGTTGGCAGAGTCTTTGTCTTGTGGGTTGTGTACCTAATGTTGGCAGTGTCTTTGTTTGTCTTCGTCTGGTGGGTTGTGTACCTACTGTTGGCAGTGTCTTTGGATTGTCTTCGTCTTGTGGGTTGTGTACCTAATGTTGGCATTGTCTTTGGATTGTCTTCGTCTTGTGGGTTGTGTACCTAATGTTGGCAGTGTCTTTGTTTGTCTTCGTCTTGTGGGTTGTATACCTAACGTTGGCAATGTCTTTGGATTGTCTTTGTCTTGTGGGTTGTGTACCTAATGTTGACAGTGTCTTTGGATTGTCTTCGTCTTGTGGGTTGTGTACCTAATGTTGGCAGAGTCTTTGTCTTGTGGGTTGTGTACCTAATGTTGGCAGTGTCTTTGTTTGTCTTCGTCTTGTGGGTTGTGTACCTACTGTTGGCAGTGTCTTTGGATTGTCTTCGTCTTGTGGGTTGTGTACCTAATGTTGGCATTGTCTTTGGATTGTGGGTTGTGTACCTACTGTTGGCAGTGTCTTTGGATTGTCTTCGTCTTGTGGGTTGTGTACCTAATGTTGGCATTGTCTTTGTCTTGTGGGTTGTGTACCTAATGTTGGCAGAGTCTTTGGATTGTCTTCGTCTTGTGGGTTGTGTACCTAATGTTGGCAGAGTCTTTGGATTGTCTTCGTCTTGTGGGTTGTGTACCTAATGTTGGCATTGTCTTTGGATTGTCTTCGTCTTGTGGGTTGTGTACCTAATGTTGGCAGAGTCTTTGGATTGTCTTCGTCTTGTGGGTTGTGTATCTAATGTTGGCAGAGTCTTTGGATTGTCTTCGTCTTGTGGGTTGTGTACCTAATGTTGGCATTGTCTTTGTTTGTCTTCGTCTTGTGGGTTGTGTACCTAATGTTGGCATTGTCTTTGGATTGTCTTCGTCTTGTGGGTTGTGTACCTAATGTTGGCAGAGTCTTTGGATTGTCTTCGTCTTGTGGGTTGTGTACCTAATGTTGGCATTGTCTTTGGATTGTCTTCGTCTTGTGGGTTGTGTACCTAATGTTGGCATTGTCTTTGTCTTGTGGGTTGTGTACCTAATGTTGGCAGTGTCTTTGTTTGTCTTCGTCTTGTGGGTTGTGTACCTAATGTTGGCAGTGTCTTTGGATTGTCTTTGTCTTGTGGGTTGTGTACCTAATGTTGGCAGTGTCTTGGTATTGTCTTCGTCTTGTGGGTTGTGTACCTAACGTTGGCAGTGTCTTTGGATTGTCTTTGTCTTGTGGGTTGTGTACCTAATGTTGACAGTGTCTTTGGATTGTCTTTGTCTTGTGGGTTGTGTACCTAATGTTGGCAGAGTCTTTGTCTTGTGGGTTGTGTACCTAATGTTGGCAGTGTCTTTGTTTGTCTTCGTCTTGTGGGTTGTGTACCTACTGTTGGCAGTGTCTTTGGATTGTCTTCGTCTTGTGGGTTGTGTACCTAATGTTGGCATTGTCTTTGGATTGTCTTCGTCTTGTGGGTTGTGTACCTAATGTTGGCATTGTCTTCGTCTTGTGGGTTGTGTACCTAATGTTGGCAGTGTTTTTGTTTGTCTTCGTCTTGTGGGTTGTGTACCTAATGTTGGCATTGTGTTTGGATTGTCTTCGTCTTGTGGGTTGTGTACCTAATGTTGACATTGTCTTTGGATTGTCCATTTATGATTGCCCCTTCAGTTTTCTCTAACGTTAATTTTACAACTTGTTTCTAATACGTCCTTGTCATATTCCTTCTAAACTGTTTTAAAAGTAGTTGTATGATTGGAAATAGTAAATCGACATTTATTGTTGTAAATATCGGAGTTACGTCCGTTGTCTCATCGCAACCACAATACGATCGAAGTGTAATATTACTTTGTTTTTAATCCATTGCTATTTTAGTATGTATGTGTACACGTTATAAGATAGCTAAGGTTTTAAAATCTTATGTTTCCAGTCGTGTTTTAATAATAAATCATGCACAATTTATTTTTAAGTTGTAAAAAGGTGATGTACAATAAAGTGATAATTTGATTTGTTTCTTGCAATAATCGAATATTGTATGTATGCAATTTTGTGCCAGTTACTAGACGTTTCTAGGCAATTATGTAGTGTTACGTGGTTATGTAATGGATATCGTGATATGGACTTGAAAAAAAACCACATATATAATTAAAGAGTCAATTACGGTAACGGATAACACTTTACATCGTCATTGATATCTTTTGTTTAGTCAATATTAGTTATCAACAATTCTAACATAACCTCCTTCTTTCGCTTTGCTAACAAACGAGCGAGTTATCCATTCGGTATAATCTCATTAGCACATGCGCCGGTGAATGTGACTGACTTTTCCATTGGCAGCATACATAAATTGTGTGCGACATTTTCCGCAAACGTAAATATAGATTACCGTCAAAGTATACTACCGTATTTTACTCTTAAGGATATCAGAATCGAAATAAATCATGGAAGCCAGAATGTGTTTTGGGTTTTAACATAGATTGACGGATATTAGTAAATTTTACCCCTCGTTTCTGGCTCGGGATAAAATACTAATATCCGCCGATCCATGTTAGAACTCCCAACACATTCTGGCTTCCATGATTTATTTCTCAAACAACCTTCCCGAAATGAAAATTTATTTAAAAAAGACAAATACTTAAAATCGATTATTCGACAGTCCGAAATTAAATATTCTGTTAGTAGGATGTATGTATTCTTTCTCTTCGATTTCTACATTACACATTAGCAAATCAATATTGCGCGTCGATTGTTTTTCTTGTATATGATTACAACCATCTGTACATGGGTTTTTATATATATAATTCTTTGTTTATATACGTCTGAAAATTAAACCAAACAGTGTTAGAATTAGATTTTAGAGCTGTCAAATTTTTGTTCTTCCCTCGACGGGATTTGAACCCACACCATTGTTACATTGTAACACCATTCGCTTAGTCTTACGCCCAGCGCCCTAGACCACTCGACTACATCCACTCCCTAAAAAAGGAGCATCAATAATCGTAGTGTTACCTTTTCCAGTAAGGCAAATCTAGGGATACACGTAAGAAATGTGTATAAGCGTGTGTAGATGGTACATATATACCTAATATTATAATTTGACAGCAATATAACTCAGCAATTTTTAATATATTGTATAGGATAATGGAGAATTCATTATACAGTCACAGGAAATAAAGTATATTATACAAACGTCTAGAAGCAAGTGACAACCATACAATATATCTGTCCCACTGGATCTCAAAGTTACTAAGGATACTAGGTTAATACTAAATATTATATACGTCTGAAAATTAAACCAAACAGTGTTAGAATTAGATTTTAGAGCTGTCAAATTTTTGTTCTTCCCTCGACGGGATTTGAACCCACACCATTGTTACACTGCAGCACCATTCGCTTAGCCTTACGTCCAGCATTGTTTATATATACTTTGGGTTCCCGGGTGGCTCAATGAGTTAGGTAGTTGTAGGGCCCGGGTGGCTCAATGAGTTAGGTAGTTGGATTACCTAACAACTCATACAAGCCTATCACCAATACGGCGTGTGTTCGCACCCGGCTTTGTAAATTAGAAAAAAGGGTGCAGTCGCAAGTGATAAAGTTTACCGGCTTCTTCCACCACTAAAACTGGTTGCCATGATATGGCTGAAATATTGCTGAAAGTGGCGTTAAGCACCAAAAATCAAAATGCAATCAATATATCTGCTTTGTCGTTGGAGTTGGGATCCCATTGATCGGTTTAACGCCGCCACACTGATTGTGCCTTCCTCATTCTCTTTCTTAGATTTCCAACGCCATATGTCGTGATCCTCTTTTACATTCAATTGTTGGGTTAGTAAATATTTGTTTTGTTGTTACTGGAGTAATTGCTGACTATCACAATTTAAACTTTCATTTGATAACGTACATAGATATTCTGCAGATTAGAAATTATGTAGGCATTATTTAAGATCCAAAATGATTTACCACCAGTAAGACAACAATGTTGTTATTTTATTTGTAAACAAATTGTGCATTTTTATTTGCATTCTTTGCTCTTGAATATTTGATCTTTTTACTAGCTCTTCAAGACATTCCATCAAAGTGCAACAGTTCATTGAAATGTTTTGAGTGTCATATATGTAAGGTAGTTGTGGTGGCCTCTATGTTCGATGGGTTACTTGCCATTGGAAACGTATGGCGAGTGGAATAGAGAGAAAAATCAGTTAGTCTTTCATAGCACCTACTAAGTCTAATATAAACCCATTCCACTTTAACATGTATTCACATCAAAATAGAGAGTAATTTTTATGATACCAAAGGATTAATCAGTAGCCGTAATTCGAAGATGCAATGGTTAAAGCTAAAAGGACTCTAGACAAATAATTGTCGACAAATTTCTACATAGAAAACTAAGGAATAAATAATTCGAACATCACTGAAAAAGGGGGAGGGGTGAACTCAAGTGAAAATAATGGTAAACAGTTCCTACTCCACAAGAGGCAGTCGTCGTCTTGCTTTTTAATAATCCGGTCATAAGCAAGGACGAATTCATGACTACCTCATGTAAATAAATGTTAAGCTTCTCCTATAAGCCCATCCCACCCATGTTCATTCAACAAATCCAAAAATCCTGATCAATACTATTATTTGTCGTGAAAAATACAGTTTTGATTATTAGTCTAATAATTGATATACTAATTTATTTTAAGTATTATTATTGTAAAAACGAAATGTTATCTCTCACGAATAGTCAATAAATTTCAGAAATAATTGTGATTCTGACGTAGATTGTGGTTTTGACTGTAAATATACACAGCTTGGTTGTTTTTCTTAGTTCCTAGTATTGTATTTTCATCTACCAGCTGTCTGGAGTCGATTTCCATTGATACCACGATTCTTTAAAGAATCCTTGACTTCATAGCTTAGCACGCAGAATACGGTGATCACATATATGTTCCGTTTGTCGTAATTACAATCTGGTCCTTTCCTCATTCATGGTTTGTAACAAGACTACTACAAAAAGAGCCACGTGTGGAGCAGGAACTGCTTACCCTTCCGGAGCACCTGAGTTCATTCTCATTTTAGTGGGGTACCCTTTTGGTATTTTCAATCATTAGTTTTCTGTGTAATGTTATGAGTTTCGTTGTTTGTCCTTTTGTCCTTTTTCGTTTGGCTGTTTTGTTGTCTATCCATTGATATACGGCTTCTGCTTACCCTTTTGGTATCTTCAATCTTTAGTTTTCTGTGTAATGTTTTGTAGATCGTTGTTTGTCCTTTTTCGTTTCGCTGTTTTGTTGTCTATCCATTGATATATGGCTTCTTACCCTTTTGGTATCTTCAATCATTAGTTTTCTGTGTAATGTTTTGTAGATCGTTGTTTGTCCTTTTTCGTTTGGCTGTTTTGTTGTCTGTCCATCCTACGGCTTCTGCTTACCCTTTTGGTATCTTCAATCTTTAGTTTTCTGTGTAATGTTTTGTAGATCGTTGTTTGTCCTTTTTCGTTTGGCTGTTTTGTTGTCTGTCCATTGATATACGGCTTCTTATCCTTTTGGTATCTTCAATCATTAGTTTTCTGTGTAATGTTTTGTAGATCGTTGTTTGTCCTTTTTCGTTTCGCTGTTTTGTTGTCTATCCATTGATATATGGCTTCTTACCCTTTTGGTATCTTCAATCATTAGTTTTCTGTGTAATGTTTTGTAGATCGTTGTTTGTCCTTTTTCGTTTGGCTGTTTTGTTGTCTATCCATTGATATACGGCTTCTTACCCTTTTGGTATCTTCAATCTTTAGTTTTCTGTGTAATGTTTTGTAGATCGTTGTTTGTCCTTTTTCGTTTGGCTGTTTTGTTGTCTGTCCATCCTACGGCTTCTCCTTACCCTTTTGGTATCTTCAATCTTTAGTTTTCTGTGTAATGTTTGGTAGATCGTTGTTTGTCCTTTTTCGTTTCGCTGTTTTGTTGTCTGTCCATTGATATACGGCTTCTGCTTACCCTTTTGGTATCTTCAATCTTTAGTTTTCTGTGTAATGTTTTGTAGATCGTTGTTTGTCCTTTTTCGTTTGGCTGTTTTGTTGTCTGTCCATTGATATACGGCTTCTTACCCTTTTGGTATCTTCAATCTTTAGTTTTCTGTGTAATGTTTTGTAGATCGTTGTTTGTCCTTTTTCGTTTGGCTGTTTTGTTGTCTGCCCATCCTACGGCTTCTGCTTACCCTTTTGGTATCTTCAATCTTTAGTTTTCTGTGTATTGTTTTGTAGATCGTTGTTTGTCCTTTTTCGTTTCGCTGTTTTGTTGTCTATCCATTGATATACGGCTTCTTGCCCTTTTGGTATCTTCAATCATTAGTTTTCTGTGTAATGTTTTGTAGATCGTTGTTTGTCCTTTTTCGTTTGGCTGTTTTGTTGTCTGTCCATCCTACGGCTTCTGCTTACCCTTTTGGTATCTTCAATCTTTAGTTTTCTGTGTAATGTTTTGTAGATCGTTGTTTGTCCTTTTTCGTTTGGCTGTTTTGTTGTCTATCCATTGATATACGGCTTCTTACCCTTTTGGTATCTTCAATCATTAGTTTTCTGTGTAATGTTTTGTAGATCGTTGTTTGTCCTTTTTCGTTTGGCTGTTTTGTTGTCTGTCCATCCTACGGCTTCTGCTTACCCTTTTGGTATCTTCAATCTTTAGTTTTCTGTGTAATGTTTTGTAGATCGTTGTTTGTCCTTTTTCGTTTGGCTGTTTTGTTGTCTATCCATTGATATACGGCTTCTTGCCCTTTTGGTATCTTCAATCATTAGTTTTCTGTGTAATGTTTTGTAGATCGTTGTTTGTCCTTTTTCGTTTGGCTGTTTTGTTGTCTGTCCATCCTACGGCTTCTGCTTACCCTTTTGGTATCTTCAATCTTTAGTTTTCTGTGTAATGTTTTGTAGATCGTTGTTTGTCCTTTTTCGTTTGGCTGTTTTGTTGTCTGCCCATCCTACGGCTTCTGCTTACCCTTTTGGTATCTTCAATCTTTAGTTTTCTGTGTAATGTTTTGTAGATCGTTGTTTGTCCTTTTTCGTTTGGCTGTTTTGTTGTCTGTCCATCCTACGGCTTCTGCTTACCCTTTTGGTATCTTCAATCTTTAGTTTTCTGTGTAATGTTTTGTAGATCGTTGTTTGTCCTTTTTCGTTTGGCTGTTTTGTTGTCTGCCCATCCTACGGCTTCTGCTTACCCTTTTGGTATCTTCAATCTTTAGTTTTCTGTGTATTGTTTTGTAGATCGTTGTTTGTCCTTTTTCGTTTCGCTGTTTTGTTGTCTGTCCATTGATATACGGCTTCTTACCCTTTTGGTATCTTCAATCATTAGTTTTCTGTGTAATGTTTTGTAGATCGTTGTTTGTCCTTTTTTCGTTTGGCTGTTTTGTTGTCTGTTTATCCTACGGCTTCTGCTTACCCTTTTGGTATCTTCAATCTTTAGTTTTCTGTGTAATGTTTTGTAGATCGTTGTTTGTCCTTTTTCGTTTGGCTGTTTTGTTGTCTGTCCATCCTACGGCTTCTGCTTACCCTTTTGGTATCTTCAATCTTTAGTTTTCTGTGTAATGTTTTGTAGATCGTTGTTTGTCCTTTTTCGTTTGGCTGTTTTGTTGTCTGTCCATCCTACGGCTTCTGCTTACCCTTTTGGTATCTTCAATCTTTAGTTTTCTGTGTAATGTTTTGTAGATCGTTGTTTGTCCTTTTTCGTTTGGCTGTTTTGTTGTCTGTCCATCCTACGGCTTCTGCTTACCCTTTTGGTATCTTCAATCTTTAGTTTTCTGTGTAATGTTTTGTAGATCGTTGTTTGTCCTTTTTCGTTTGGCTGTTTTGTTGTCTGTCCATCCTACGGCTTCTGCTTACCCTTTTGGTATCTTCAATCTTTAGTTTTCTGTGTAATGTTTTGTAGATCGTTGTTTGTCCTTTTTCGTTTGGCTGTTTTGTTGTCTATCCATTGATATACGGCTTCTTACCCTTTTGGTATCTTCAATCTTTAGTTTTCTGTGTAATGTTTTGTAGATCGTTGTTTGTCCTTTTTCGTTTGGCTGTTTTGTTGTCTGTCCATCCTACGGCTTCTGCTTACCCTTTTGGTATCTTCAATCTTTAGTTTTCTGTGTAATGTTTTGTAGATCGTTGTTTGTCCTTTTTCGTTTGGCTGTTTTGTTGTCTGTCCATTGATATACGGCTTCTGCTTACCCTTTTGGTATCTTCAATCATTAGTTTTCTGTGCAATGTTTTGTAGATCGTTGTTTGTCCTTTTTCGTTTGGCTGTTTTGTTGTCTGTCCATTGATATACGGCTTCTGCTTACCCTTTTGGTATCTTCAATCTTTAGTTTTCTGTGTAATGTTTTGTAGATCGTTGTTTGTCCTTTTTCGTTTGGCTGTTTTGTTGTCTGTCCATTGATATACGGCTTCTTACCCTTTTGGTATCTTCAATCTTTAGTTTTCTGTGTAATGTTATGAGTTTCGTTGTTTGTCCTTTTGTCCTTTTTCGTTTGGCTGTTTTGTTGTCTGCCCATTGATATACGGCTTCTTCTTACCCTTTTGGTATCTTCAAACTTTAGTTTTCTGTGTAATGTTTTGTAGATCGATGTTTGTCCTTTTGTCCTTTTTCGTTTGGCTGTTTTGTTGTCTGTCCATTGATATACCACTTCTTCTTACCCTTTTGGTATCTTCAATCTTTAGTTTTCTGTGTAATGTTTTGTAGATCGATGTTTGTCCTTTTGTCCTTTTTCGTTTGGCTGTTTTGTTGTCTGTTCATCGTACGGCTTCTTCTTACCCTTTCAGTATCTTCAAGCTTTTCTTGAAAAATGTCTGAATACAAACTTTAAACTCGAACATAAAGATTGAGTTGTGAAATATAATATAGATACGCGAGAGCTGTTGGGTATATTAATGGGTAAATTAATATTAAGGTGTACAAAGTGTATAACGATAAACTTGAGTTATCTCATTAGTCATCAAGTCTAGTAGAAATAGGACCTTGTTGTTTATTTGATGCATTGTTAATGTCTAATAATACCAAGAGCTTCCATTACTAATTTGAGTTGTTGGTGTAAAACAATGTTGTACCTTCCTATTACTTAATATTTAGTTTTCTGTGTAGTGTTTTGTAGATAATTGTCTGTCTTTTTACATTTTCGTTTTGTTATTGTAGTTGTCTGTCCTTCACCAATTTTTGGCGTTTGATTATCCTATGGTATCGCTTCTAAGGTTTGTCTTCTGATAATAAATGTGCATATATGATGTAAATTTCAAGTTTGTCTTTACAAGAAAATAATTTAATATTTTGTATTGCAAACATAGCCTTTTTTTCTCTCTCTCTCTCAATAATAATAATTGTTTTATATAATGGGTCTGATATCAAAATACATGTCTACATTATAGTTAAATTGTTGGGACATTTTGTACTCACAATATTGCGAGATTGTAATCTAATCAGTTTGAAATCAGGGCCCGGGTGGCTAATGAGTTAGATAGTTTGATTATCTAACAACTCATGCAAGCCTATCACCAATACGGCGTGGGTTCGCGCCCGACTTTGTAATTTACAAAAAGGGTGCACTCGACTCGTAGCAGCAGGTGATAAAGTTTACCAGTTACTTGCCCATGGTCGGTGGTTCTCTCCGGGTACTCCGGTTTCTTCCACCACTAAAACTGGTCGCCATGATATAGCTGAAATATTGCTGAAAGTGGCGTTAAACACTCAAAAATCAATCAATCAATCAATTAGAAATCATAGACACATTCATTTAATTTAATGCCACGTTTCTGTACTGTGGTAATCTGGACACAATAGATAGTTGCAGAAGTCTGTCTTATTCACTACTGACTGAAATCCTGAATTCATCACGGTTTATCTAGTGTTCGCTTGCTTATTCTGTACCTTGTGTGTAGTGCTGTGCAGATCACTGTTATTCTTTTGTCAATTGTATATTGTCTGTCCTACTGCAATTCACAGCTTCTGGTTATACTTTGGTATCTTCTATTTTTTCTAAATTGTGAAGGATTATTCAGTGTCCTGTCAATTGTTTTCTTGCGACACAACAAATGCTATTTTGTGCTTAAGACTAAGACTATTATTTTTCGAATTATCGACCCATATGAGCATAGCAATCAAACATCAAACAAAGTTAATAATACAATAAACAATAATCAATAATATTAAAGACATATACACATACAGGCTGTCAGAATTGATTTTTTTTTATATTAAAAATTGCCAATATTCGATGTTTTATACTAATTGCAGTTGAAATTTTTCATATCATACGTAAATAGCCTAGAACGAAGGAAATGCGTCGCTTTTTGATTTTCTTGCATCCAGTAAAGCATTCAATGTTTACTCGCGCAATATTCATATGACCTGACAGTGAACTCACTCTGGAAAGCGTTTGCGCATGTGCAAAATTGTTTGTTGATGGAAGAAATGTGCACATGGCACAAGTCGAATCGTGGAAGAATAAAAACATTGACGGATTATATACGAAAACGACACAAAAAGGAGGATTCAGCAAGCTTTGTGTAAAAATTAAAAAAAGATGTTATACTGACCTACTCCATTTTTCAACACGTAAGCATAATTTAGTATATTTTTTCGGCCGAATCATATTTTGACAGTATAATTGAATCGTAGTTTTTTATATATTCTTTTTTTCAGGAGAAAACGCTAGGTGATATCTCTTTTAGATTAGAGACTAAAATAATGAACTTCATGTCTGGTTTTTTTCTAAAAAAATATAATCAAGCCAACTCAAGTGTTGTCAATAATATGCAATACAATTTGTTTACAATTTTCCTTTTATCGGGTCCCTTTGCAGAGTTTGGGTTTATTATACCCCCCGCAAACAAAGTTGGGAGGTATATAGGAATCACCCTGTCCGTCCGTCCGTCCGTCTGTCCGTCCGTCCATGTACTTTTTAAGCGCAACTCCTCCTAAACGACTTATTGGATTTTTATGAACCTTTACACATTTGTAGTACACTACCTGCAGATGTGCATGAAGGAATATGGTTGCTGTCCAAAATTTTAAAGGCGAGATAATTCAACTTATACTTTCACGAAAAGGGGGGGCATGTACCTTGTAAGTGCAACTCCTCCTAAACTACTTATTGGATTTTTATGAAACTTTACACATTTGTAGTACACTACCTACAGATCAGCATGAAGGAATATGGTTGCTGTCCAAAATTCAAAAGGCGAGATAATTCAACTTATACTTTCACGAAAAGGGGGGGTGCATGTACCTTGTAAGCGCAACTCCTCCTAAACGACTTATTGAATTTTTATGAAATTTTACACATTTGTTGTACACTACCTGCAGATGTGAATGACGGAATATGGTTGCTGTCCAAAATTCAAAAGGCGAGATAATTCAACTTATACTTTCACGAAAAGGGGGGGGGTGTACCTTGAAAACGTAACTCCTCCTAAACGACTTATTGAATTTTTATGAAACTTTACACATTTGTAGTACACTACCTGCAGATGTGAATGAAGGAATATGGTTGCTGTCCAAAATTTAAAAGGCGAGATAATTCAACTTATACTTTCACGAAAAGGGGGGTGGGCATGTACCTTGTAAGCGCAACTCCTCCTACACTACTTATTGGATTTGTATCAAACTTTACACATTTGTAGTACACTACCTACAGATGAGCATGAAAGAATATGGTTGCTGTCCAAAATTTAAAAGGCGAGATAATTCAACTTATACTTTCACGAAAAGGGGGGTGGGCATGTACCTTGTAAGCGCAACTCCTCCTACACTACTTATTGGATTTGTATCAAACTTTACACATTTGTAGTACACTACCTACAGATGAGCATGAAAGAATATGGTTGCTGTCCAAAATTTAAAAGGCGAGATAATTCAACTTATACTTTCACGAAAAGGGGGGGGGGGGGGGGTGGGCATGTACCTTGACAGCGTAACTCCTCTTTAACGGCTCATTGGATTTAAATGAAACTTTACACAGTTGTAATACACTGCCTGCAAATGTGCATGAAGGAATATGGTTCCTGTCAAAAATTTGGAAGGTGATGTAAGCGTAACTATTCCTGAATGAAATAAGATTTTAATTGACCTTTTCACATCTGGATATTTGCAATATAAAAACTACTCAAGAATAAATAATTAATTTTGAATCAATAACATTTGATGTGACTTATATTCTCTTGTACAAAAGTTAGGAAATGTTGTAATCCTCATGCACAGGCACTTATGTAGAGTCAAAAATATGCTCACTATGTAACTAAAATACCACAAGGCCGGACTCACTCCTACTACTTTCCCTGTCAAAATGTCGATAGCACGCAAATCGCTTACTAATTTGCGTAATGAAATGATTTTTCTTCAAGGAAAACCCGTTTTTTATATTTTCCTACCATCAACACCCCCATACTGACAGATAATCCTCAGATTTTGTTGACAATGGGCACCTAAGTGGCAGCAAAGCGAAAGTAGGTCACGTGCGACATATTTCCGCCTTTCGGTCGTTCTCGGGTTTTATCATTGCCTTACGAAACATACCTGAGAAGTTCAGAAAGAAAAGTTCGGGAAACGTAATTATATATCAGTATTGTTACTGTATAATTATAATGTTTTTTAAATACAATTATTTCCTATGCCTTATTTTTAGTATTATTTGCATACCAAGAAGGACTGAAGTTTTCATTCATTTTGTCAGTCATATTTGGCGCCTTGTAATGTTTCTAGTGTTTAGTAATTATATATGATAAAACCCGAGAACGACCGAAAGGCGGAAATATGTCGCACGTGACCTACTTTCGCTTTGCTGCCACTTAGGTGTCCATTGTCAACAAAATCTGAGGATTATCTGTCAGTATGGGGGTGTAGATGGTAGGAAGATATAAAAAACGGGTTTTCCTTGAACAAAAATCATTTCACTACGCAAATTAGTAAGCGATTTGCGTCCTATCGACATTTTGACAGGGGAAATAGCGATTGAAGTGACAGGGGTAGTAGGAGTGAGTCCGGCCTTGTGGTATTTTAGGTACATAGCGAGCATATTTTTGACTCTAGACAAGCGCCTGTGCCTCATGTATACTGATGAAACCGTATTGGTTTTAAACAATCCCACTTTGTTGAAGACCTTGTGGCGACCCCTAGATGTATGTTCTTGGTTAGTTTATTTTGGAGATGGGATGTTGTCTCCTTGACATTACTCCATATCCGTTCTTTTTTCATAGGTAACTTGCTAATATACCTGTATTCCAAAGTTTGAACATCAAAGTATTGCAAGCGGGGGTATCACTCAGTGAGGTCACTCACAGTTCTAGTTTTTATTGATTTCATCACGTATTTCCGATTTTAAGTGTCATTCTTACTAAATACCATTATATAATATTAACTGATTACACCGGGTTCCAATTTCATAGATATATTTCTTAAATTATATTAGTTCTAACAAATTTACATGCACCATGCTTCCTTGGTTATTTATAGCAGTTAGCAGTGTTCGGCAAACCTCAGAAAAGCAACCGACTTATAATTAGGTGTGTTAATGGCGATTCCACCGACAGACATTCGAATTCTTTTCACTAATTACGACATTATAGCATATTTTTTAAACCTGGCTTCTTGTTCAGAACATTTTATTAGTATAAAACATCAAATATTTGCAACTTTTAATATAAACAAAAAAATTATATTCTGACAGCCTGTATGCCTTTAAAGAAAATATAAGGCAGTACACAGTATTGAAAATGACTCTGATTCAGTAATACTGTTACTGGGCTCGGCCCAAATTCCATCCACTGTATAATGGGAGATAACTCCGATTGTACAATGTTAGAATTCCTACGGGCTTTGCAAATAAAAGAAACATAATGCATATAAAGCGAGATAACTCTGCTGGTTTCTACTGACAGCTATTATATTTGAAAAGTCTAAGAATTATCTCCCTTTGATTAAGACATACGACGATTGTGAACAAATTCATTTCGAACTTGTATTATGAAATATAGAATAAAATCTATTTTCAAAAATATTTTACTGACAGGGAAAGGAATTGAAATTAATTATTTTTCAGGTTAATAATTGTTTCTGTATTATATTCTCACGTGTTGTGATGGTATGAAAAGTTTGAACACACCAAAAGGGTAATCTGACTCCGTATATCGAAGGAGAACAGACAACACAATGGCCAAAAACTCATTAATTAGTTGAATTCATAAATGGCGTTGTAACTAGATTAACACGACGGGTGTCACTAGTGGAGCAGGAACTGCCTACCCTTCCGGAGCACCTGAGTTCACCCCCGATTTTTAGTGCGGTTCGTGTTATTCGATCTTTAGTTTTATTTGTATGTTTTGTAGATCGTTGTTTGTCCTTTTGTACTTTTTCTTTAGGCCATTCTGTTTTCTGTTCTTCTTCAATATACGGATTCTGATTACCCCTTTGGTATCTTCAAACTCTTCTTGTTTTTAATACTGACAAAATAGCAACTGAAAATAAGAACCACCTAGATAAGTACTAATTAATGATGATTCAATAAAAACGTAGAAATTTAATTAAGTGTGTACGACTCGCTTCTGGAATCATCTTCATCTGGTACGCTCACAGACAAAAGATTGGTAACCCTATACAGTCATAGGGAGAATAACAGTAGTAAAAATTATTCTGCCACTTTTTAACCAACTTTTTCTCTCCTTACCAAATCCAAATAATGAAATTGTCAATAAATAAATGAGCTCCTCTATACTTTCATTTGGAATTAACCTTTATGTATAGTGAAAAAAGAAATTTTACAAAATAATTATGATAATGGTGGATGAAAAATGATTCATTTGAATGCTTTTATTCTTAGTCTAAAATCAACTTGGATTCGTAGACTTTTTCAAAAGGATAACAAGTGACAACATCTTCTATATCTTGATTATTTTTTTTAAATATGTAGCTAACCAAATGCTAATCATTTTGCTTGTTTCTAGTAGTTCAAAGATATACAATCAACATTTATGTAGACAAAAATAAGTTATTCACTGATTGATCCATGTTCTATTTATAGATTAATGCATGCCCTTTTCCATATCAAGACTGTTATCATCCCGACGATATCTGTAAAAGGCATGCATTATTCTATTTATCACATATTTCAACATTGAATTAAAAAGAACAAATTTAACTTCCCACACAGACACCAAACTTATGGATATGAGTGATCGATATCGGTTGAGGGTTCTGCTTCCGAAACGCCAACAAATCTTTCCCCGCTGAACGTCAACATTTTCCAAACGACAATTAACAGTTGGGCGGAAGTGACGTCATGGGGCTCATGAGAGGCTTGATATCGTGTTATCAGAGTTTTGCCCCGATGGCACTCGTCGCAACTTCGGCTGATTCCGTACCTTCATCATACCTCGTCTGTATTACGATAGCTCCCATTGGAACTACTTTCGGAAATCTTCAATGAAGGAGGTATTAAAATAATTTCACTTTCGAATATTCGTCCAATAATAATATATTTTCATACATCGCAATGTCGGCTGATTCCGTACCTTCATCAAAGACCAATATTTTTCAAAGCAAACTCATCTATTGTCGCCATTTTAGAACTTATTCGTGGTGCGCAATGTTTGATTGAAGTGATACGGTCTTCCGGCGAAGAAATGTGACGCGTAGACGCATATCAAATACCGTATTACAGTCGAGGTATTGAGGGAGAGAAGCGGACTCACCCGAGGTTTGCCGATTGGCCCCGATGGCAGATATCGCTGTGGCACTTCCGGTGTTTACGCATGGGCAAAATTGACGTTATTACTTATAAATATGTGACAATAACTATTAATGTTCTCCTACTACAAAATTGCTATGTATTGTTTAACGTAATTTATCATATATGAATTTCATATTAATTACCTAGCAGGCAAACACGTCATGGCAACGTCTAAATAATATTGTGTTGCTACTGAACATAATTTATCGTATTTCATTCATGCGATTATTTTTGCATTTTGCAAAGCCATGACTTGGTTAACGTTTACGGAACATCTGAGTAACAACTAACCGGGCTTACAACTAGAATAACACAAGATGTACCATTAGTGAAGCAGGAACTGATTACCCTTCCTGTACACCTCGGTTCACTCTCGTTTTTAGTGGTATTCATTTTTCTCAATCTTTAGTTTTATGTGCCATGTTTTGGTGATCGTTGTTTGTCCTTTTATCCTTTTTCTTTTGACCATCGCGTTGTCTGTCCTTCGATTTACGGATTCTGATTACCCCTTTGGTATCTTCAAACATTTGACCATTGTGTTGTCTGTCCTTCTATTTACGGATTCTGATTACCCCTTTGGTATCTTCAAACTTTTGGCCATCGCGTTGTCTGTCCTTCTTCGATTTACAGATTCTGATTACCCCTTTGGTATCTTCAAACTCTCCTTAAACAATTCTAACTTTAAAAACTGAGGATAGATTAAGATCTAAAGAAAACAATATAATTAGAAAATTTAGTTTGATAAGGTCCCGTTCGGCAATATTTTATATATTAAGAGAAAATGTCGGTTTTGTTTAATTGTTGATATGACAATATACAAGTATTCTAACATCGACACATTTTATTGAAGTGCCTGTACCAAGTCAAGAATGAGAGAGGATTTGTATTTGTGTGTTAGGAGTAGCAATGTACTAGTAACTACTACATTCCCCAGGCCCAACCCACAAACCTGTCCAACCGGAATTATGGTTGCCCTCACGTTGGGGGTTGTTAAATTACAATACGGAACTCCTGACTCTGGACCATATTGGGTAACGTATTTGGAGAGTTACATGCTCTCTTCACGTTTAAGGCCTCCTTTGTAGATTTTGAAAAAGAGTATGTGCATTGAGGCTGCTACAAGAGACTAGAGTTGTCGTTCCTACCTAGCCCTCCAATGACGGTCAAAAGTTGATAGCCCGACTTCCCTATCTTTCGCTTCTTTTTTTAGTTAATAGATATTCTTAATGAACAACGATAAAAACATGTACATATTCGCAAGCAATAAATTTTGTAGACGGAAATGTGACAAGGGATTTTGCACTATTCTGACTTCTTTTTTTTAATATGCTCTCATATCTGTTTTTTCCCCTGTACAAATGAGTTTGTACACAAACAGGGGTCCTAAGTGAGCTAGCCTGGGTTGACTTATTAGTTAATAGTTAATACATCTAACACAGATATACAAGTTCACTCATTTTCCTAGCTTTGGTACAGACACTTAAATAACAAAGTTTCTGATAAACTAGTTCTATGGACCTAAACCCTCCTTTTAGTAAAATGGTGAGTTCATCCATGTGCTTTCCAACCCTCGCATATAACCGAGTGAACAACGCTATAATCTTGAACAATATTCATATAAATCTTGAACGCTAAGCATAATATATTTAATCTTCGTGACACAGGATTAGGGTTAGGGATAATTCATGACTTGTCACCATAATCATGACTTGCAACTAGATTAACACAACGGGTGCCACTAGTGGAGCAGGAAATGCTTACCCTTCCGGAGTACCTGAGTTCATCTGCGGATTTTAGTGGAGTTCGTTTTACTCTATCTTTCGTTTTATGTGTATGTTTTGTAGATCGTTGTTTGTCCTTTTGTCCTTTTTCTTTTGGCCGTTATGTTGTCTGTTCTTCTTCGATTTACGGATTCTGACTACCCCTTTGGTATCTTCAAACTTTTCATAATATTCTTGAACGTTATACATAATATATTTAATCTTCGTGACATAGAAGTTGTCATAGATCTAATATTAGTTCTATTAAAGTAAGCCGATGACCTCAATCATTATCTAAATGTAAGATAAAAATATAACGCATAGAAAGATAGAAATAGAGTAATACGACACAAATGAAATATTCTAATAAAGTTTAAACATAATAATGAATACAAACACAGAACTAGAGTAGTATGACATAAATCGAATGACATATTAAAGCTTAAACATAATAACGAATACAAACACAGAAATAGAGTAGTATGACATAAATCGAATGACATATTAAAGTTTAAACATAATAACGAATACAAACACAGAACTAGAGTAGTATGACATAAATCGAATGACATATTAAAGTTTAAACATAATAATGAATACAAACACAGAAATAGAGTAGTGTGACATAAATCGAATGACATATTAAAGTTTAAACATAATAACGAATACAAACACAGAAATAAAGTAGTATGACATAAATCGAATGACATATTAAAGTTTAAACATAATAACGAATACAAACACAGAAATAGAGTAGTATGACATAAATCGAATGACATATTAAAGTTTAAACATAATAACGAATACAAACACAGAAATAGAGTAGTATGACATAAATCGAATGACATATTAAAGTTTAAACATAATAATGAATACAAACACAGAAATAAAGTAGAATGACATAAATCGAATGACATATTAAAGTTTAAACATAACGAATACAAACACAGAAATAGAGTAGTATAACATAAATCGAATGACATATTAAAGTTTAAGCATAATAACGAATACAAACACAGAACTAGAGTAGTATGACACAAATCGAATGACATATTAAAGTTTAAGCATAATGTCATAAGTTTGATTCATTGTTGTACATCAAGTTTGTAATATATCAGCTATAGGTGTGGTGAGAACAAGTGTATGTGTTACTCCATCTTTAGTTTCATTTGTATGTTTTGTAGATCGTTGTTTGTCCTTTTTCTTTTGGCTCCATCACGTTGTCTGTTCTTCTTCGATTTACGGAATCTAATTACCCCTTCAAACTCGTCTTACAGAAACGTACCGTGCGCACTAAAGTAGATATATTCGTTTGTATTGCTATCATTGGGTCGATACTTTTTCTGGTGGACTATTAGTCTCCGATGATACCATCCGTTAAATAGTCAGTGATTCGCTGCTGATATGGTTTATTAAATATATTTCCTATTATTATATTTTAATCTATATGATAGATTTTGACTGGATTAAATTAGTCATGTGATAATAAAATAATTGAGATGTTTTGCCAAAATTTGTGCTGCCGGAAAACAACCCTATTGTTCCCCACCGAACAACCCAATTTTCCCCCACAAGGGAGATAACCTATAAAACATTGGCAAAAATATAATAAAACAATTACGGCCCTCTGTGTACGGAAACATCCAGCCAACCTGAGGGGGAAGTTGTTTTCCAAGCCCTCGGGAAAACAACTTCCCCCTCAGGTTGACAAATCTGGATGTTTCCCTACACAGAGGGCCGTAATTGTTTTATTCCTGAATAATATGATTTATTAAAAGTAAGAACTCTCTTCTCCAGGCCGATTTTTGGCTATCATGTTTTTGGTCTTTCTGTTAACTTGCTCTCAAAGAATTTTACATTATTGGCTTTCCAATCTTTTGATTTTTCAACATACCTGGTGCAGGTTTTTCGAGAAAGCGTCATGCGCATTAGATTTGGTATCTGCGTTTTTGTTCCAAGCAATAAATCGTATAGAAAATGTGACACTGGGATTGGTCAGTAGGCGAAAGATGAGACCATCACAACTACACGCCGATGCATATTGAATAAGGTCAGGCCCATTGCCTAGTAACTGGCAAATAGCAACCACTCATACCCTAGCAACCACTCATACCCAGCTACTGATCATTAAAAGTAGCTTCAAGTTGTTAATAACGTCCAGGGAGTGTGACATTTTCATTTTCTTTAATCGAGGAGGCACATATTTTCTTAAGGCTGGAAATCAGCGACCGTAGCAGTACGGCAAGATATAGGTCACTCAATCTAATCAGCACGGCAAGATATAGGTCACACAATGTGACATTTTCTTTAATCGAGGAGGCACATATTTTCTTAAAGTTGGAAGTCAGCGACCGTAACAGCACGACAAGATATAGGTCACACAATGTGACATTTTCTTTAATCGAGGAGGCACATATTTTCTTAAAGTTGGAAGTCAGCGATCGTAGCATCACGGCAAGATATAGGTCACCCAATCTAATCAGCACAGCAAGATAGAGGTCACTCAATCTAATCAGCACGGCAATATATAGGTCACACAATCTAATCAGCACGGCAAGATATAGGTCACACAATATATCAGCACGGCAAGATATAGATCACCCAATCTAATCAGCACGGCAAGATATAGGTCACACAATATATCAGCACGGCAAGATATAGATCACCCAATCTAATCAGCACGGCAATATATAGGCCACACAATCTAATCAGCACGGCAAGATATAGGTCACCCAATATAATAGCTTAAACAATCCCCATTTAGAAACAAAGAAATTTATATCATGTTGATTATATCTCTGTAAGCTGGCTAAATGTTAGTTTTAAAGATGGTGTTGTTTAGTAGGATTCGAGTTGCTCAATGTATATGTTGCTGCGTAGTATTTTCTCTACCATTAGGATTATTTTGTGTCCTTTTTTGTTTGGTCAATTAATTGTCTGTCATGTTTCGAATGACGGCTTCTAATTACCCCCTTTGCTATCCTTTATCTGGTCCTAGTATCTATTTAGCTAGATTTAACAGTACTACAAAAGGAAGCCGGTCGTGTGGTAATTCCTAGTCGTATAAAATATCTGATTTGTTCAAGTGTCTTAATAGACATTATTTGTGGGAACAACAAACTCGTTAAATAGATAATTCTAATGTGGGAATAACAATTAATATTGCGTATTAATATTTACCTCATACATAGAATGTTTGATTAGAAGACAAAGCTAATTCGTCACAGATAATAACATGTTGATAAAACAAAATCCATGAGAGTCAATAAAATATTGTACTTTTGTCTATACACTATTCATGTTTATTTATGTCTTATATTGATGTTATATCAAGTTACCCGAGAATGTACTGATGAGAACAAAAAAAACAAGGATTTGCGAAAGGCAGAATCTCCATTAGATATCCATCAGATGCAACGATTGAGTAATATAAAACAAATTAAACACATTAAGACATCTATCATCAGCCATTAAAACAATGCGAAACACTTACCACAATGCAGTATACTTAAAACAACAATGGATGTAGAATCTGTAACCTAACACAAAAAGTCAATCCATATTGTTTTCTGCTTCAATTGTTTGTTTATTTTTCCTTGTCGCCTGGGAATAGTTACATTGTATCAGGAGGTGAAGAATGAGATCACATGGACCGGCTTAACGCCAGGATCACGTTCGCATTACATTTAGTTGTTGTAACGTTAGGCGTGACCCAGATTATGGGTAAATTTTGTAGATGACGTTGTATTTGCATTAAATGTTATGGTCGACAAAACCAGAATCAACATTTTATTTTTTATTTTATTTTTTTATATTGTTGTTGTGAGAAAACAAATTGAAGATACCAAAGGGATGATTATAAATGTCGTAATGCAGAGGAGAAACAATACAATTATAAAAAAGAATTAAGACAAGATAACAAAGAATGATGTACATATTGTCATTATTATTAAGACTAAGATTCTCCTCCCTCAGGTATATGTGACCTTAGATGATTTAGGCTATTCTGTTTAGGTTCTCCTCCCTCAGGTATATGTGACCTTAGATGATTTAGGCTATTCTGTTTAGGTTCTCCTCCCTCAGGTATATGTGACCTTAGATGACTTAGGCTATTCTGTTTAGGTTCTCCTCCCTCAGGTATATGTGACCTTAGATGATTTAGGCTATTCTGTTTAGGTTCTCCTCCCTCAGGTATAAGTGACCTTAGATGATTTAGGCTATTCTGTTTAGGTTCTCCTCCCTCAGGTATATGTGACCTTAGATGACTTAGGCTATTCTGTTTAGGTTCTCCTCCCTCAGGTATATGTGACCTTAGATGATTTAGGCTATTCTGTTTAGGTTCTTCTCCCTCAGACATATGTGACCTTAGATGACTTAGGCTATTCTGTTTAGGTTCTCCTCCCTCAGGTATATGTGACCTTAGATGATTTAGGCTATTCTGTTTAGGTTCTCCTCCCTCAGGTATATGTGACCTTAGATGATTTAGGCTATTCTGTTTAGGTTCTCCTCCCTCAGGTATATGTGACCTTAGATGATTTAGGCTATTTTGTTTAAGCCCTGTGGTCTTATTGCTCACAAACACTTTTAGATAATTATTTCAGTTTCAAATCTTTTACCTTTGAAGGAACCTGATGAAGGTTATTTCAGAAACGCACCGTGTGCACTAAATTAGATATCTACGTTTGTACTACAAAACACTACACAGATAACTAAAGATTGAGTAACAACGACTCCACTCCACTAATATCAAGTGTGAACTCAAGTGTTCCGGGAGGGTGTTCAGTTCCTGTATAAATGTGTGTTATCTAAAGGTCTGATTCATATTGTGGTTTATTATATTGTCAGGGTTTGTAACTAGATTAACACGACGGGTGTCACTAGTGGAGCAGGAACTGCCTACCCTTCCGGAGCACCTGAGTTCACCCCAGTTTTTAGTTGGATTCGTGTTATTCGATCTTTAGTTTTATATGTATGTTTTGTTGATCGTTGTTTGTCCTTTTGTACTTTTTCTTTTGGCCATTTTGTTGTCTGCTCTTCTTCGATATACGGATTCTGATTACCTCCCTTTGGTATCTTCAAACTCTTCTTGGTTATCACGGTTGATCAATAGTATTTTGGTTGTAGCAATCAGGATCACTATTTCCATTATACAGTCAAACCTGTATTAAGAGGTCACCTTTGAGACAAAGAACTAGTGGCCTTATAAGACAGGTGACCTCTGAAAAGAGGTTAAATTCACAAGAAATAGTCTATCACAGGACAAGAAAAGGGTGACCTTTTATAATAGGTGACTGCTTAATAGAGGTGACCATATGGACAGGTTTGACTTAACAGAGGTTTGACTTAATAGAGGTGACCATATGGACAGGTTTGACTTAACAGAGGTTTGACTTAATAGAGGTGACCATATGGACATGTTTGACTTAACATAGGTTTGACTTAATAGAGGTGACCTTATGGACAGGTTTGACTTAACAGAGGTTTGACTTAATAGAGGTGACCATATGGACAGGTTTGACTGTATTTTGTTGTTGTGACGTTTGGTTCGTTATTAATGTTGGTGATAATGCCATCATGTCTTATCACCGGGTTTACAGCAAACGTAACACAACTTCCTTTTCCTTCCGGAGGATCTGAGTTCACCCAGGGTTTTAGTGGGGTTAGTGGTACTCAATCATTTAGATTGCTGTGCAGTATTTTGTTGATAATTGTTTGCCCTTATGTCCTTTTTCTTTCTGGCCATTGTATTGTCTGTTCTTCTTCGATATAACTGAAAAATTACTCTCAAGTGGCGTTAAGCAACTGAATCTATTATGATTGTTATTATAATACGATATCCTCAATTATTTCAAAACTAGAAAAATAACAAATTTCGTTGTTTCAGCTTATACATGACTATTCTCAGTACCAAACTAGAATTTAATAGACATGTTATTTGATACATGTTAATCTAGTTACAAGATGAGTTTAAAGATACCAAAAGGTGTAATCAGAATCCGTTTATCGAAGAAGAACAGACAACAACATGGCCAAAAGAAAAAGTACAAAAGGGCAAACAACGATCAACAAAACATACATATAAAACTAAAGATCGAGTAACACGAACCCCACTAACAACCGGGGGTGAACTCGGACGTGCCGGAAGGGTAAGCAGTTCCTGCTCTACTCGTGACACCCGTCGTGTTAATATAGTTACAAACCCGGTGATAAGTCATGATCTAGGAGATGACCGAGATGTGTTTACGACAAGTGGAACATATCCGTGGTCATTTGTGACAAAGATATTCCATAACAATCTACCAAGTCATGCTGGCAACCGCTAAACTTTCGAAGTGATGACTTCAACTTAACCAAGAGGAAACCTTGGTTCAGTGGCTTCCCTGTTAGCAGCAATCCTCTATCAAGGAAATCCTGATAGGAACCACAAGTTCTGGAATATCGTATCAACTGATAGATATATACTCCATATGCAGGTGCTGCTGGAATGTTGTTACATATAAATGGAACATTCACGATGAGAAAATTGAAATCATCTCTTTTGTCGTAAAGTTTAGTTTTTAACCGCCCCTTACTCTAAAAATTCAATCAAATCTGTTATTCGATGTTCAATCAAATTGAGTTATTCAAGTTCAATCAGATCCTGTTACGCTATGTTCAATCAATTGCAACTGACCATCAGATGTCGATGAACATGTGAGCTATTGAACGATCCAATAGTACATGTCTGACCGCTTTGAAAACGTAAGCGGTCAATATTTAGTCAATCTGCCATGACATCAATATAATTATAATCTCGGTGGTTATTAAGTTCATACTTTATGAACTGCTTGCCAATGCCATTACATTTCATACCATTACGATTCTGAAATATAAAAAAAACAGCAGTTACTGGTGGGAAAATTGGTGCATGGTAAATGTCATTTACTCAATAACTCAAATCAACACCTGGAAAGACAAAAACAGTGTGGTTTATTTGTTTTATAACTATGAAGGCCGCCAATGCGTATTTCACCATTTTTGCACGCTAAAATATTGCAAGCCACTTATGGCACTACAGTGATAAATGATAAAACAATTATGGCCTACCATTTCGGTCAATACTATTGCCTTCTTCAAAAAGAATGAAGATTACCTAAAATTGAAATTGACTGGTTAATAAAAGTATTAAGAAATGGGTGTTTTCATAATGGACCGGTTATATGTCCAAGGTTATTCATAATGGCTCAAGGATGGAGGCAATTTTTGAAGTTATTAAACACACATTTTAAATCTGTTGAAAATATTACTGATGGCCGGTTTGTGCCCTATATCACTGGTTGTGTTGTGAACTTTAATATAAACATGAAATAGTTTAACATTTGTTAAAAAATTGTCAAAAGTTAATAAACACACATTTTGCTTAAATACATGTACTTATTTAAATGCACAATCATTGGTCTGTTGTTCGGTATAATAAAACAGTTATTGCATTCAATGGATTGTAAACATCAGAATTGTTAACCCTCAAGGGGTTGTTTCCCTCGGGCTAAAGTCCTCGGGAAAACAACCCCCATCAGGATTACAATTCTGGATGCTTACATCCATTGAAGGCAATAATTGTTTACTGTTACCTTAAATTAGTACTTTATGTTGACATGTGTTGTTTTGTCTTTCTGGAGTGTGATAACTTACACTGTTACCTTAAATTAGTACTTTATGTTGACATGTGTTGTTTTGTCTTTCTGGAGTGTGATAACTTACACTGTTACCTTAAATTAGTACTTTATGTTGACATGTGTTGCTTTGTCTTTCTGGAGTGTGATAACTTACACTGTTACCTTAAATTAGTACTTTATGTTGACATGTGTTGTGTTGTTTTCTGGAGTGTGATAACTTACACTGTTACCTTAAATTAGTACTCTAAGACACTTCTTTTGTTTCTCTAGATTGTGATAATTGATTGTTCTCACTGAATTGCACTTTATCTTTCGTCTTTCTATGCATCATATACCTCAATAATTTGTAGTAATGTTTTATGGTGTTTAACGCCACTTTCAACAATATTTCGGAGAAAACCACCAACCTGCCGCAAGTCATTGACAAACGTTATCACATAATGCTGTATCGGGTACACTTCTCCATGAACGGGGTACTAATTACACAGGTAGTTGAAAATCCAACTAATATGCGATCACGACGGTCCCTCAATAATTTGTATTATTATACCTCACTAACTTCTCATTGGCTTAAATTAAATCACATGACCTGAAACAATTTTAATGCTTTGTGAAAATTAACCCAAACGGGAAACAACTAGTTGTTTACCGGGTAACAACCCTATTGTTTCCCGGTAAACAACCCATTGCGTGCCTCAAAAGGGAAACAACTCTTTCAAAAATTTAATAAAATTTCAAAATTCTAAAATCAATGAAAAAAATGAAAAATTTAGTTCAAAATTTTCAAAAAATTTCAATATTTCAAAAATTTAATATTTAAATAATAATATAGAAAAATGATAAAACAATTATGGCCTACCATTTCGGTCAATACTATTGCCTTCTTCAAAAAGAATGAAGATTACCTAAAATTGAAATTGACTGGTTAATAAAAGTATTAAGAAATGAGTGTTTTCATAATGGACCGGTTATATGTCCAAGGTTAGTCATAATGGCTCAAGGATGGAGGCAATTTTTGAAGTTATTAAACACACATTTTAAATCTGTTGAAAATATTACTGATGGCCGGTTTGTGCCCTATATCACTGGTTGTGTTGTGAATTTTGATATAAACATGAAATAGTTTAACATTTGTTAAAAATTTGTCAAAAGTTATCAACACACATTTTGCTTAAGTACATGTATTTATTTAAATGCCCAATCCTTGGTCTGTTGTTCGGTATAATAATACAGTTATTGCCTTCAATGGATTGTAAACATCAGAATTGTTAACCCTCAAGGGGTTGTTTCCCTCGGGCTAAAGCCCTCGGGAATACAACCCCTCATCAGGTTAACAATTCTGGATGTTTACATCCATTGAAGGCAATAATTGTTTATTATTATACCTCACTAACTTCTCATTGGCTTAGATTAAATCACATGACCTGAAACAATTTTAATGTTTTGTGAAAATTAACCCAAACGGGAAACAACCCTATTGTTTCCCGGTAAACAACCCATTGCGTGCCTCAAAAGGGAAACAACTCTTTCAAAAATTTCATAAAATTTAAAAATTCTAAAATCAACAGCAAAAATTTTTTTATTAAAGTTCAAAATTTTCAAAAAATTTCCATATTATATTTTTAACAAATTAAAAATTTTCAAAATTTTCAAAAAGTTACAAAAATTTCAGTTTTTATAAAATTTCAAAATTTTAATATTTAAATAATAATATTGAAAAATAATAAAACAATTTTAGCCTACCATTTCGGTCAATACTATTGCCTTCTTCAAAAATAATGAAGATTACCTAAAATTGAAATTGACTGGTTAATGCCCATTCCTTGGTATGTTGTTCGGTATTAAGAAATGGGTGTTTTCATAATGGACCGGTTATATGCCCAAGGTTAGTCATATTGGCTCAAGGAAGGTTGTAGTGGCCAGAGGCAATTTTTGAAGTTATTAAACACACATTTTAAATCTGTTGAAAATATTACTGATGGCCGGTTTGTGTCCTATATCATTGGTTGTGTTGTGAACTAATATAAACATGAAATAGCTTAACATTTGTTAAAAATTTGTCAAAAGTTATTAAACACACATTTTGCTTAAATACATATATTTATTTAAATGCCCATTCCTTGATCTGTTGTTCGGTATAATAAAGCAGTTATTGCCTTCAATGGATTGTAAACATCAGAATTGTTAACCCTCAAGGGGTTGTTTCCCTCGGGCTAAAGCCCTCGGGAAAACAACCCCCATCAGGTTAACAATTCTGGATGTTTACATCCATTGAAGGCAATAATTGTTTATTATTAAATGACTATGAATTTTCTTAATTCTGATTGGTTAAGAAGGTTCATTGCTTCCTCTAACAGAACTACATGTCCACCGCGCAATTTTGCGCGTGAGGTTAATAAATCTCATGTCGCAGTTAGTATGTACCCAAATATAGTAACAGGGGAAAACCAGTAGACTGATTAATGTCGATAAATTTGATTGGCCGACATTTTGAACCTCAACCAATCAGAGACGGTCTTGCTAACGAACTTCGGTAATCAGCAAACGACTGTTAGTAGACAAAAATGAACGAAGCAGCTTCGTCAGTAGAACCAGAAGTTAAGACACGTTTTGCTACAGATGTACTGAAACTGTGATATTTTATTTGTTAAAATTTTGAAATTGTATTCGTTTTTTCTTAATCAATTTTATTGTTTTGAAACATTAGAAATGTCAAGCTTTAAAAACTGGTGTTTGTTGGTTAATTTGAAGCAGCTACTGGTCGGGGAGTAGTTCTCGCCATTTTTTACGTTTTTTATCCAATATTTTTAAGAAGCAGACGAGAAAACTTTGTTTCACCCCATTATTATTTTGCATGAACCATAGCAATTTACCTACGAAAGGATTTTCATAAAGGAGAGTGCACGCTGATCGGGGATCAATTATTACGATGTAGCGATTTTTAACAGAAAATGGCCGCAACAGAAGCCAACTTTCAGAAATATTTTTTTTTTGTGAAGCTAAAGCATCAAACGGAAAGAAAGACGACATTTTAGAAAATTAAAATCCTTTCTTAAAAAGTTTACCGGTTTTTGTGTTAGTTTGTAGAAAACTCTGATAATTATTCATCGCTGTGTAAATGCTGTCATGCCATCCCCACGCCGCTCCCCCATTCCGTAAAATACATCCTTTTCAACAGTGGTTTACCTGATAATTTTCATTTTATTGATGAAAAGTAATAAATCCAGTTTTTCTAGAATTATTATTAATATTTTGTCCATGTTTTATGGCCAATGTGATAATATGGGATCCATGTATTAAATTAGCGGTCAAGGTAATTGATGACGTAAACAGTGCATGCGCAGATGGCCATTTGCATTCACATGGAATCTATGTTTATTCTGCAACCGTGAGTATTTTGGATTGTAGGGATGAGTAATAAGGCAAAGTGTGACTTTTTAGAAAGATCTTAAAGATTAGTAGAGATAAATTGGAAATATGGTGTCACTAGATTCTCCGATGGTCATTCCATGTGTTTTTCTAATTTAAGAGTATCAACACACGTGACCCCCTGTTGATGTTATGACAGAATGTGGGGTGCAGAAGGGTTTATACCCGATTTTAACGATATTTCACAATGAAATTCGATAAAAATTAATACGAAGGATTGGAACGGCGTCCTTTAATGATGGAGAAAAAATGAGACGAAAATTTGCTAGCGCTCGCGCTAAATGAGACAGTTGGCGAGAATTGGTTCTTGGCAAGAACTACTCCCCGACCAGTACATATAAAAAAGAATAAATGGAAATGTCTAAGAAACAGCAACAATTCACAATTTTCACCCCAAAATTACACTTAGAATGTGTCATTTGATAAAACAATTGATGACTTTTCATTTCGGTGGACACTGATTTATCAACCACTTGGAAGTGATGTTCACCTCAGCCGTTGGCTTCGGTGAACATCACTTCCTCGGGGTTGATAAATCACAGTGTCCACCTTATGAAAAGTCATTAATTGTATAGTATCACCTCAATAACTATTTTCTGACGGAGAAAGTCATCCAGTAATTTCACAAGTTTGAGTCATTATCAATTAGTCAAACAACATGAAGTACGGGGTAACAGCTCATAATTAATTACTTTTTACCTAGGCGAATTTTTTTTTTTTTTTTTTTTTTTTTTATTAAAAAAGTGGAGTTCGTGTTTCTCGATCTTTAGTTTTCTATGTAATATTTTGTAGATCATAGTTTGTCCTTTTGTCATATTTCATCTGCCCGTTGTATTGCATGTCCTTCGATTTACGGCTTGTGATTACCCATTTGGTATCTATAAGTTCTGTATCTACAACGGCTTGCATAATATACATTGTATAACTAAACAAAGAGCTGATCCTGTTATTTGTTTCGCCTCTAAGTCACTGGGGTAAAGCTGATGACCGTAACTGTAATTACACCTGCTCCTATACATTTTAATATTTAATTATACATTATAATCAATCAACAATTTATTACATAATTACGCATTATATTAAATTTTATCTCATTTAAAATCACAATTTATTTGAATTTACATAATTACACTTAAAATTGCGTAATGTGATTTGTTATTTTGTTATTCAGAATAAAATTCTCATTTTAATAAAGAAATGTATAAAACGTACTTACTTTTAATAACATTTTATTCTGTGTCGCTTCTAAAATACCTTCTTTTTCCTTATTCCTATACAATAGCACAAATGATATGATCAATTTAATTCAATTTAGCTATCCAACAGACAAATTAATGTTCAAACTGACAGTTAAAACAGGCTTAAAGTTTCTTTTATTCAAATATAATCATAGGCAATTAAGAATTTGACACAATTATTTTGTCTTTTTTTCAGCTTGTTTACTTGTTAAAGATGAGTTATATTGCAAATTAAACTTGCTACAGAAAAATCAACATTAGTAACCGTAAATTCGATCTGATACAGAGCTAATAGTATTAATCGATCGAAGTGGCTATGGGTCGTGCTGAGCGACAACCGGATTATTTAATTGTGGTTTACATTGTCGTTCCGACAACGGTCCTGATACTACTGTTACTGTTGCTGTACGTCACATGTTCAAAACGTTTCCGTCTCAACTGGTACGAACGATTTCTATTGGAAGAAAATACAACGGACAAAAAGTGCAGTGAAGCAAAGAATATTAAATTGTTACCCGGCGCATCTGTGACTAGTATTTTATCAGCTATTGGTGTGAATAAAGACAAACAACATTCTAAGGTTCATTTTAAAACTGGATGGATGCCTGTCTCACGGAAAATGGGCTCAAGCCCCAGCTCACCTACAAGGGATGTTAGTGAGAAATTCTGGGTACCCCCTGCTGTATTGGAGAGGAAAAGGGCACAAAGTTTGGTTCCCACAGTTCCTCATCATGACAGCGATGATGGTAAGTTTTTTTTTTTATTTTCTTTTATTTTCTTTACAAATGTTATTAAATTTTACTTTTATTTTTGCTTGAAGGATTGAGTTGATAAATACACAAACAAAGCATTGTAAACATTATTGTTGTTTTTCACATTATTGGGAAAATATTTTGTCGGGATTTTTGTTGTTGTTGTTAATCGACCAGTTAACGACCTTTATAAAAATTATTTTAAAACCCAATAATAAAATGTAAGTAAAACGAATTAAATATATATGAAAAGTATACAATTTCTTGTTAATCGCTTCAGTAGAGCGTATAATTCTTTGCTATTATTTTACCTGATAGACAACATTCTATATTTTAAATTCAATTAAATTTAAAATTATGTTAAAAAAAAAATTTTGAAACCAAAACAATAAAAGAGGACTATCGGAATCTAATTACAATATGCATATATATATATATATATATAGCCATTAATTTAACGTGAGGAAAACTACAGAATGTATACATATACATGTAACTACATGTATTTTGCTTCCATATTTACTGGGGAAAACATATATAACAATAACAATGTGTAAATTGCCTAAGGTTTATGCAGCTGTTGTACAATGCATGTATTGAAAAGCGAAACATAATAGTCATTGATTTTATCATTTGATGACATTTTGAGGTATTACATACAAAATTACAACATTTTTATCTATGTATATAAATCTACTTGTATATTTTTCTTCGTAAATTATATTAAAAACAAGATTTGTCAACGACCTGTTAATCTATTTTATCCGGAAAGAAATTCGTGATCGATCCGTCATCGTGTAATACTAATTATATTAAATCAAAATAATTCTGTGTACGATATTCATGTGAAAAATACTTTGCTTAAATCGCTTCAAAATTGAATTTAAATTCATCCCATATTATTACAACTACTTTGTACCTAATTGAAAAGAAAAATTAAACAGCATTTAGAAATGTTTCGTTTAATAAGTTAAATTACTCCAGAGGCTTCGATTTCATTTTTTTTTTATTAATGTTTACATTTTGTGATTTTAACATTGGCTGTTGAATAATAGTGTTCAGATGAACAGAACCTTCTGAGCTTAATTATATAAAATTGCCTTTAATAATCTCAATTACGTCTCAGCCCACATGTAATTTTGTCAAAGCTGGGTTGACTAATTGAAGTCTTGTACATTCAATTTTGATCAGCGTAAATCGGTTGACATGGATGGGTCAATAGGTTAAATTAAAAGAATATATATAGCGGAGGTTTAGCATGACTAAATAAACACTGGAAGAAATATTATATTTTGATTGAGTAACATGTTATTAAAGTAAACACCACACACTTTGATGACCACTTTTCGCCTTCTGACAAGTACATGTATGTATACAGTATCTTATAATTTTCTTGATTATCAACAAAGATATCAACATTGACGAGGGTCTAGATGTTTTCCCTACCTAGACAAGACATTGACCTTGATTATGAGCAACACAACGAGTGTATTATAAGAAACAAGAACTACTGAATCCTTTGCGAGCTCCTGGGTTGACTCTAAGGGTTGGGGGGGTTGGTGTGCGGTGTCTGTATTGCTAATCTTTTCTTCGTAATGTATCTTGTGCGCTCTGTTGCCTGTGTCTCTAGATTGTTCATTATGCAATCAGTGCCTATCACCACTAAAGTTGTGAATTGCAATCCCACTCATGGCGAGATGTGCTCGATACAACATTATGTGATAAAGTTTGTCAGTGACTTGTGGCACGTCGGTGGTTTTCTCCGGGTACTCCGGTTTCATCCAACAATAAAACGATATATAACGGCAATATTGTTGAAAGTGGCGTTAAACAACACTATCATAATAATCATTAATTCAGCTTTATCCTACACTGGTTTTATCTGAGTAGTCAAATTGTAATAACTAGATATTTTTTTGTTTGTTTTATACGGTCACTGACCAATACATACCTTTTCTGATATCTGATTCATCGAGAGTGACAGATGACAGTCTGAAGGGTAATAGTATTACGCAGATGAGATAAAGGTTTTTAGAACAACACCTGTTTCTGCTATTTGCAGCCACTTTGCCATTTGCTTTGACCTCTTTAACATCAGATTACCTAACAACTCATACAAGCCTATCACCAATACGGCGTGGGTTCACGCCCAACTTTGTAAATTAGCAAAAAAGGGTACACTCCACTCGCAGCTGAAAGTTATCAAGTTTACCAGTTGCTTGCCCATGGTCGGTGGTTCTCTCCGGGTACTCCGGCATCTTCCACCACTAAAACTGGTCGCCATGATGTAGCTGAAATATTGCTGAAAGTGGCGTTAAACATCAAAAATCAAATCAAAATAAAAAATCTTTGACATTAAAAGATAAATACGATACGTCTTATTTTATGATTCTTTATAGTTACAAAATGTATGCAGTTGAATTAACGCATTTTTAGACTAACTTTAGTTTACCTTGACCAAATATTTTGAGATTGTTGCAAAACAGTATTGACAACAATGTCAAGGTCGAATTTGGTTAATACTGCTTATATGGGCTCAGACACTTTAGCTGGAAGGGGGAGGGAGGGGCGATGTTCATCCGTGTGCCATCAACACATTTATTTGATTGTAAACCATATCTGTTTTTATACGTCAAAAAAAGAATGCTTCACAATGTCTGTTAACGTTGATGGTGTTTAATTACAAATATCAGTTTAATCAAATCACTAATATTCAACGTGATAATTCGTATTGGGATCGGATACCCTCAGTATATGATATGAATGAAAACACCGATTACTTGATAAATATGGGTTTAGACATGAGAATGCTGTCACCAGTCACAGAGATATAATTGATCATATACTATCTGAGTAATAATTTAAAATGTCGTATAAATAAAACCATCGTAATAACGCGTGATGGTACTGTGTTAGTATATAGATAGAATCTAGAGAATAACAAAGTGTTCCGTAATGTACTGTTTATCTACAATCTAGAGAATAACAAAGTGTTCCGTAATGTACTGTTTATCTACAATCTAGAGAATAACAAAGTGTTCCGTAATGTACTGTTTATCTACAATCTAGAGAATAACAAAGTGTTCTGTAATGTACTGTTTATCTACAATCTAGAGAATAACAAAGTGTGTTTTTCTAGGGATCGTCAACTGTAGCATTTTAAGCGACATGTGGTTAACTGACCTACTTCTTTGTGGTGGACTATATTTCTCGCGGATGTAGCCATGGTGGCTGTAGTTGTGGCATTGACGACATGGTTTATTAGATATATTTATTAATGAAATTTACAGTTTTTGAATAATATAATTATTAATAAAACTAAGTTCTCCCTCAGACATAGGTGACCTTAGCTGATTTTGGTTATCCTGTTTAGGCCCTTTGATTTTATTGCTCCCAAAACTTTAACATATTAGGCTTTCCAATCATTCGATCTTGAGCGTACCTGATGAAGATTATTCCATAAACGTGTCGTCTGCACTAAATTTGATATCTACGTTTTTATTACTTATAATGTTTACCACATGTGACCTATATTTTTGTTTTAATATCTAGCGCGGATGTACCTGTAGCTGGATTTACCGGAATTACAACTTTGGTCACAGTCATGTGACCTATCTAAGGAAAAATAATATATTTAGCCCGGATGTAGTTATAGTTGAATTTATTGCAGTATTAATTGCCTTATGATGACCACATCTGACCTATTTTGTTTGGCTTATATTTAGCGCGGATGTAGCTGGAGCTAGATTTATGTTACTACAGATTGCCTTATAAATTATTAGGATCATATCTGACCTATTTTATATTATTCATATTTAGCGTGGATGTAGATGTAGCTGGATTTATTATGCTCTAAATCGTTTTATAATTATGACTACTTTCATAATTAATTTGTTCCTAAACATTCGCACTTCTATGATTAGCAGCAAATCAATAGATACAACATGACCATTTCTGAGAATGTGTCAAAATGTATATGCTTAGGTTCATTATAGGTGTAGCTAACTTATTCCATTATAAAAGGCGGTCTACGTCATTTCGATTTTTCGTATTTATAGAATATTGTTGTATTTATCATTGACCATGCGCAAATAGTGGCCAAGGTGGGAAACACAGTGCACGACCCTAAGTGGAGGTGGAAAACACAGTGCTTGACCCTGGTCAAGGTGGAAAACACAGTGCACGACCCGAAGGGGAGGTGGAAAATACAGTGCACGACCCGAAAGGGGGGTGAAGAACACAGTGCACGACCCTGGTCAAGGTGTATGACAGTGCACGACTATGGCCAATATTTTTCACAGTCAATGCTAAACACAACATTAATATTATTATCATGTCTGTTCACTATGTTCAGATAAACCATCTCAGATTATATTAGTATGATTCCATATATTCTCTACTCGTTTGAAATGTATAATATTAGTGGCTGTCTAAGCATTCAAAAACAAAATAAGACAACTTCATCTATGCATTCCAACAGGTGATGGTACTATTGGGGGGATGCTGAGAGAATAAAACGTTCAAATGATTCAAGCGTTTTGATGATGATATACTATTTGCAATAGCATCATCTCATATTGCCACACTATGCCTAAATAAAACGTTCAAATGATTCAGGCGTTTTGGTGATGATATACCATTGGCAATATTACCAGCTCCTATTGCCATGCTATGCCTAAATAAAATGTTCAATTGCTTCAAGCGTTTTTGGTGATTGTATGCCGTTATAAATAGTATCATCTCCCATTGTCATACTATGTCTAGATAAAACGTCAAATGATTCAACGGTTGTGGTGAGTGTATACTATTGGCAATAGTATCATCTTCTTTTGCCATGTATTGCCTCCATAATAATTACACTACTATAACTGTAGAACCGTAATAGCAGAAGTGTAATAATACATACTAATTATGGCGAAACAGTGTAATAATGCATACTAATTATGGCGAAACAGTGTAATAATGCATACTAATTATGGCGAAACAGTGTAATAATGCATACTAATTATGGTGAAACAGTGTAATAATACATACTAATTATGGTGAAACAGTGTAATAATACATACTAATTATGGCGAAACAGTGTAATAATACATTCTAATTATGGTGAAACAGTAATAATACATACTAATTATGGTGAAACTGTAATAATACATGCTAATTATGGTTAACCAGTGTAATAATGCATACTAATTATGGTGAAACAGTGTAATAATACATACTAATTATGGTGAAACAGTGTAATAATACATACTAGTAATGGTGAAACAGTGTAATAATACATACTAATTATGGTGAAACTGTGTAATAATACATACTAATTATGGTGAAGCTGTGTAATAATACATACTAATTATGGTGAAACAGTAATAATGCATACTAATTATGGTGAAACAGTAATAATACATACTAATTATGGTGAAACTGTAATAATACATACTAATTATGGTGAAACAGTAATAATACATACTAATTATGGTGAAACTGTAATAATACATACTAATTATGGTGAAACAGTAATAATACATACTAATTATGGTGAAACTGTAATAATACATACTAATTATGGTGAAACTGTAATAATACATACTAATTATGGTGACACTAATAATACATACTAATTATGGTGAAACTGTAATAATACATACTAATTATGGAGAAACAGTAATAATACATACTAATTATGGTGAAACTGTAATAATACATACTAATTATGGTGAAACAGTAATAATACATACTAATTATGGTGAAACTGTAATAATACATACTAATTATGGTGAAACAGTAATAATACATACTAATTATGGTGAAACCCGTAATAATACATACTAATTATGGTGAAACTGTAATAATACATACTAATTATGGTGACACTAATAATACATACTAATTATGGTGAAACTGTAATAATACATACTAGTTATGGAGAAACAGTAATAATACATACTAATTATGGTGAAACTGTAATAATACATACTAATTATGGTGCAGCTGTGTAATAATGCATACTAATTATGGTGAAACAGTAATAATACATACTAATTATGGTGAAACTGTAATAATACATACTAATTATGGTGAAGCTGTGTAATAATGCATACTAATTATGGTGAAACAGTAATAATACATACTAATTATGGTGAAGCTGTGTAATAATGCATACTAATTATGGTGAAACAGTAATAATGCATACTAATTATGGTGAAACTGTAATAATACATACTAATTATGGTGAAGCTGTGTAATAATACATACTAATTATGGTGAAACAGTAATAATACATACTAATTATGGTGAAACAGTAATAATACATACTAATTATGGTGAAACTGTAATAATACATACTAATTATGGTGAAACAGTAATAATACATACTAATTATGGTGAAACAGTAATAATACATACTAATTATGGTGAAACTGTAATAATACATACTAATTATGGTGAAACTGTAATAATACATACTAATTATGGTGAAACAGTAATAATACATACTAATTATGGTGAAGCTGTGTAATAATACATACTAATTATGGTGAAACAGTAATAATACATACTAATTATGGTGAAACTGTAATAATACATACTAATTATGGTGAAACAGTAATAATACATACTAATTATGGTGAAACTGTAATAATACATACTAATTATGGTGAAGCTGTGTAATAATGCATACTAATTATGGTGAAACAGTAATAATACATACTAATTATGGTGAAACTGTAATAATACATACTAATTATGGTGAAACAGTGTAATAATACATACTAATAATGGTGAAACAGTGTAATAATACATACTAATTATGGTGAAACTTTGTAATAATACATACTAATTGTGTTGAAACAGTGAAAAGTCGAAAACTTTCTCACTAAAACACGAATAAACGAAACAAAGAGTTGACTTTTCGTGTACTTATTTCGTTTTTTCTACATTTCGCTTTTTTGTGTTTTCGCTTCAATAATTCGACTACAAATGTATTAGTGATAGTATACAAGACGAAATTTGAAATGGCTGGATCGAACATCCATATTCCTTTGATAGACGTCCTAATATGGGTTTACTTCGAATAGCACTTGCATGTTTAAGCCTCAGTAAACTTTAGTGTTCCCATATGAGTAGCTTACAAAACAGCATTGCATAATGTCATTTTGTAATATCAATTATCAAAAATCGTATGTAATAAAAAATCTTTTAGCCATTAAAATATATTTTTTTGTGTGTCCCCCGCCTATTGAACATCCAAAGCAACTTATTATTAATGGTTAATATATTTCACTCATACCATAAAAACTATGTTCTCTTTTGTCTTTTCCTCCAGTTGTTTGCTGGAGGGCGCATATCTTATTTACGTTGTTACGTATATTAATGGTGTCAAACAGATACTGTGTTGTGGTTTTCTTCTATTGTATGCCCTGTGTTGTGGTTCTCTTCTATTATGTGCCCTGTGTTGTGGTTCTCTTCTATTGTGTGCCCTGTGTTGTAGTTTTCTTCTATTGTGTGCCCTGTGTTGTGGTTTTCTTCTGTTGTGTGCCCTGTGTTGTAGTTTTCTTCTATTGTGTGCCCTGTGTTGTGGTTTTCTTCTATTGTGTGCCCTGTGTTGTAGTTTTCTTCTATTGTGTGCCCTGTGTTGTGGTTTTCTTCTATTGTATGCCCTGTGTTGTGGTTTTCTTCTGTTGTGTGCCCTGTGTTGTAGTTTTCTTCTATTGTGTGCCCTGTGTTGTGGTTTTCTTCTGTTGTGTGCCCTGTGTTGTAGTTTTCTTCTATTGTGTGCCCTGTGTTGTGGTTTTCTTCTATTGTGTGCCCTGTGTTGTAGTTTTCTTCTATTGTGTGCCCTGTGTTGTGGTTTTCTTCTATTGTGTGCCCTGTGTTGTGGTTTTCTTCTATTGTGTGCCCTGTGTTGTAGTTTTCTTCTAGTGTGTGTCCTGTGTTGTGGTTTTCTTCTATTGTGTGCCCTGTGTTGTGGTTTTCTTCTATTGTGTGCCCTGTGTTGTGGTTTTCTTCTATTGTGTGCCCTGTGTTGTGGTTTTCTTTTGTTGTGTGCCCTGTGTTGTGGTTTTCTTCTATTGTGTGCCCTGTGTTGTGGTTTTCTTTTATTGTATTCCCTGTGTTGTGGTTCTCTTCTATTGTGTGCCCTGTGTTGTGGTTTTCTTCTATTGTGTGCCCTGTGTTGTAGTTTCCTTCTATTGTATGCCCTGTGTTGTGGTTTTCTTCTATTGTATGCCATGTGTTGTGGTTCTCTTCTATTGTGTGCCCTGTGTTGTGGTTTTCTTCTATTGTGTGCCCTGTGTTGTGGTTCTCTTCTATTGTATGCCCTGTGTTGTGGTTTTCTTCTATTGTGTGCCCTGTGTTGTGGTGTTCTTCTATTGTGTGCCCTTTGTTGTGGTTTTCTTCTATTGTGTGCCCTCTGTTGTGGTTTTCTTCTATTGTATGCCCTGTGTTGTGGTTTTCTTCTATTGTGTGCCCTGTGTTGTGGTTTTCTTCTATTGTATGCCCTGTGTTGTGGTTTTCTTCTATTATGTGCCCTGTGTTGTGGTTCTCTTCTATTGTATGCCCTGTGTTGTGGTTTTCTTCTATTGTATGCCCTGTGTTGTGGTTTTCTTCTATTGTATGCCCTGTGTTGTGGTTCTCTTCTATTGTGTGCCCTGTGTTGTAGTTTTCTTCTATTGTGTGCCCTGTGTTGTGGTTTTCTTCTATTGTGTGCCCTGTGTTGTGGTTTTCTTCTATTGTGTGCCCTGTGTTGTAGTTTTCTTCTATTGTATGCCCTGTGTTGTGGTTTTCTTCTATTGTATGCCCTGTGTTGTGGTTCTCTTCTATTGTGTGCCCTGTGTTGTGGTTTTCTTCTATTGTGTGCCCTGTGTTGTAGTTTTCTTCTATTGTATGCCCTGTGTTGTTGTTTTCTTCTATTGTATGCCCTGTGTTGTGGTTTTCTTCTATTGTGTGCCCTGTGTTGTAGTTTTCTTCTATTGTATGCCCTGTGTTGTGGTTTTCTTCTATTGTATGCCCTGTGTTGTGGTTCTCTTCTATTGTGTGCCCTGTGTTGTGGTTTTCTTCTATTGTGTGCCCTGTGTTGTAGTTTTCTTCTATTGTATGCCCTGTGTTGTTGTTTTCTTCTATTGTGTGCCCTGTGTTGTGGTTTTCTTCTATTGTATGCCGTGTTGTGGTTTTCTTCTATTGTATGCCCTGTGTTGTGGTTCTCTTCTATTGTGTGCCCTGTGTTGTAGTTTTCTTCTATTGTGTGCCCTGTGTTGTGGTTTTCATCTATTGTGTGCCCTGTGTTGTGGTTTTCTTCTATTGTGTGCCCTGTGTTGTGGTTTTCTTCTATTGTGTGCCCTGTGTTGTGGTTTTCTTCTATTGTGTGCCCTGTGTTGTGGTTTTCTTCTATTGTGTGCCCTGTGTTGCAGTTTTCTTCTATTGTATGCCCTGTGTTGTGGTTTTCTTCTATTGTGTGCCCTGTGTTGTGGTGTTCTTCTATTGTGTGCCCTGTGTTGTGGTTCTCTTCCATTGTGTGCCCTGTGTTGTGGTTTTCTTCTATTGTGTGCCCTGTGTTGCTAGTACCTCTAGATTGTCCCTGTTTAATTGCCCCTTCAGTATTCTGTAACGTTTATTAAAAATCTTTTAGCCATCAAAATATAATTTATTTTGTACCCCCCCCCCCCCCTCCTCCCCTAATGGAACATATCCAACAACTTATTAGTAGTGGTGACTATTTCACTCATACCATAATGATAATATTTGACCAGTATTGACATTTAAATCACACATAAATCTATATCAGTCACATTATCAATGTATGAATATCCAGATATCTGTGACCATCAATCGTACTCTGTAATACCCAATTATTAATAATGCCTGTTAATTTGTTTTTCATGTGTTATAATTTAATGACGGATCCTTCCGCTCGTTAATTTCAACACCCATTACCGTATTTCACAGACAATACGCCGCTGCTTGTTTCATGGCTAATAGTTTTCATGTAGACAAACTCAATTTTACGTTTAATGTCAGATTGAAATTCAAGACTGGTTAGAGAAGGGAGAGAGGATGCAGAAATGAAATCTGTTTGTTCTTCATATGTCTATATAAACGTTAGAGAATAACGAAAGGGCAATCAACAATGCACAATCCAGAGAAACCGGCAACACAGGGCACACAAAACAAAGAAAAACACAACACAACAAAATATATGTTGGACACCACTATACGAAAACAAACACAAATAACGAAAATAACACATGAGCCCTCCTACAAACAACTGGATGTAAAGACGAACCGAACATCGTTTTTATGCTTTTCAAAATCAGTAAATCCAGATAAAATTGTAAAAACAGTCGTTATCTTCATTCTATTATAAAATGTTTGAAAGAATTATATTTTCTTCATATTGATGAGGTGAATTTTATGCGACTTTATCAAACGAAATGAGATATCTAGTTTAGTGCACGCGACGCGTTTCTGGAATGACCTTCATCGAGTACGTTCAGGAATGACCTTCATCGGGTACGTTCAGGAATGACCTTCATCGAGTATGTTCAGGAATGACCTTCATCGAGTACGTTCAGGAATGACCTTCATCGGGTACGTTCAGGAATGACCTTCATCGGGTACGTTCAGGAATGACCTTCATCGGGTACGTTCAGGAATGACCTTCATCGAGTACGTTCAGGAATGACCTTCATCGAGTACGTTCAGGAATGACCTTCATCGAGTACGTTCAGGAATGACCTTCATCGGGTACGTTCAGGAATGACCTTCATCGAGTACGTTCAGGAATGACCTTCACCGGGTACGTTCAGGAATGATCTTCATCGGGTACGTTTAGGAATGACCTTCACCGGGTACGTTCAGGAATGATCTGCATCGGGTACGTTCAGGAATGATCTTCATCGGGTACGTTCAGGAATGACCTTCATCGGGTACGTTCAGGAATGACCTTCATCGGGTACGTTCAGAAAAGACCTTCATCGAGTACGTTCAGGAATGACCTTCATCGAGTACGTTCAGGAATGACCTTCCTCGAGTACGTTCAGGAATGATCTTCATCGGGTACGTTCAGGAATGATCTTCATCGGGTACGTTCAGGGATGACCTTCATCGGGTACGTTCAGGAATGATCTTCATCGAGTACGTTCAGGAATGACCTTCATCGGGTACGTTCAGGAATGACCTTCATCGAGTACGTTCAGGAATGACCTTCATCGAGTCCTTCAGGAATTATCTTCATCGAGTACGTTCAGGAATGATCTTCATCGGGTACGTTCAGGAATGATCTTCATCGGGTACGTTCAGGAATGACCTTCATCGAGTACGTTCAGGAATGATCTTCATCGAGTTCGTTCAGGAATGATCTTCATCGGGTACGTTTATGAATGACCTTCACCGGGTACGTTCAGGAATGATCTGCATCGGGTACGTTCAGGAATGATCTTCATCGGGTACGTTCAGGAATGACCTTCATCGGGTACGTTCAGGAATGACCTTCATCGGGTACGTTCAGAAAAGACCTTCATCGGGTACGTTCAGGAATGACCTTCATCGAGTACGTTCAGGAATGACCTTCCTCGAGTACGTTCAGGAATGATCTTCATCGGGTACGTTCAGGAATGATCTTCATCGGGTACGTTCAGGGATGACCTTCATCGGGTACGTTCAGGAATGATCTTCATCGAGTACGTTCAGGAATGACCTTCATCGGGTACGTTCAGGAATGACCTTCATCGAGTACGTTCAGGAATGACCTTCATCTAGTCCTTCAGGAATTATCTTCATCGAGTACGTTCAGGAATGATCTTCATCGGGTACGTTCAGGAATGATCTTCATCGGGTACGTTCAGGAATGACCTTCATCGAGTACGTTCAGGAATGATCTTCATCGAGTTCGTTCAGGAATGATTTTCATCGGGTACGTTCAGGAATGACCTTCATCGGGTTCATAGTATAAAAGATTGGAAAGCCAAATAATTTAAGTCTTTAGGAGTAATTCACAATATGTACAAATGCTGTTAAAACATACAATTCTCAGTGTTCTAATTAAAACAGTATAAAATACGTGTTTTAAATGGAGTGTGTGTTACTCGATCTTTTATGTGTATGTTTTGTAGATCGTTGTTTGTCCTTGTGTACTTTCTCGTTTGGTCATTGTGTTGTCTGTCCTTCGATTTACTGATTCTGATTACCCCGTTGATATTTTCAAACTCTACTTACCACAAATTGCTTAATACATTCTTAACAACAATTAGAAATATATTTGATGTAGAAAGAATTTGACTTTATGCAATGAGGCGTCCCTTTTAATTATATTGACATTCGGCCGAAAATTATTATTATAACAAAGCATATTGGCGAGACTGTATTACGTTTTTCTACGACTATAGTACGTTCCCTGAGACTGTAGTATGTTTGCTTTAGAATCTAGTCCAGTGTCGTAGACAATAGCATGTTGCTGGAGACTATAGTCCGCAGCCTGAAACTATAGTACGTTTGTTTAAGACTCTTAAGACTCTAGCCATTTGTCAGAGACTATAGCATTTTGTCTAATACTCTAATTGCATAGGACTGTAATCCGTTGTTGAAGACTGTAGTGTGTTTTCTGAGATTAGCATGTTTGTCTGAGACTGTAGTATGTTGTATTAAACTCTAATCCGTTGCCCGAGACTCTTGCCCGTTGCGCGAATCTTTAGTCCGTGGCTTGAAATTGTAGCACGTTTCCTGCGATTATAATACGCTGTCCGAGGCATTCATATCGAGCATACAAATCGGAATTTTGATTTAATCTTTAATTATCCAAGAGTCAATGACATGGTGAAACCAAACAAACCCTTAATTATAAATAACAAGCAATATAGAGGCTTAATAAACGCTAACTCTCATTAACCGGTCGTTGAACTTGAAACCCATTCTTGTTTTAGGGTTTACAACCAGTCATAAGGTCTAGTCTTCGTTATCACTTGTGAATGGTACAGTGTCAAAATAGATATTAGTTAAATATAAGATTTATATTCTCGGTCAATGGTACAGTGTCAAGAAGAGTTTGAAGATACCAAAGGGGTAATCAGAATCTGTATATCGAAGAGGAACAGACAACACAATGGCCAAAAGAAAAAGGACAAGAGGACAAACAACGATCTACATAACATACATATAAAACTAAAGATTGGGTAACATGAACCCCACATAAAACCGGGTGTGAACTCAGGTGCTCCGGAAGGGTAAGCAGTTCCTGCTCCAATAGTGGCACCCGTCGTGTTAATCTAGTTACAAACCAAATTAGATATGGTATATAGTTAAAAGTGAGATTTCTATTCCAATAATATTTTTTGGTGGTGTTTGATCAATACAGACTTAAAAAGTCAAATTCAAAATTTACATGTTTTAAAATTTCTGGGCTGTGTTTTTTTTTCACTTTTACGGAACGACTATTTTGTTACCCGGGTTTTGAGGGATTGGTGGGATATTTTGTTTTATTGTTAATTTTTTTATTCGTCTTTGGTGTTGCCAAGGAGACATATGGAAAAAAAGTTGAAACTGAAACATTAAAAACATATTTTTACTAGAGAAGAGAGAAAACAAAATAGTTTTAAAGATTCCGAACCCCATGCACCCCTCTCCCTGGATAAGGTTGATGTGGCATACGATAGACTGTTTGTAGTTCCATTAGCTTCCAATACTACAATTGTAAACAGAAACAGAAATAGCTTTATATACAAATACGGCATGTCGACAGTTGATTAAAGCTGTAGGTAGACAGCCATTCTATGTATAATCAATAATAATTGACAGACGCCGTCCTCCATTTTGTTGTCAAGGTCGCCATTATATTATTAAATCAGAATTAACGAAATCATATATGACCTTGCCGATCACCTCGTTGATGTCAACACAATGGTGTTTAGGGGGTAGCCATGTTTGTGAGAGATTATTAATTTACAGACAACCAGCTTCGAAGTTAAATTTGTTAATAAATAACATTGTAAAATTGTTAATAAATAACATTGTAAAATTGGGATGTCATGTGATTTTTAATTTGCTGAAGAGGAACGGACATTTAGAACAATAATGTCCGAACATCCCCGCCGTCCGAACATCCCCGAATTGACCCTAATGGGAATTGGTAGGAGGTGCAGAAAAATACTTGTTGCTGATCACAGTTCACGGGTAATAAATTCTACTGATCACCACTAAAACAAAACCGCAGAGATCTGTGACTAATAATAGACCCAAAGTAATTGATAAAGTACGTTTTACCACTGATGTGTCTTCGACAGTTGGGCCGTTTGTACCAATCAGTGTCCGTGCTGATGCTCGGAAACTTTGCTTCCACTATTGGCTACAACGAGGTGAGAGAAAACCATATTGAATAAAGTTACGCAAAAACTTGGATAATAGAATAATAGACATAATAAAATAAATCACGAAGTTTGTATTATAATTTAAGCTGATAAAGAAAATAGACATACGGGTATAGTTTGTATAATGACTTAAGCTGAAACAGAGAAGAGAGAGTTATCACGAAGATTGTATAATGATTTAAGCTGAAACAGAGAAGAGAGAGTTATCACAAAGATTGTATAATGATTTAAGCTGAAACAGAGAAGAGAGAGTTATCACGAAGATTGTATAATGGTTTAAGCTGAAACAGTGAATAGAGAGTTATCACGAAGATTGTATAATGATTTAAACTGAAACAGTGAATAGAGAGTTATCACAAAGATTGTATAATGATTTAAACTGAAACAGAGAATAGAGAGTTATCACAAAGATTGTATAATGATTTAAACTGAAACAGAGAAGAGAGAGTTATCACGAAGATTGTATAATGGTTTAAACTGAAACAGAGAAGAGAGAGTTATCACGAAGATTGTATAATGATTTAAACTGAAACAGTGAATAGAGAGTTATCACAAAGATTGTATAATGATTTAAACTGAAACAGTGAAGAGAGAGTTATCACGAAGATTGTATAATGATTTAAGCTGAAACAGTGAATAGAGAGTTATCACGAAGATTGTATAATGGTTTAAGCTGAAACAGAGAAGAGAGAGTTATCACGAAGATTGTATAATGATTTAAGCTGAAACAGTGAATAGAGAGTTATCACGAAGATTGTATAATGATTTAAGCTGAAACAGTGAATAGAGAGTTATCACGAAGATTGTATAATGGTTTAAGCTGAAACAGAGAATAGAGAGTTATCACAGAGATTGCATAATGGTTTAAGCTGAAACAGAGAAGAGAGAGTTATCACGAAGATTGTATAATGATTTAAGCTGAAACAGATAATAGAGAGTTATCACAGAGATTGTATAATGATTTAAGCTGAAACAGAGAATAGAGAGTTATCACGAAGATTGTATAATGGTTTAAGCTGAAACAGAGAAGAGAGAGTTATCACGAAGTTTATATAATGATTTAAGCTGAATCCGAGAATAGAGAGTTATCACGAAGATTGTATAATGATTTAAGCTGAAACAGTGAATAGAGAGTTATCACGAAGTTTGTATAATGATTTAAACTGAAACAGTGAATAGAGAGTTATCACAAAGATTGTATAATGGTTTAAACTGAAACAGTGAATAGAGAGTTATCACAGAGATTGTATAATGATTTAAGCTGAAACAGAGAAGAGAGAGTTATCACGAAGATTGTATAATGATTTAAGTTGAAACAGAGAAGAGAGAGTTATCACGAAGATTGTATAATGGTTTAAGCTGAAACAGAGAAGAGAGAGTTATCACGAAGATTGTATAATGGTTTAAGCTGAAACAGAGAAGAGAGAGTTATCCCGAAGATTGTATAATGGATTAAGCTGAAACAGAGAAGAGAGAGTTATCACAAAGATTGTATAATGGTTTAAGCTGAAACAGAGAAGAGAGAGTTATCACGAAGATTGTATAATGGTTTAAGCTGAAACAGTGAATAGAGAGTTATCACGAAGATTGTATAATGGTTTAAGCTGAAACAGAGAAGAGAGAGTTATCCCGAAGATTGTATAATGGTTTAAGCTGAAACAGAGAAGAGAGAGTTATCACAAAGATTGTATAATGGTTTAAGCTGAAACAGAGAAGAGACAGTTATCACGAAGATTGTATAATGGTTTAAGCTGAAACAGTGAATAGAGAGTTATCACGAAGATTGTATAATGGTTTAAGCTGAAACAGAGAAGAGAGAGTTATCACAAAGATTGTATAATGGTTTAAGCTGAAACAGAGAAGAGAGAGTTATCACGAAGATTGTATAATGGTTTAAGCTGAAACAGAGAATAGAGAGTTATCACGAAGATTTTATAATGGTTTAAGCTGAAACAGAGAAGAGAGAGTTATCACGAAGATTGTATAATGATTTAAGCTGAAACAGTGAATAGAGAGTTATCACGAAGATTGTATAATGGTTTAAACTGAAACCGAGAATAGAGAGTTATCACGAAGATTGTATAATGGTTTAAGCTGAAACAGAGAAGAGAGAGTTATCACAAAGATTGTATAATGATTTAAACTGAAACAGAGAAGAGAGAGTTATCACAAAGATTGTATAATGATTTAAACTGAAACAGAGAAGAGAGAGTTATCACGAAGATTGTATAATGGTTTAAGCTGAAACAGAGAATAGAGAGTTATCACAAAGATTGTATAATGATTTAAACTGAAACAGAGAATAGAGAGTTATCACAAAGATTGTATAATGGTTTAAGCTGAAACAGAGAAGAGAGAGTTATCCCGAAGATTGTATAATGGTTTAAGCTGAAACCGAGAATAGAGAGTTATCATGAAGATTGTATAATGGTTTAAGCTGAAACAGAGAAGAGATAGTTATCCCGAAGATTGTATAATGGTTTAAGCTGAAACAGAGAAGAGAGAGTTATCACAAAGATTGTATAATGGTTTAAGCTGAAACAGAGAAGAGAGAGTTATCACGAAGATTGTATAATGGTTTAAGCTGAAACAGTGAATAGAGAGTTATCACGAAGATTGTATAATGGTTTAAGCTGAAACAGAGAAGAGAGAGTTATCACAAAGATTGTATAATGATTTAAGCTGAAACAGAGAATAGAGAGTTATCACAAAGATTGTATAATGATTTAAACTGAAACAGAGAAGAGAGAGTTATCACAAAGATTGTATAATGATTTAAGCTGAAACAGAGAAGAGAGAGTTATCACGAAGATTGTATAATGATTTAAACTGAAACAGAGAATAGAGAGTTATCACAAAGATTGTATAATGATTTAAGCTGAAACAGAGAATAGAGAGTTATCACGAAGATTGTATAATGATTTAAACTGAAACAGAGAAGAGAGAGTTATCACGAAGATTGTATAATGATTTAAACTGAAACAGAGAAGAGAGAGTTATCACGAAGATTGTATAATGATTTAAGCTGAAACAGAGAAGAGAGAGTTATCACAAAGATTGTATAATGATTTAAACTGAAACAGAGAAGAGATAGTTATCACGAAGATTGTATAATGGTTTAAGCTGAAACAGAGAATAGAGAGTTATCACGAAGATTGTATAATGGTTTAAGCTGAAACAGAGAAGAGAGAGTTATCACGAAGATTGTATAATGATTTAAACTGAAACAGAGAAGAGAGAGTTATCACGAAGATTGTATAATGGTTTAAGCTGAAACAGAGAATAGAGAGTTATCACGAAGATTGTATAATGATTTAAGCTGAAGCAGAGAATAGAGAGTTATCACGAAGATTGTATAATGATTTAAGCTGAAACAGAGAATAGAGAGTTATCACGAAGATTGTATAATGGTTTAAGCTGAAACAGAGAAGAGAGAGTTATCACAAAGATTGTATAATGGTTTAAACTGAAACAGAGAAGAGAGAGTTATCACGAAGATTGTATAATGGTTTAAGCTGATTGGCGGACAATGTGATCACGATTCACACATAATACATACCAACAAAAACAAATCTCAACAATCGCGAAGAACGAAAATAATCAATAAGCCGTCTAATTATTATGGTTTGTATAACATGTTGATCTCAAGTGTTTGTGAAGAGTAATTGTGTTGTAGTATATACTGATCTCAAGTGTTTGTGAAGAGTAATTGTGTTGTGGTATATACTGATATAGCTGATGATAATTATTGTTTTCATTTTGTTTGTTGTTGTTTTATTTGTTGGGTCTTTTTTTTTTTTTTTTTTTTTTTTTTTTTTTTGCACTGTTTTTTCTAATTGATAGTTTACCCGTATCTTAATGGCTCAAATCGAGATCTCAGTTTATTGTATAAAAACATGATGACAACGTCACGATAACGTTACTTTATAATTTCAATGTATATGTACTTGTATTTTGAAATCAATTGAAACAGAGAAGGCATTCCTATCTTGTCTTATATTATATACCACTGTTCATGTTATTGCCACTCAACTACCATCATTTTCATATATATTTCTGTAATTGAGTGAAAACCTTACATACAATAGAAACTTTTCATGCCCTCATATGTTAACCATGATATCTCATTGAACGGACCACCATATTGAGTTCGTCGTCAGTAAAATTGAAAATAAAATGTCAAGACTATTGTTATGATTATTTATTGGAAAATGTACATCCAAATTAGTTAGGAAAAGAATGCAACATTATGCCATTGATATTGCATGCATACTCTCTATTTCAAGATCACGTGATGTTCGTGTTTTTTAATAGTAAAACGTTCTGTTTCATAGGAACTGCTTACCATTCCGAACGACCTGTGTTCACTCCCAATTTAATGGAGTTCCTGTTGCTCGATCTTTAGTTTTCTGTGTAGTGATTTGTAGATCTTTGCTTCTCCTTTTGTCTTTATTCTTTTGACTATCGTATTGTATGCCCTTCTTTGGTTTACGGTCTGATTACCCCTTTGGTATCTTCAAGCATTTCTTGTGCATCTCTGTTTCAGTTTCTGGTTTAATTGAATAATGTCTTCCAGACAGATGTTACTAATGAAATAGAAAATGCTATGGTAACCCTCCCATATCTCATATCCGTCTTTTGTGTCCGAGGTGTCAATATGCTTTAGTTCTTCGAACTTGAATACTGTGAGACCTTATCAGTGATGTGATGGTTATCGTGGTCATCTCGAGTGGAGTTAAATCGTTGGTTTTATCCCGGTCGCGGCAAGCAAAAGACTATAACGTTGTTATTAGCTGCGTTTGCTCTAAGCGTACACCGAGTGGGGAAACATGTCTATCCGAGAACCATTGTTGCGGTGAGATAGCACCACCACACAAATCCAATTAAAGGATTTTGATCTAGTACAAATGTAGCTTGTTCTCGCTATGACACAGCAGAACAATCATTCATTTGTCGTTAGCCACCAATCACTCACTCACTTATATACTCTGAGTTCCCCAAGCAGTTCCTTCAGAGATGTATAAATATCACGAAATGGGCACTGACCTTGTTTATTACATAGGCTACACCCATTAAATAATATAATTTATTAAAACTAAGGTTCTCCTCCCTCAGACATAGGTAAGCTTAATCTATTGTTGGTCTACTGTTTAGGCTAATGGTTTTCTTGTTCCCACATTACTTTGTTTTCCAGTATGTTGACTTTGACCTGATGAAGGTTATTCGAGAATCGCGTTGTGAGCAATAAATAAAATGCCTACGTTTTTCATTAGAACTACAAACCATATAAGTTTTAGCCGAAACTCACAAGGAAGATAAACTTGAACATCACGAATGACAACAGCCGATAGTTTAATATAGTATTACAGTAGGATAATGTTTAACACCGTCTTCCTGGTAAAGCCTTAAATGATCAGTAGTCTGTGATTTGTCTTAAATATGTCGTGAGGATTAGAAATCAGATAACCCTGTCACGACGAGACAAATGTATGAGCGGAAAAAAGAATAGCACTTCTAGCAAGGTTAATGATGATTGCACTAAGAAGAGTTTGAAGATACCAAAGGAGTCATCAGAAGCCGTATATTGAAGAACGACATAATGTCCAAAAGAAAAAGTACAAAAGGTTAAACAAAGCATACACATAAAACTAAAGATCGATTAACACGAACCACACTAAAAACTGCTGGTGAACTCAGGTGTTCCGGAAGGGTAAGCAGTTCCTGCCCCATTAGTGGTACCCGTCGTGTTACTTGGACAAGAAAACGAGTGCATTGTGATCGCTTTTGACTATGAATATTTTCTGTTTTTCATGCTGATCGCAAATCTAAGATCGAAATAATAAATCTATCTCGTTTTTCATAAAACTAGTTTAACCCCGTCACCACTTTTTATTGATGTGCCTGTACCAAGGCTTGAAAGTGAGCTGTGGTATATATGTTTGTTAAGATATTGATTTTGCCTCTTTCTACGTCTTTTAGATTTCAGAAATGTTCTGATAAAGTGGTATTAGTTGATTTTATATTATTCTATGCTTTTTCATCTGTTTAAGGAATTATTTTGAAGGTACAAGCACATTGAGGGTCTACTATCAGTTACGAGTAGGAAACCTTTATAAAACTGGTACACCTACCTATAAATAATGTAATTTTCATCAAAACTAAGATTCTCCTCCCTCAGTCGTAGGTAACCTTAGATGATTTTGGTTATCCTGTTTAGGTTCTCCTCCCTCAGACATATGTGACCTTAGATGATTTTGGTTATCCTGTTTAGGTTCTCCTCATTCAGGCATAGGTAACGTTAGATGATTTTAACTATCCTGTTTAGGATCTTTGGTTTACTTGCTCACAAGCACTTTGAAATTATTTAGCTTTCCAATCTTTCGATATTGAGCATACCTGATGAAAGTTATTCCAGAAACGTGTCGGGCGCACTAAATGTGATTGTGATATCTACGTTTTTATTTCAATGTGGTTACACATTCAATAGTGTAACCTGAATCACACATTTTCAACATTGGACTTCACAGAATATATGTAACAGGAAACCGCCATGCAAGGAAACACTACTGTATCACACTTTTGTAAAATGAATAATACATACATATACGTTTCGTGCATTATTCAATTTCATGCGCTGACAATTAATATTAGGGATTTTTATCAAAACATATTAAACATTTATATAATATTATTCAATTGTACAAAAGGCCTTGTTGTTCTTTACTAGTTGTAATGCTCGGCAATTATTGGCTTACCAATCTGTCGAATTGGAGCGTACCTGATGAAGGTTATTCCAAAAACGCGTATTGTGCACTAAATTTGATATCTACGTTTTTATTAAAACATATTAAAACCATTCTATATATTCATGACAGACATTAAATATTCAAATATTACTTTAAAAATCAATTTGAAATAATTTAGAATTAAAATTACTATTTCCGGGATCGAATGCATAGTTTATTACGTTTCCAAAGCTGAATCAATTAACCATTACAGAAATCTCATGAAATAGCCAGAAAATCTAATTATTGTCATACGACCATTTTAAATGGTTATTTTGTCTATTATCAGACGAGATTTCAAATTTAAATGTTAAAAACACATTTTTGTTCCAATTTTAATGACTCGAATTTTGTTTTTAATGTCTTTATCAGAGAACACTTATTTATAGAAAGCGAACACAAAACTCTCGGAATGATTATTTATAGTACACATGTTTTAAATAGACTAGAAAACACTTGATCGAATGACTCTAAAAACGTAGATATCCAACTTAGTGTGAACGAAGCGTTTCTGGAATAACCTTCAAAATTAAAATGTTGTCTATATCATTATAAATATATTAGCGTTTGGAGATCCGATTATGAAGAGGGACATGGTTTAGATCACATTGTTGTGCCTGTTCCCAACCAGGAAACATAGATTTACAAAGACATGTCAATCGCTGTCATGTTTGTGTTTCATGATTTGAAGTGAGAGGTAGTTGCTCGCTTTATTTATATTGGTAGAACAGTTTGACCCTCACTGTTTATACTTTACCTTTATAAATGGGTTTGAACACACTTTATTTATATTGGTAGAACAGTTTGACCCTCACTGTTTATACTTTACCTTTATAAATGGGTTTGAACACACTTTATTTATATTGGTAGAACAGTTTGACCCTCACTGTTTATACTTTACCTTTATAAATGGGTTTGAACACACTTTATTTATATTGGTAGAACAGTTTGACCCTCACTGTTTATACTTTACCTTTATAAATGGGTTTGAACACACTTTATTTTATTGTGTCACTATCTACATTGTAAAAGATTGAAACAGATTGGAACATATTTATTTAAATCCCTATACGCACTGTCATCTAATTTACGGTTCTCACAGTTTTCCGGTTGTTGACTGATTTTGTCTCTTTATATACTTATGAGTTTTGACTTTCCCTTTGTTAGATTGTTCGGAGTTCGGTAATTTTGTTATTACCCTTATTTAGTGCGCACGGCGTGTTTCTGGAATAACCTTCATCAAGTACGCTTAAAGTCTAATGATTGTAAAGCCATATAGTTTAAAAATTTCATTGGCAGCAAGGAAACCAGGAGGCTTAATCAAAATAACAAGCAATCAGCGAAGTTCACCTGTATGGATAAGGTCGTAGAACCTTATTTTGTAATAATAATTACAGCATACTGTCGGCAGAGTTCTAAAATCTAATAGAAAAACATAAAATACCATATTGTCGACACAGTTGTAAAATCTAATAGAAAAACATAAAATACCATACTGTCGGCACAGTTGTAAAATCTAATAGAAAAACATAAAATACCATACTGTCGGCACAGTTCTAAAATCTAATAGAAAAACATAAAATACCATACTGTCGGCACAGTTGTAAAATCTAATAGAAAAACATAAAATACCATACTGTCGGCACAGTTGTAAAATCTAATAGAAAAACATAAAATACCATACTGTCGGCACAGTTCTAAAATCTAATAGAAAAACATAAAATACCATACTGTCGGCACAGTTGTAAAATCTAATAGAAAAACATAAAATACCATACTGTCGGCACAGTTCTAAAATCTAATAGAAAAACATAAAATACCATACTGTCGGCACAGTTGTAAAATCTAATAGAAAAACATAAAATACCATACTGTCGGCACAGTTGTAAAATCTAATAGAAAAACATAAAATACCATACTGTCGGCACAGTTGTAAAATCTAATAGAAAAACATAAAATACCATACTGTCGGCACAGTTCTAAAATCTAATAGAAAAACATAAAATACCATACTGTCGGCACAGTTCTAAAATCTAATAGAAAAACATAAAATACCATACTGTCGGCACAGTTGTAAAATCTAATAGAAAAACATAAAATACCATACTGTCGGCACAGTTCTAAAATCTAATAGAAAAACATAAAATACCATACTGTCGGCACAGTTCTAAAATCTAATAGAAAAACATAAAATACCATACTGTCGGCACAGTTGTAAAATCTAATAGAAAAACATAAAATACCATACTGTCGGCACAGTTCTAAAATCTAATAGAAAAACATAAAATACCATACTGTCGGCACAGTTGTAAAATCTAATAGAAAAACATAAAATACCATACTGTCGGCACAGTTCTAAAATCTAATAGAAAAACATAAAATACCATACTGTCGTCACAGTTCTAAAATCTAATAGAAAAACATAAAGTACCATACTGTCGGCACAGTTGTAAAATCTAATAGAAAAACATAAAATACCATACTGTCGGCACAGTTGTAAAATCTAATAGAAAAACATAAAATACCATACTGTCGGCACAGTTGTAAAATCTAATAGAAAAACATAAAATACCATACTGTCGGCACAGTTCTAAAATCTAATAGAAAAACATAAAATACCATACTGTCGGCACAGTTGTAAAATCTAATAGAAAAACATAAAATACCATACTGTCGGCACAGTTGTAAAATCTAATAGAAAAACATAAAATACCATACTGTCGGCACAGTTGTAAAATCTAATAGAAAAACATAAAATACCATACTGTCGGCACAGTTCTAAAATCTAATAGAAAAACATAAAAACCATACTGTCGGCACAGTTCTAAAATCTAATAGAAAAACATAAAATACCATACTGTCGGCACAGTTGTAAAATCTAATAGAAAAACATAAAATACCATACTGTCGGCACAGTTGTAAAATCTAATAGAAAAACATAAAATACCATACTGTCGGCACAGTTGTAAAATCTAATAGAAAAACATAAAATACCATACTGTCGGCACAGTTGTAAAATCTAATAGAAAAACATAAAATACCATACTGTCGTCACAGTTCTAAAATCTAATAGAAAAACATAAAATACCATACTGTCGTCACAGTTCTAAAATCTAATAGAAAAACATAAAATACCATACTGTCGTCACAGTTGTAAAATCTAATAAAATAAATGGTAGAAACAGAAGTAACACAAGTGTCGGGGGTTAAACTAAACTAGTGAAATGATGCCGTCATTGAAATGTTTTCCACATATGAATTATGATGATAAAATGCATGCATGTATTCTCTTGACTTTGTCTGAGCTGTGTCAAAATTAAGCGCTGACATTATCATAATACCAAGCATTAAGTACATTTATATAAGTATTGCTTTCTACTTCAAGTATTAAGTTAGAACGTAGCATTACTATAAACCTCTCAACAGCTGATGTTGGTAAATAAGGGTAATAACAAAATTACCGAACTCCGAGCAATCTTACAAAGGGAAAGTCAAAACTCATAAGTATATAAAGAGACAAAATCAGTCAACAACCGGAAAACTGTGAAAACAGTAATGACCCTGACTTGGTACAGGCATTTCTAAAGAAATGTTATATTAGGTTCAATTACGAACTTCAATGGTATTTGTCCAGTTTTACTCTATGATATAATTCTAGTTAAGCAGAGTGTATTAATATATCTACATTTAATAGGTACACATCTGTAAATCGTATATAAATATCTATATATGATGTAGGTTAGTAGTGGTCGTCACATGACGATATCTTTAAAACAAATCCTGTTTTGATGTAACCCAATGTTATATGAAACAGGAACTGCTTACCCTACCCAAGCACCTGTGTTCATCCCCGGTTTGTTGGACGGGTCCGTGTTGCCGAGCACCTGTGTTGACTTCCGGTTTGTTGGACGGGTCCGTGTTGCCGAGCACCTGTGTTGACCTCCGGTTTGTTGGACGGGTCCGTGTTGCCGAGCACCTGTGTTGACCTCCGGTTTGTTGGACGGGTCCGTGTTGCCGAGCACCTGTGTTCACCCCCGGTTTGTTGGACGGGTCCGTGTTGCCGAGCACCTGTGTTCACCCCCGGTTTGTTGGACGGGTCCGTGTTGCCGAGCACCTGTGTTGACCTCCGGTTTGTTGGACGGGTCCGTGTTGCCGAGCACCTGTGTTGACCCCCGGTTTGTTGGACGGGTCCGTGTTGCCGAGCACCTGTGTTCACCCCCGGTTTGTTGGACGGGTCCGTGTTGGCGAGCACCTGTGTTCACCCCCGGTTTGTTGGACGGGTCCGTGTTGCCGAGCACCTGTGTTGACTTCCGGTTTGTTGGACGGGTCCGTGTTGCCGAGCACCTGTGTTGACCTCCGGTTTGTTGGACGGGTCCGTGTTGCCGAGCACCTGTGTTGACCTCCGGTTTGTTGGACGGGTCCGTGTTGCCGAGCACCTGTGTTGACCTCCGGTTTGTTGGACGGGTCCGTGTTGCCGAGCACCTGTGTTGACCTCCGGTTTGTTGGACGGGTCCGTGTTGCCGAGCACCTGTGTTGACCCCCGGTTTGTTGGACGGGTCCGTGTTGCCGATCACCTGTGTTCACCCCCGGTTTGTTGAACGGGTCCGTGTTGCCGAGCACCTGTGTTCACCCCCGGTTTGTTGGACGGGTCCGTGTTGCCGAGCACCTGTGTTGACCTCCGGTTTGTTGGACGGGTCCGTGTTGCTGAGCACCTGTGTTGACCTCCGGTTTGTTGGACGGGTCCGTGTTGCCGAGCACCTGTGTTGACATCCGGTTTGTTGGACGGGTCCGTGTTGCCGAGCACCTGTGTTGACCTCCGGTTTGTTGCTCATCTTTTTTAGTTTTGTGTCGCGTTGTTTGCTGAGTTTGCCTTTGTTCTGTGTCTATCTATATCGAATCTTGCCGATTGTCCATTCTTGATTACCGCCATCAGTTTCCTCTGAAGTTTATTTGAAGTTTTAGTTTATAATTATTTTATTTGATCAATGATACAAAGAGGATCAGACACAAGTTTTACCAACTTATGGAGTCTTCTCATATATATACAATCATTATTACAATATATTGAGAATGCACAAAAAACAAGAAAAATAAAATTGTATCATATAATATAGCTGAAAATAGTAAACGAGTAAAAAGAAATGAAGAAAAAGTATGTGTGTGTGTATGTTTGGATGCTGGATGATGTTTGGTTAGTACATTAAACGATTAGAAATGGTTTAGACCTTTTTATGAATCGGAAAACTAAATAAAAAATAAAGCAATTATCTGCATAGAAGTAGGTACACAATCTTGAGGATTACATGACCGTTACGAAATAATCATTTATCAAATAGCAATGAATATTTACACTTTTAAGTACATTTTATTTTCTCTTTCCTCTATCACAGCAAACACTTTTACCAGACATTAACTACGAGTAACACGAATGGTATGTTATACAAAACAGGGATTTCTTACCCTTCCAGAGCAGATGGTTCACATCCCCCGATGTTTTTATGGGGTCCCTGTAGCTCATCGGTTTTCCCTGTTGTGTTTGTTATGGGGTCCCTGTAGCTCATCGGTTTTCTCTGTTGTGTTTGTTATGGGGTCCCTGTAGCTCATCGGTTTTCCTTGTTGTGTTTGTTATGGGGTCCCTGTAGCTCATCGGTTTTCTCTGTTGTGTTTGTTATGGGGTCCCTGTAGCTCATCGGTTTTCTCTGTTGTGTTTGTTATGAGGTCCCTGTAGCTCATCGGTTTTCTCTGTTGTGTTTGTTATGGGGTCCCTGTAGCTCATCGGTTTTCTCTGTTGTGTTTGTTATGGGGTCCCTGTAGCTCATCGGTTTTCTCTGTTGTGTTTGTTATGGGGTCCCTGTAGCTCATCGGTTTTCTCTGTTGTGTTTGTTATGGGGTCCCTGTAGCTCATCGGTTTTCTCTGTTGTGTTTGTTATGGGGTCCCTGTAGCTCATCTGTTTTCTCTGTTGTGTTTGTTATGGGGTCCCTGTAGCTCATCGGTTTTCTCTGTTGTGTTTGTTATGGGGTCCCTGTAGCTCATCGGTTTTCTCTGTTGTGTTTGTTTTGGGGTCCCTGTAGCTCATCTGTTTTCTCTGTTGTGTTTGTTATGGGGTCCCTGTAGCTCATCGGTTTTCTCTGTTGTGTTTGTTATGGGGTCCCTGTAGCTCATCGGTTTTCTCTGTTGTGTTTTTTGCTTTGTTTGTCTTAATTCTATGTATCGTGTCCATTGCTGCTTGTACCTCTAGATAGTCCATTCTGGATTGCTCCTTCGGTTTTCTCTAACGTTTATTGCCTTCGTTCTGTGTCTTGTGTCTAATGTTTTCTGTGTCTCGGGTTTGTTTATTTTGGATTGTTTCTTCGGTTTTCTCTAACGTTTATTCCATATGACCTATACACGTATTTTGCTTCCAGTCTAAACAGGAGACTGAAACATTATTTGATATTCCACCATAATTAACGTACATCATTAAATCTTAATATAATCATTAAAGCGTAAAAAGGTTGAATTATAGATGTGTTCATGTTAAAATTGAAATTCAGTTACTAAAATTAAATGAATACGTTTTTTATTATCAACTTAGGCATGATTTTCCGGAACATAAGGAGATCAGCTATGTTCAAAAATCTGTTAAAGTACAACACCGTTAAATTATATGGATTCAAGGACACTCTGGTCAATCTTACAAATGAAATTTAAAAAAAACAACTCTGAAAACAGCATCCGTTATAGACATTTAAGCATAATTGTACATAACAATATTACGTTCTACTAAGTTATGTTGATTGATTCTTATTGAAAATAAGTACACGTGCACTGTATTAATATTGATATATTTTCAAGTTTATTAAGTGCTTATAACTCTAAATATTGCACTTCCTCTGTTAAAAATAGATTCTCTCAGCAATTGAAACTATCAGTTAAAACAATTGTTTCCATTTCGATCTAGACAACAAATATTGACATTACTTATTCCAGTTGGCTGCTATCAAATATTTAACCGTTTTTTTTAGGTCAAAGTCATATTACTTCACAGCTCAAATCGCGTGTTAAGTGTCCATATACATAATACTAAGATATATTTATGATTGTATGTATCTTATTGTGTTGACTTTGTTTAATTGTAAATTGTCATTATAATGAAATGGCATTGATATAAATATAGGCCTAAATCAATCGTCAAATATCATCAAAACATTAAAGTGTTATAATAATTCAGATTGCGATATTGATATGGAAATAAATGACGATGAAATTGATTGTTTAATGGGATATTTATAGATTCACAACTCATCAACATTGTATGATATGATTTATATATCTGGTCTCATCCATTGTAATCGGTCTAATATTAGCATTTACTATCATTGATTTAAATGCTGGTAAAGGCCATTGACTCTCTTTGTGTTCCGACAGTGCGATATTTTGTTTTTATTTTTCATTTTATTTGATAGAACTACAGTGTAGTGTCATACACGGTCATCGACTCTCTTTGTGGTCTGTCAGTGTCGTATTTTTTGGTTTTGTTTTATTTGATAGAACTACAATGTAGTATCATACATAGTCATCGACTCTCTTTGTGGTCTGTCAGTGTCGTATTTGTTGTTGTTATTTTATTTGATAGAACTACAATGTAGTATCATACATAGTCATCGACTCTCTTTGTGTTCTGTCAGTGTCGTATTTGTTGTTGTTTTATTTGATAGAACTACAATGTAGTATCATACATAGTCATCGACTCTCTTTGTGGTCTGTCAGTGTCGTATTTGTTGTTGTTTTATTTGATAGAACTACAATGTAGTATCATACATAGTCATCGACTCTCTTTGTGGTCTGTCAGTGTCGTATTTGTTGTTGTTTTATTTGATAGAACTACAATGTAGTATCATACATAGTCATCGACTCTCTTTGTGGTCTGTCAGTGTCGTATTTGTTTTTGTTTTCTTTGATAGAACTACAGTGTAGTATCATACATAGTCATCGACTCTCTTTGTGGTCTGTCAGTGTCGTATTTGTTGTTGTTGTTTTATTTGATAGAACTACAATGTAGTATCATACATAGTCATCGACTCTCTTTGTGGTCTGTCAGTGTCGTATTTGTTGTTGTTATTTTATTTGATAGAACTACAATGTAGTATCATACATAGTCATCGACTCTCTTTGTGTTCTGTCAGTGTCGTATTTGTTGTTGTTTTATTTGATAGAACTACAATGTAGTATCATACATAGTCATCGACTCTCTTTGTGGTCTGTCAGTGTCGTATTTGTTGTTGTTTTATTTGATAGAACTACAATGTAGTATCATACATAGTCATCGACTCTCTTTGTGGTCTGTCAGTGTCGTATTTGTTGTTGTTTTATTTGATAGAACTACAATGTAGTATCATACATAGTCATTGACTCTCTTTGTGATCTGTCAGTGTCGTATTTTTTTGTTTTTGTTTTATTTGATAGAACTACAGTGTAGTATCATACATAGTCATCGACTCTCTTTGTGGTCTGTCAGTGTCGTATTTGTTGTTGTTTTATTTGATAGAACTACAGTGTAGTATCATACATAGTCATCGACTCTCTTTGTGGTCTGTCAGTGTCGTATTTGTTGTTGTTTTATTTGATAGAACTACAATGTAGTATCATACATAGTCATCGACTCTCTTTGTGGTCTGTCAGTGTCGTATTTGTTGTTGTTTTATTTGATAGAACTACAGTGTAGTATCATACATAGTCATCGACTCTCTTTGTTGTCTGTCAGTGTCGTATTTGTTGTTGTTTTATTTGATAGAACTACAGTGTAGTATCATACATAGTCATCGACTCTCTTTGTGGTCTGTCAGTGTCGTATTTGTTGTTGTTATTTTATTTGATAGAACTACAATGTAGTATCATACATAGTCATCGACTCTCTTTGTGGTCTGTCAGTGTCGTATTTTTTTGTTTTTGTTTTATTTGATAGAACTACAGTGTAGTATCATACATAGTCATCGACTCTCTTTGTGGTCTGTCAGTGTCGTATTTGTTGTTGTTTTATTTGATAGAACTACATTGTAGTATCATACATAGTCATCGACTCTCTTTGTGACCTGTCAGTGTCGTATTTGTTGTTGTTATTTTATTTGATAGAACTACAATGTAGTATCATACATAATCGTCGACTCTCTTTGTGGTCTGTCAGTGTCGTATTTTTTTGTTTTTGTTTTATTTGATTGAACTACAATGTAATGTCATACATAGTCATCGACTCACTTTGTGTTCCGACAGTGCGATATTTGGTTTTGTTTTTCATTTTACAATGTCGTATCATACACGGTCATCGCCTCTCTTTTATAATACTAGTATTACATATAATTATGTCATGAAGAATAAGTTTATAAGGTATAAAGTTCAAAATTGCATTGATAACTGCTGCATAGTGGTAATAGCAGATGAATATCACGTTTTTTATATAATGTGAGAGTACATAAAGCTGAATACAACAGGCAATCGTTATATATTATATATGGTACTGCAATATTTAGTTTTAAAAGAGTTTGTTTCATCAATGGAGGCGACAATTAACATTAAGGTGACATAGAGCACACCTCATGAAGGTTATTCCGAAAACGTGCCATGCGCACTACATTTGACAAGTATCTTTTTTTTTTGTGTCTATGACTTATGGAAGATTAGTAGATTTCTCCAGTATTGCAACCCCTCACCCCCCCCCCACGACGCCATGATATAGCCGAAATATTGTTGAAAGTGACATTAATGACAAAATGAACAATGCATTGCAATGACAAGCCATAAGCTTGCTCCAAATTTTTAAATGATCGGCTCAAGCCTCGGTCTTGTCAAACCACAGACTATTGAATTTGAATTTGTTGCTTTTCGGTAAGCTCGCAACATTGCAAAAGTAAGAACAAGTCGTATTGTCTTGTCATCAGAATAATGTGTTCCAGTGGAGCGACATGTTTACCCGCAGACTGCTGTTTCAGTGAGACAACAATATAAATGTCCAACGAAGCATGATGGTCTAGTACAAAGCGGACCTCATCATCATCTCTTCAAAATGCAACTTGTTCTCGCCATTATATGGCTAAACAATAGCTGACCTGGCGTTAAGCAATCACTCACTCATTCTGCTACTCACTAGTTATTCAGTGGATTCCTAATCACGGGAGTTATCTTCAGCAATGAAAGATCTTGTGTACTTTTATAAATGAAAATTTCAATAATTTTGAAAAATAACCGTTTCTACGATTATTATATTATATTTTGGAACTGCTTCCAACAGTGTAGTACATTTTGTTTTCTTTTTTTTTCTTTCTCCATTTTTAACTGCTTAGCACATATACATGAGTTGAAATTTCAAAATTCGGAAAAAAGAAATCGGTTCATTTTTTCATACAAATTACGTTTTTCTACCAATAAAATGTTAATACAAAAAGATTCCTTATTTCTGTCAGGTTTTATTTATTACTGTATATTAACTCAATTCTATAATTTACAATAGCTGTATTCCCCTTTTAGAAAATCACAGTCAACTTGACTGTAATACGATCATCTTGTCTCTCTGCATTATAGAGCTCTATGGGAGCAGTGAACCTTTCTTAATAACCTGATAATGACGAAATGGACCCAGACAGACAAAAATGACTAACCTTGTAATTGGTCTTTTGTTGATGATTTTTCATAGGATATTTACTGATATATTCCCTCATTCAATTAAGGGGGACTCCTTTTCATAAATACTTCAGTTGATGCCGCAAGTAATGTCATCATTTGACAAAAGTACATAAATTATATTACAATAGCTTCGAGGTTCTTCAAGGGCTTAATCACCATATAATAAAACGCTTGGAAGATAATGCATCTGATCACGAGTGTGTTATTAGGGGACCAACAATTTCCTGATATGGTGCAGAGTTGTCTTGGAATTTTTGTTCGTCTTTAGTTCGGCGTTTTATTTTTATCTTCCAAGTTTACATAAGGGTATTATATAGGGGAGAGGGAGATATAATAAGCATTATATTCTTATTTAGCCAGACAGAAAGCATTTTTTTTTTAAATCTCTACCCCCTACCACAGCCCGTCCCAGATTCAAAAATGATTGATTGATATCTAAGTCATCATTATGACGATCGCACAATACCTAAGTGCGAAGATATATTCGAGGAGAGAGATGGCCCGGATGTAAAGTCACCAACTACAACAATACATACAAACAAATGATCACACTCCGACCACACGAGTTTTTACCAAAACGGAAGCCAGACTTCAGAGACGTTATAGTGTGCTGTCCTATTAATGACACCATCATCAAGTGCTGATTACAAATAAGGATAATAACAAAATTACCGAACTCTGAACAATCTTACAAACAGACAAAATCAGTCAACAACCGGAAAACTGTGAAAACCTTAATGACCCTGACTTGGTACAGGTATTTCTAAACAAATGGTGGGTTGAATCAGATTTTAAAACGCCAAACCTCCCCCTTTCATTACGGCTCACAGGTTCCGGCTGTCACTATAACAGTATTTATAACAATACTGGAACAAAATAGGTAAAATAGTTGTCAAAGCAGTACCAAATTCATTGAAGTAAATGTCAGACACTTTTACGTCACATATTGATAAAAATAAAATATTTTTGACATTTTTGTTGACGAAATAAAGTTAATGAAACACGAATTATCAAATTCACAATAGAAGATTGTGCATACTCATCTAAGACATTGACATTCTATGTACATGTATGTCGTTTTAGAGAATTGCTTGCTCCCGATTATCCCATAATTATGTATTAGTTAAAGCAATTATTTAGATAAACAACAACCCCGAATGATAAATAAATATACATTTATATTTGTAAGATAACTTCACCAGTCTGTTCTTTTCTTGTTGATAATTCCGCATTTTGGACATACATTTTTTCTATTCACCAAATGACATCAAAGTGACAAAGATTCGACGAAATAAGAGTACCACTCTACTAAAGGCTAAGAACCGTTTACACTCATTTTATGGTATGAGTTATAATCACTAGTGGAGAAGGACCTGCTAACCACCCCGGAGCACCTGAGGTCACCTGAGGTCACCCCCGAGTTTTAGTGTCATGTTGTTCAAACGTTACTCTTCTGTGTAGTGTTGTGTATCTCATTATTTGTACTTTATCTTTTGGTCAGTGTGTTGTCTGTTTTTATTCCATGTACGTCTTCTGATTACCCCTTTAGTATCGTCAATTTTTTTTTACCACATTCGTTCTGACCCACGACAAAATTAAATATGAACATGTGTTTTTCCTCCTGATATTAGGAAGTCATGTCTCGTCAACACTGTCAGATAAAACGGTTTGTAACAAGAGGAACACGACGGTGACACTAGTGGAGCAGGAACTGCCTACCCTTCCGGAGCACCTGAATTCACCCGCGAATTGTAGTGGGGTTCCTGTGGCTCGATCTTTCGTTCTCTGTTTAGTGTTTAGTAGATCGTTGTTTTCCCTTTTGTAACTTTTCTTTTGACCATTGTGTTGTCTGTCCTTCTTCGATTTACGGATTTTGAATACCCATTTGGTATCTCCAAAGTCTTCTTAAGATAAAATATATGTGTTTATTCCAAATACCAAATGCTACTTCTTTGTTTTTCTCTCTTTCAATATTAGGTACATCTCAACATGAGTTCAACACTGCTAGGACTGTGGTATCTGATTAATATTACATCTAAGACTCGTGTCTATCATTCTTTACCATATAACTGAGTCAGATCCATAGCGGTTTCAGGATTTCCGGAACTGATTTTCGAACGATTCCTTGTTAATCGCATTTCAATGATTTTTATGGAATAAAACATAGGACTTATTAGCCGATAATAATTCTATCTTTGAGCTGGTTTCTACAGTTATCTGTTATCTTGCACTCTACAAATCAATGTTATCAATAAGATTACATTTAAAGCGGATTATGTAATCTGAATGTTTTAATACATTTCTCATAATTATTATTAAGGATAGAGATAAAGAAGTATCGCATGTCCTTCTTCGGTTTTCTGATTACCCATTTGGTATCTTCAAACTTTTCTTGCAAGACCACATCATGTCATTTGAATGGGAAATTTGGGCCCGTAAGCTAGTTTTATCCCGCTACTTTTTATTGAAGTGTCTGAAGTCAAGAAAGTTAGCGGTCATGTATAAGTGTGTTTAGGGGTATCAATTTTGCCTTTTTCTACGATTTTTTTATTGGATTTTGGAATTGTTCTGACTGTCTGGCATTATTTTTTTTTAATTTCATACCCGTTTCAATAGATTTAGTTATTTACATACATTATGACTTCAACTTCATTGCAAATATTCCGTTAAAATTTTTACGTTCTAATGCTATTTTGCACCGTGGATTGAAATATTAAATACCAATAAAATATAATATTTCCTATCCTATTATCAATAGTGTCACATCTCTAATATAATAGAAATGATTGCCAACGAGCGTCTGATAAAAACCTGCTGATATTCTCTGCTGGCTGTCACTATTAGGATTTAAATTTATTTCACATTCCAGCTAAACCGTAACCTTTAATTCATATTTCTTCAATGACGAAATTCTTTTTGCTTTTTTTCCATAATCCCGCCATGATAAATAAAACTTGCATGAATGGATTGGTAGTTTGGAATAATTAATTATTAATAGCGTTGACATTCTGAGAGTGGCAGCATGAATGAAAATGCTTTATTAAAAAATCCATTACCAGAACGAGTTTGTGTGGGTGTTTCAGATAGAAAACATTAGCAGCGATATTTGCCGTCGCTGTTTTTGGATGTTGTTGAGGTGCTAATGGGGATACTTATTTGGAAAATTCAAGACAATATGGGTTTATATTAATAAAACTATACTTCAGTGCAATCGAGGATTTTTATTTTGGAATGCAAGTGAAGAAATATCAACGTAGGATTTGAAATACATACAGATGAAATGTTACAAATATGAGTTTTTTTGTAGTAGAGTCCATATCTTATGTACGTTATTTGTGTTTGTTTGCGCATATTGTCCTGCGTTTCTGTTTTGTTTGTCTTCTTCTTCTGTCTTGTGTACCATAGGTTGCCAGTTTCTCAGGATTGTCCATTTTTGCATTGCCTTTTCTGTATTCTATGACGTTTATTTAGCGTATAAGAATGACCCTCACATCAATACTCATTCTAGATAACACTGCTGTAGACCCAAACATAATTCTTGATTTCGTTGCTTAAAATTGTAGAATTACCTGCTATGTAGCTAAGTAGACCGAAAAATGATTCTTGATTTCATTTCTTAAAATTGTAGAATTACCCGCTATGTAGCTAACACTCTTATATTTGATACAGATATATTGCCATTCACTCCCGGTTTTAGTGGGGTTCGTGTTACTCGATCTTTAGTTTTATGTGGATGTTTTGTAGATCGTTGTTTGTCCTTTTGTCCTTTTTTCCTTTGATCATTGTGTTGTTTTTCCTTCTATTTATGGATTGTGATTACCCCTTTGGTACCTTCAAACTCTTCTTACAGTGCCTAAATAATGTAAATTACTAAAATTGAGGCCAATCTCCCTCAGGCCAACCTCCCTCAGACCAATCTCCCTCAGACCAATTTCCCTCAGGCCACTCTCCCTCAGGCCAGTCTCCCTCAGGCCAAGCTTCCTCAGGCCAATCTCTCTCAGATCAATCTCTCTCAGGCCAATCTCCCTCAGGCCAATCTCCCTCAGGCCACTCTCCCTCAGGCTACTCTCTCTCAGGCCACTCTCCCTCAGGCCAATCTCCCTCTGGCCACTCTCCCTCAGGCCACTCTCCCTCAGGCCACTCTCCCTCAGGCCACTCTCCCTCAGGCCAATCTCCGTCAGGCCAATCTTCCTCAAGGCCACTCTCCCTCAGGCCAATCTCCCTCAGGCCACTCTCACTCAGGCCACTCTCCCTCAGGCCAATCTCCGTCAGGCCAATCTCCCTCAGGCCACTCTCCCTCAGGCCAATCTCCCTCAGGCCACTCTCCCTCAGGCCAATCTCCCTCAGGCCTCTCTCACTCAGGCCACTCTCCCTCAGGCCTATCTCCGTCAGGCCAATCTCCCTCAGGCCACTCTCCCTCAGGCCAATCTCCGTCAGGCCACTCTCACTCAGGCCACTCTCCCTCAGGCCAATCTCCGTCAGGCTAATCTCCGTCAGGCCAATCTTCCTCAGGCCACTCTCACTCAGGCCAATCTCCCTCATGCCAATCTCGTTCTTGCCACTCTCCCTCAGGCCATTCTCACTCAGACCACTCTCCCTCAGGCCACTCTCCCTCAGGCCACTCTCCCTCAGGCCACTCTCCCTCAGGCCACTCTCTCTCAGGCCACTCTCCCTCAGGCCATTCTCCCTCAGGCCACTCTCCCTCAGGCCACTCTCTCAGGCCACTCTCCCTCAGGCCACTCTCACTCAGGCCACTCTCACTCAGGCCAATCTCCCTCAGGCCAATCTCCCTCAGGCCACTCTCCCTCAGACCAATCTCCGTCAGGCCAATCTTCCTCAGGCCACTCTCACTCAGGCCATTCTCACTCAGGCCACTCTCCCTCAGGCCACTCTCTCTCAGGCCGCTCTCCCTCAGGCCACTCTCACTCAGGCCACTCTCCTTCAGGCCAATCTCCGTCAGGCCACTCTCCCTCAGGCCACTCTCCCTCAGGCCACTCTCACTCAGGCTACTCTCCCTCAGGCCAATCTCCGTCAGGCCAATCTCCCTCAGGCCACTCTCCCTCAGGCCAATCTCCCTCAGGCCACTCTCCCTCAGGCCACTCTTCCTCAGGCCACTCTCACTCAGGCCATTCTCCCTCAGGCCACTCACTCAGGCCACTCTCCCTCAGGCCAATCTCCCTCAGGCCATTCTCTCTCAGGCCACTCTCCCTCAGGCCACTCTCACTCAGGCCAATCTCCCTCAGGCCAATCTCCCTCAGACCACTCTCCCTCAGACCAATCTCCGTCAGGCCAATCTTCCTCAGGCCACTCTCACTCAAGCCACTCTCCCTCAGGCCACTCTCCCTCATGCCACTCTCCCTCGGGCCACTCTCACTCAGGCCACTCTCACTCAGGCCACTCTCCCTCAGGCCAATCTCCCTCAGTCCAATCTTCCTCAGGCCACTCTCACTCAGGCCAATCTCCCTCATGCCAATCTCTTGTCTATAAGCGTACATTTGTAACTGATAAAGGTTATTCCATAAACGTCCCGGCATACTGAATCATATCTACATCTTTATATTAGAACGTTTCTATCCTAAACTGAAATTGTTGAACAAACAGGCTTTGAAAATTAATGTTATTTCTCTTTGAATATATTTTTTCTAATGTGTTTTTTCTCTACATATTGTTTAAAACTCGATATTGTTATGTCGGTGATAAAAGAAAACATTTTTCACGCAACTATATTGAAAACAACAATGATACCTGATTGAAGGGAAGATTTAATTAATTCTTCAACTTACTGTCTGCCTCATAGTAACGATGAGAAAAATGTGTTATGTGATTCAATTGTTTTAATTTTAATTTTTACGTCCCTAGAAAATACAATATTAAAGCTACCATACTTGACAGATAGGAGACTCTTTAATCAAACTATTCAATAAAATTAAAAAAAAAATTAAATAAAATGTAATTTGATATATTTCTTATGATTCAGAATATCAGCTGTTTAATGATCTTTAATAAACATTATATAAACGATGTAACAGAACACGAGAGAAAATTATATTTTCCACTAAGAAATAAAATTAATTTATATAATATTAGTATGTGTTCTATAGAAATGTGGGATTTTAACAATTGTTTACAGACTTATCAGATACAAAACAGTATATCATAGTACTGTAGTCGGAACTACTTTGATTCGTTTGTTCAAAATGAAATACTATAAACATATTGCCTTTAATTGAAGGTGTTATGGTAGATTACCACACTCAGAAAACCAATATCATCCGAGACGAAGTCGAGGGTGATATTGTTGTTTCTGAGTGTGGTAATCTACCATAGCACCCGGAACTAAAGGCAGCATGTTTTATATTATACTGAATGCTCTGGTATTACATTGTCAATAGTGTGTGTTGTTTTAATACTGATTTAAGGTAATTGTCTAAGACTAAGAACTAAATTACAATATCTAATTTAATAACTTTTAATTAACAAGGAAGCAAAAACAACTGTAACAATGGTGTAAAAGTGTAACAATATAAAAATGTTTGAATCACAGCCATCATTTTGAATAAAGATTGAAATGAACAGTACAGTTATAATTGGATACGGCTGACATCACATTTCGGTTACTAGCCTCCATGAGGCTGTTGACTGAACACTCTGAACGGGGTTACTTGGAACATTTACAGGGGGTACATTTTGCAGTTCAAAATCAATGTCAAACAGTGCTTGTAAATCAGTATCGGCAAAAAGAAAAATCTACATCTGTGGTATTGATAACGCTTGAATTTTTTTCATTTCTTCCCACATTTGACATATTCTCAGTGTTGGATGGCAGAGTTGTTTTTGCGAACTTTTGACCACAGAGATTTGTCAGAGTATCATTCAAACAATCTGAAATTTCACGCTTCTTTTTGTCACTTAACCTGGTCTGAATGTCCAAGAGCGTACTGTCTGTTTGTTTATTTATTTGTGAAACTAAATTAAAAACTTTGACGGAATGGACTGTTTCCGGTCCGGAGGGTGGTATTGCAATAACACCCGTTGCTAGAAGGAGGCGGAGCTACAGGATGTGGTATTGATACGAAGGTGAAGCTTCGTAAAATTAGTGAAAAATACCAGTTTCTAATCGACCAATGGCAAAATATTTTTGACATTTACGTCACCGAATATGGTACTGCTTTGACAACTATTTTACCTATTTTTGTTCCTGTATTTAAATACTGTTATAGTGGCAGCCGGAACCTTTGAACGTAATGAGAGCGGGAGGTTTGGCGCCTTAAAATCTGATTCAACCCACCATTTCTTTAGAAATGCCTGTACCAAGTCAGGGTCATTACGGTTTTCACAGTTTTCCGGTTGTTGACTGATTTTGTCTGTTTATATAATTATGAGTTTTGACTTTCCCTTTGTAAGATTGTTCGGAGTTCGGTAATTTTGTTATTACCCTTATTGTATCTATAGTCTAGAAATTTGCATAAAGTATGATATAATAAGATATCCTCCCTTTGTCAAATAAGGTACTTAAAATACGGAGACTTTGACTCCAGGAATTTAATTATAAAATAAAGAAAATTCTGTGTGTGATTAGATGCGGAATAAAAGAAATATGAGCGAAACATGGTTCTCAGAAGCGATGACGACAATTTTATCATCAACTTTATGACGTTTTAATAATTGGTTGTACCATTTGTTTTTTAGGAGTGTTCATGTCTTATTTACGTTATTTGCATTTGTTTGCTTATAGTTGTGTCCAGCACGTATTGTGTTGTGCCTCTGTTTTGTTTTTCTTCACCTTTGTCTTGTATACCCTGTGTTGCCAGTTTCTCTAGATTGTCCATTTTTTATTGCTCCTTCGGTTTTCTCTAACCAGTTTCTCTGGATTGTTCAATTTTGATTGCTTCTTCGGTTTTCTCTAACCATTTTCTCTGCATTGTCCTATTTTGATTGTACTTCGGTTTTCTTTAACCAGTTTCTCTGGATTGTCCTATTTTGATTGCTCCTTCGGTTTTCTCTAACCAGTTTCTCTGGATTGTCCTATTTTGATTGCGCCTTCGGTTTTCTCTAACCAGTTTCTCTGGATTGTCCTATTTTGATTGCTCCTTCGGTTTTCTCTAACCAGTTTCTCTGGATTGTCCTATTTTGATTGCTCCTTCGGTTTTCTCTAACCAGTTTCTCTGGATTGTCATATTTTGATTGCTCCTTCGGTTTTCTCTAGCCAGTTTCTCTGGATTGTTCAATGTTGATTGCTCCTTCGGTTTTCTCTAACGTTTATTGTAAATAAGAACTTTCTCTAAAGAGTGGTCTTAACCGACGTATTTGTAAGACAGTGAACAATTGTTTTTGGTTTTGATTTGTTTTCACTGCTACTAGAATATCCCTGTGATAGTAGCAGGAATTAGTTTATATTCCCGCCACTTTTCATTGGAGTGCCTGTACCAACCCAGGAAAGTTCGCGGTTATGTATATGTATGTTAGGTGTATCGATTCTGCCTCTGTTTCTCAAATTTTTCAATCGGGAATGTTCCTACAGCCTGGTATTTTTTGTTTATCATTTTATTGTTTATTTATAAGTAAGATAAGCACTCTTCATCAAATGAAATTTTATTTATATAATAATTTAAAAAAAATACTTTATATCTCTGAGATACGTTGTTTTTACTGCTTCTAGAATAGTCATGTAATAGTACCAGTAACTATAGTGTACCAGACTGTATGTATGTGTCTATATAGCACAAGGTCTCCATTCATTACCTTCCTCCTGTTTTGAAGTTTAATGTTTTTTTCAGATGAGTGAATCATGGTGTCATGACTGGTGATGTTGTCAACCACTATCATTAAGCTTTTGTTTTTCTAAAATAAATATGGAAACAGTATTGTTTCTATAGCAACATATAATTTATTCCATATATAAGTAACGTTTGAAGATACCAAAGGTGTAATTACAAGGCGTAAATCGACGGACAGACAACAAAATGGCCAAAAGATTTATTTTAAACTATGTACCAGACGACCTCGTTTGGAACATTCTTTGTTTATTTGTAAATAATGCTAACATTTGTTTATTTGTAAATAATGCCAACATTTGTTTATTTGTAAATAATGCCAACATTTGATGATTTTATACCCTTCGTGAGTGAGTTCATCCGGGTGTTTTGGTGCAGTCCGTGTTGCTCATTGTGTTTATGTTGTCCTTTTATGTGTCTTCACGTTCTGAGTTCCATGTTGTCATGTCCGTTACGATTTCCACATGAAAACGGTGTTCGGTTCGTCTTTTCCTCCAGTTTGTAGGAGAGCTTATGTTTTTACGTTATTTATGTTTTGTTTATTTGCGTGTGGTGGTGTCCAACACATATTGTGCCGTGTTTTTCTTTTGTTTTTCTTCGTATTGTGGGCCCTGTGTTGCCGGTGTCTCAGGATTATCCATTTTTGATTTGTCCTTCGGTATTCTCTAACGTTTATTTTTATAGACTCATCTTTATTTACACATATTTAGCTATTTATCATTAAGACGATATACTGGGTGTACAAGTGACGATTTCCAGGGTTCAATAAAACAGAGCGTCCCAGGGTGTGGCGGATGGGCGTTGCCCACTCAATGGAGATTGTCATGTTTCGTAAAACGGAAGCCTGATATTCTCCTATAGTGTGCTCCATGTTGGAGAGTACAACACTGTTGCACGTTAATAGCTCCTTTCGTAAATTTTACAATATAGCTGCTACAAAATGCTAATATTGTTGCCATGACAAAACTCTTCATATTTTCCCACTGAGAGTCGCAATATTTCTATGTGTTTGTTTAATTTGTTCTCGTTCTTTAATATGAATGACATATTTAATGACATATTTACCGCTGGGCGTAAAGCAACCAACGACATTCAATCAATAAAAACCATATATAACTAGTAGTATGTCCTTGAACTGTGACCTTTCATCGGTCGAAGATTGTCTCTGGATACTCCTGTTTGCTCCATCATTAAAAATGACCGCCGCGATAAAACCGACATATTGAAAATGGGGGTTCGTTAATCATCCACAACCTAACTTTTATTTCTTCATATGTGAATCAATCTAGTCCTTAAACGGTATATAATGATTGATTCTGAACGCACACGGCAATTACTATAGAAACCAGTCATTACACTATTTGTTATTCATGATGCGCAAGGCTAAAACAATTAATTAAACCATTAGTATTTAATTACATGCTACTCAAAATAAACTAATAAATAAACATTTAAATAAAATAGTTGGCAGATTAGGGTTTGTTAAATTGTATATAATGTAGGAATCTGAAATATGTTTTACTCTTTTTGTTACTTAATTTCAATTACATATTGTGTAATTTAATTTTCATAATTTAAGAGAATTTACTTTAAAATGAATTTTTCATGAAGCGCAAGTTTATAACAACAACAACCCACCACGAAAATAATTACATATAAATTATATTTTAATGGCATTCCATGATTTATGATATAATTGTTATTGAAATTCCCAGGATCATGTAGATATTATTAATACTATGGTACTTCTTCTTCAGCCATAGGTGACCTTAACCGATGTTTACCTCCTTTAATTTTCTTGCTCCCAAATATTTTAAAATTGTGTGGCTTTAAAATATTTTGCCTTTGAGTGTGATGAAGGTTATTCCAGAAACGCATCGTGCGCATTCAATTTTATATCTACATTTTTATTATGACAATAGTCACAATTTACAAAATCTTAAATCTTAAAATAAAACTAACCGCCACAATATAACTGAAATATTGTTGAAAATGGCGTTCAACACCATAACCCTTACTCTTAAAATCTTAATATTTGCTACGAACCTTTAATACCCCTGTCAGAGATCATCATATTTATAATAAAGCCAAAAGTACTTCGTGAAAGAAACGAGGCAATCAAAAGTCGTGTCGAAATAATATATTTTACTTAAATAGCCTACACTTCCCGAGCGCATGGTTCCATCCAGGTTTTTATGAGAATTGTGCTGCTCATCTTCTTAGTTTTCTGTATTGAGTTTTTTGTTTTGTTTGTCTTCGTTCTATGCCTTTTACCAATTGTTGTCCTTGTCTCTGGATTGTCCATTATTGATATAGGACTCGCTGCGATACTGTCTTTCTCGGCCTTCAAAGCTGATGTTATTCTATTTATACAAAACTGTATTTTCAAGATAGAGCAAACAGGTCAGAAATAAAATAATATATGCATTTAGCAAAGGATACATTTCTTAAAATCTTCACAGCTCTTGTCATGCTATATATAGTCTTTATGAATATGTATTGTCAAAGATGTAATACGTTTGGTAAAGGTTGATTTCAACTTAATACCTTTTTGTTCTACATCTCCATAGAAACATAAAATGCGAGGAAGTGTTTTTCCATATTGATGAGACGTCGATTAGTACAAACACGGATGAAATGAACCATCTGAGAAATGTATACTCCATACGTTGTTACTTAATGATCTGAGAAATGTATACTCCAGACGTTGTTACTTAATGATCTGAGAAATGTATACTCCAGACGTTGTTACTTAATGATCTGAGAAATGTATACTCCAGACGTTGTTACTTAATGACACTTCCGTGTAGGCTTTTTATTGTTTGTTTATATATGTATAGTCGTTGGAATATCCAATTATCAGAAGGACATGGTGTTGATTCCATTAACTGGCCAGATTTTTGTCTAGCATGTTCCAAGCTAGGAGTTGGATTTCCCACGCCATATGTCGTGGTCATTTCTGGTGTTCAATATTTTATTTGTCATAATTAAAAACGTAGATATCAAATTTAGTTTCTGGAATAACCTTCATCAGGTACGCTCAAAACTGAAAGATTGGAAAGCCAAATAATTTAAAGTTTTGGGAGCAATAAAACCAAAGGGCCTAAACAGGATAGCCAAAATCTGTTATGGTCACATATGTCTGAGGGAGGAGAACATTAATTACATAATTACATTATTTAACAACTGTATATTTCAGTAATGAATATATCGAATAAACCATGTCATTGCCGAAGGACGGACTACTGGGCGAATGAAACTCATAAATTAACCTTCTTACTGGGCGAATGAAACCCATAAATTAACCTTCTTACTGGGCGAATGAAACCCATAAATTAACCTTCTTACTGGGCGAATGAAACCCATGAATTAACCTTCTTACTGGGCTAATGAAACCCATAAATTAACCTTCTTACTGGGCGAATGAAACCCATGAATTAACCTTCTTAGATGGAATTATATAAAGAAAACAAATGACTCGAGTCTCGTCGTGGTTATTGCTAACCAGTACAAGTTCTCTTGGGATAAATTTGCTAAATGTCAGTGGCGGATCGAGAAACTTTTCAACTGGAGTTCTGGTAGTTATATTCGGGGCAATTTCCATACTTATTTCACCAATGTAGATAAACGTTAAAAAATACAGAAGGGGCAATTAATAAAGGACAATCCAGAGAAACTGGCAACAAGACGAAGACAAGAAAAACAAATTCACAACATAATATATGTTTGACCACACTACAATGTATAATGTAGGTGAGAGAACCTATCCCTGGATCTGCACTGAGTATATTTTAAAAAAAAATGCATGGCCATTTATATATATTTACAATATAGTCAATGTATCTGCCATTTTATCAATTTTAATCGATCAATAACGTTCGTGTTTTCAAGGATCTTATTTTTGTAACGTTTAGCCACAATTGAAACCTTAGGAGCGGTGTAATAATAAGTTAGCAATTATATGATGACAATTACCTCCCATACGATTCTAACAAATTGATGAAATTCAGGGTCAAGTTGTTTACTAACACGATCAAGTAATATTTATGACAGATATCATATCTTGGGCTAAATCCTTAAATTCGTATTTATTGAAAATAATGTGTAGTTGTTGCGTAATGTGTAATTATAGCGTAACGTGTAATTATAGCGTAATGTGTAGTTGTTCCGTAATGTGTAATTATAGCGTAATGTGTAGTTGTTGCGTAATGTGTAATTATAGCGTAATGTGTAGCTGTTGCGTAATGTGTAATTATAGCGTAATGTGTAGTTGTTGCGTAATGTGTAATTATAGCGTAATGTGTAGTTGTTGCGTAATGTGTAATTATAGCGTAATGTGTAGTTGTTGCGTAATGTGTAATTATAGCGCAATGTGTAACGTAGGTATCTAACTTAGTCCTTACTACTTCGTTTTGAATACAAACGTAGATATCAAATTTAGTGAGCACAAATTTAGTTTCTGGAATAACCTTCATCAGGTATACTCAAGGTCAAAAGGTTGGAAAACCAAATAATGTTTGGAGCAAGTAAGTTAAAGGGCATAAACAGGATGGCCACAATCATCTAAGGTCACCTATGTCGAAGGACGGTGAACCTTTGTTTTAATAATAATAATAATAATTACATTAAATATATGAAATGGGAATTGAATGAAATGTGACAACTTATTTGAAGAAGTTAGTTTGGAAGAGAAGATTCAAGGTAGAAAATAGTATGACTGTCATAAGAATTAAACTGACAATCAAGTAATGTTTTGTAGATTTGTCCTTTTGTCCTTTTTCTTTTGGCCATTGTGTTGTCTGTTCTTTTAGGAACATCGCCTTTATCCCAATTTATAAGTTTCATACACATACACTTTATATTTTAAGACACTGCACTGGTATTGTCTTTATGCTTGTAATGCGTTAACAGTTCTAGCGAGCTAAATACACGTTAGAGAATACCGAAGGGGTAATAAAAACTGGACAATCCAGAGAAACTGACAAAATATGGTACACAAGTCAAAGAAAAATAAAACAAAAACACAACATACTATGTGTTGGACACCAATATACACAAACAAACACAAATAACGTAAATAAAACATGATCCCTCTTACAAACAACTGGAGGTAAAGACGAACCGAACATAGTTTTTATGCGGAAATCGGACATCCCAACACGGAACACAGAACGTAAAGACGCATAATAGGATAACGCAAAAAACTATAACAAAAATGAGCAATGCGGACCCCAACAAAAAACCGGGAGTGAACTTAGGTGCTTACGAACGGTAAGTAGTTCCTGTTTCTTATAAGACACCCGCCACCGCGTTCACAATTATTGCGAGCTAAGTAATATGCCATGTTGATGTTCCCCTTCAATCTATAAATAGACAGCAATAATAAAATGAAAACAAAACAAATACTACAATGAGAGAGAGTGACAGATACTGAAAATAACATTGATTCATTAGAGAGAGTGACAGATACTGGCTTGGAAAATAACATTGATTCATTATATGAATTTATCAATTTATTCTGAAAAAGCAATAATGGTGAAGATGTTTATCAGGTATCAATCTATAGTATAATCTGTGTCCAGGCCCCGAGGTCATGATGGCAATCACATCATTTAATTGTCAACATAATAACAATTAGTATTTTTTTTTATTTTGAAAGCAATGGTGTTTTTTTAATATTGTTTCTCTCTTTAGTTTTATATTGTCTCAATAGAATTTCATTATGTCCTTTGGATTAAAACACGAATATATTCTACATTTGTCTTCATTCTGTGCCTGTTTCTCTGCATTGTCAATTCGTACGTAGTTATATGACAATGTCTAAACGTACCAGTATGCTTGTATTTTGATTTGTTTTTGTTTTTTGTTTGCTGTTTTAACGCCACTTTCAGCAATATTTCAGCTATATCATGGCGACCAGTTTTAGTGGTGGAAGAAGCCGGAGTACTCGGAGAGAACCACCGATCATGCGCAAGCAACTTGTAAGCGTTATCACTAGCGGCTGCGAGTCGAGTTGTTAGGTAATCCAACTACCTAGCTCATTGAGCCACCCGGGCCCCTATGATATGCTTGTAAGTTTACTGGTTTACGAAAAGACATGTATTATGGTGGTTGACATCTGACGTGGATTCGAACCCATGTATCAAGGGTGTTAATGTTTCTATGTACTTACTCAAGGCTCGGGATTTCACTTTTCAGTTCATAATATCTCTTAGGGTTCTTTCCGAGTCAAACATCTGGCAGCAACGATATGACTGGCGGAACAGTTCCAGAATCCAATGGAAAATAGAAACAGAAGCAAATTCGATACCTTACCTTAACACGTTCACTTATTTAGCCGATACAGGCACTTCAAAAAAAGTGGCGACGTTAAGCTAGTTTTATGGGCCGAAAGCCTCCCCTCTTAAATAAATGATGCGTTCATTCCAAGTGTTATCCGAGTAAAGTGCCAACCCTCACAAGTCACGATAAATATTACAATAACCCTAATCCTTAATTTCCTCAATTTAAACAAAAAGGGGTAAAATTACTAGGTATTGAGTTAGTCGTCAAATTAAGTTGATATAATCTAACTCTATATTTCGTGCTGAGAATTTTGCCATGTAATGTAATTATATTTCTCCTTGGGGCCTTCTCATTAGTTGATCTTTTGAGAGGAAGACAAAGATATAACAATGGCATCCACGCTGTTTACAATCGAATCAATTCTTCTGTCAGTAAGGAACATGATTAAATCATGTCAAGGGATAATGGATAAAACATCATCGTGATCCAGATTGACTTGACGATCGTCCCTCACAAATTGGAATTAGATACTCGACCTGTTTAACATCAAATGGTACTAAATATAACCGGCAACCATTGTATCACCACGATGCCTTGTAAATGATTCAATCATATCTTCTATTTCTATTTCTATTTATATATGAACACCTTAGGTTACTGATCCTGTTGTTTTCTCGTTATTAAAGGAATTTCATATCATAAAGGTATGATCAACAAGCCATACTCAGTGATATAATGGTTGGCCATACTAGAGCCCAAAGCAGTGAATATATTGGCTTCGACTCGGTGTATTTTTTAACGGAATAAACACGCAGATATCTAATTAAGTGCGTAAGACACGTTTCTGGAATCTTTATCAAGGACCGCTCAGAGTCAAAAGATAATTTAAAAGTCTTAATTAGCAAGTAAATATGATGTCTAAGAGAACGTAAATGTAAATATAACTCTTAAGTAATTCTGGTCTTTGTATGTGTATATGTAGATGATATGTAACCTCACCCGGAGCACTTCTTGTTTATATGGAGGATGGTGTTGTCCGTGATTATATTTATATATTTGGTTGTTTCAAGAACAATTTGAAAATACCAAAGGGATAATCAGAATCCGTATATTACAACACAATGGCCAAACAAAAAAGGACAAACAACGATCTACAAAACATGAACACGAACCTCACTAAAAGCGGGGTGCATATTTGGTAGTTTTCAGATTCCTATTTTCTTTTGATCTTTTTCTGGATATCTTGCATTCGTCGTATTTGACAACAATAGTTATTATTACTCAGTTCATCTCAACCTTTGATACTCAATTGCAATATAGAGCAAAACAAAATTATCCAATTTGTCAGGAAAATTGAATTATTTATTATTTATTCCATTGACAATTTACAAAGACAAACAAACATAATAAGCCTTCGTCATGGCAACATTTATGATTTAATGATGATGAAGCTAGCCTGACCCCTGCTCTAACCACAGATAAATGTGGGTATTGTATGTAAGATCTTAAAATAAACGTTAGAGAAAACGAAGGGGTAATCAAAAATTGACATTCGAGAGAAACTGCCAACATATGGTACACAAGACAAACAAAACAAAAACGCAACACAATATATGTTGGACACCAATATACCCAAACAAACAGAAATAACGTAAATATGACATGAACCCTCTTACGAACAACTGAGGGTAAAGACGAATCGCGCATCGTTTAAATTCGACTTACAGCCATGGAATGTATTGAATCAAATATCTTCAGTAAAAGTGAATGGTTGAAGATACCAAAGGGATAAACAGAGGCTGCAAATCAAAGAATGCCAGACAATGCAATGACTAATAAAAGGAGAAACAAAAACTGCTTTGGCTCTTTGGTTTTATTACTCTCAAAACTTTAGATTATATGGCTTTCCAATCTTTCGATGTTGAGCGTACCGGATGAAGGTTATTTCAGAAAAGCGTCGTGCGCACTAAATTAGATATCTACGTTTTACTCAGAATAAAATACTATACAGAAAACTAAAAATTGAGCAACACGAACACCACTAAAAATCGGGGGTGACACTCAATGGTAAATAAAGTGTATCCATGACTACGTCTTATTTTTATTTACGCTATTTGTGTTGTGTTTTTCATCGTCCTGTGTACACTATCTTGTCAATTTCTCTGGATTGCCCACGTTTATTTACGGAAGGTCGATGACTTACTTCTCCTCAGAACGTGACTGACTACCATGATAGAACGCCCATTATAATTGTTACTATAGTGTTATTTTGAACGCCACAACTGACAACTCTCAATGCTTTTGTAATCTCTTTTTCTTTCTGTTGTGATTTTTATATTGCATATCATATAATTAAACTCGGGAAAATTGATTATTCTCAATTTGCTGACATATCCGAGTTAAAAAACGATGTCGTTGTCTTCTTAATCAAACGACACAAAGAGAAGTGTAGCTCTAAGCAGTATTAAATTGATTGAGAAGCCGTCATGGTCATGATCGTGTGGTAGTTCGATTTACAACTACATATGCAATCAGTGCATATCTCCACTAAAGTTGTGAGTTCGAACGCCGTTCATGGCGAGGTGTACCCGATACATCAATATGTGATAGGATCAAGTGACTTGCGACAGGTCGGTGGTTTTCACCACGCACTCCGGTTTCCCCCACCAATAAAACTGACCGCCACGATAAAATTGAAATATTGTTGAAAGTGGAGTTAAACATTATAACTCTAGCCCTATGGAGTTTTCATACTGAAATATCTCTGTTTTGATTGTTGGCAAATCTAAAATTACCACTTCACAACAAGGAGTGTGAAATAAATTCATTGATTCATCATAAGCTGTTTCTCGACAGGTTGTAAACATTTTCTTGGTGGCAGGTTTATGCCTTCATCTCCATAATCTTCTAATTTCTAATAAACAGCCTTAGACAAATTGGATTTAGAAGTACATAATAACCAGACGATTAACATACTTCCGGTTGACCTATTTGAGCCGCCATTATTTTTTTAGATCATTTCATTTTGTTTATTGCATTGTATGTATATGTTGTATTCTTAAGCCACGATATAACTGAAATATTGTTGAAAGTGGCGTTAAACACCACAATCTTCCTCCTCTATTTTTAAATTATCCCTCATTTTTCAGAATTTTGTTTATTATACAGATTTCGAATCATGCCTTTAAATCCTTACTTTATAGGTCATATTTTAGTTTACGATTATTATTGTTATCCTTTTTACATGACTTCAGACGAACGTAGACGAATAGTCAGACAATTCTTTAGTTTTATATGTATGTTTTGTTGATCGTTGTTTGTCCTTTTGTGCTTTACCTTTTGACCATTGTGTTGTCTGTTCTTCCTCGATATACGGATTCTGATTACCTCCCTTTGGTATCTTCAAACTCTTCTTTTGACCATTGTGTTGTCTGTTCTTCCTCGATATACGGATTCTGATTGGCCTTTTGGTATCTTCAAACTCTTCTTTGACGAAACGGTGGCTTCGGCAATCAACATATAAGGAACACGAACTCTTAATCTATGGAACAATTTGTGAACATTTATCTACATTGAGTATATTTTTATAAAACAAAAATAAAATGAAATATAATAACTGCTATTTAAGACTATTTATTTTATGTTTTAACATGTTGAATGTTGCTTTGATGCACAGGTCGGATTAGAGTTAAATTTTAATAAACATATAAAAAAAAACTAATTGTAATTTTACTTTTTGGCGACAAAAAACCCCTTAACTGATACACAACAAAGAATTGCACATTTTCTAATCCGTTTAGGTTTTGAAATTGGCTTATATTTTATTATCACAATATTAATTAAATGTTATAGATTACCGAAGGGGCAATAAAAAATGGACAATCCAGAGAAACTGCCATCATATGGTACAGAGGACGAAGAAAAGCACAACATAATATGTGTTGTACACCAACATACACAAACAAACATAAATAACGTAAATAAGACACGAGCCCTCCTACAAAAAACTGGAGGTAAAGACAAACCGAACATCGTTTTTATCTTTTTGTTTTGGATTTTAATTTTCTTTGATTCCAAATGCCCCTTCGTGGTACCCTGTTTCTTTCTTTCTTCCCAGTTTTCTTCCCAGTTTTCCACTTTTTACTACTTTTTTCTACGGAAATTCCAAAAACATGCCCACCGGATTGTCTTCCTCTGCAAGATCATCAGTGTCTTCCATACGTTTTACATGTCCACCGGATTGTCTTCCTCTGCAAGATCATCAGTGTCTTCCATACGTTTTACATGCCCACCAGATTGTCTTCCTCTGCAAGATCATCAGTGTCTTCCATACGTTTTACATGTCCACCGGATTGTCTTCCTCTGCAAGATCATCAGTGTCTTCCATACGTTGTACATGCCCACCAGATTGTCTTCCTTTACAAGATCATCAGTGTCTTCCATACGTTTTACATGCCCACCGGATTGTCCTCCTCTGCAAGATCATCAGTGTCTTCCATGCGTTTTACATGCCCACCGGATTGTTTTCCTCTGCAAGATCATCAGTGTCTTCCATACGTTTTACATGCCCACCGGATTGTCTTCCTCTACAAGATCATCAGTGTCTTCCATACGTTTTACATGCCCACCGGATTGTCTTCCTGTACAAGATCATCAGTGTCTTCCATACGTTTTACATGCCCACCGGATTGTCTTCCTGTACAAGTTCATCAGTGTCTTCCATACGTTTTACATGCCCACCGGATTGTCTTCCTCTACAAGTTCATCAGTGTCTTCCATACGTTTTACATGCCCACCGGATTGTCTTCCTCTACAAGATCGACAGTGTCTTCCATGCGTTTTGTTATTCACATTTACGGGTGCCCTTAGTGGAGCAGGAACTGCCTACCATTCCGGAGCACCTGAGTTCATCCCCGGGTTTTAGTGGGGTTCGTGTTACTCGATCTTTAATTTTATGTGTATGTTGTGTAGATCATTGTTTGTCCATTGTCCATTTTCTTTTAGCAATTGTGTTGTCTGTTCTTCTTTGATATACGGATTCTGATTACCCCTTTCGTATATAAGGGTAATAACAAAATTACCGAACTTCGAGCAATCTTACAAAGGGAAAGTCAAAACTCACAAGTATATAAACGAACAAAATCAGTCAACAACCGGAAAACTGTGAAAACAGTTATGACCCTGACTTGGTACAGGCATTTCTAAAGAAATGGTGGGTTGAATCAGATTTTAAAGCGCCAAACCTCCCCATTTCATTACGGCTCAAAGTTTCCGGCTGTCACTATAACAGTATTTATAACAATCCTTGAACAAAACAGGCAAAACAGTTGTCATAACAGCACCAAACTCAGTGAAGTGAATGTCAAAAACATTTTTACGTCACACATTGATAAAAAAAAAAATTTGACATTTTTGTTTTTGACCACTTATCTTTATACATTTTCACTATATGAAAATCCATCTTCAAACTCTTTTTTATGATTACCGGATTGTCCTCTAGTAGATCATTAGAGTCATCCATACGTTTTGTTATTCTCATGTACACGCAACGGTAATTTTGAAGTTGATCTCGATGTCTGTTTCTTGTAGCAGAATCCATTTCTTATTTAATAAATCCGACGGAATCTTACTACGATATTAATTACCTTTCAACAATACTTCTATGAAATTGGTCTTCATCTTAATCAGGTCAGCATTGTTTGTAATCTTTTATCGCCTTGACTTTGAAACTTGATGCGAACCTTCATTAAACTCGCTTGCAAGTCATATCAGGTTAATATGCATTTTGTAATAGTATATTCTGTATAATTACCTTTTAAGGAAAGCCTTGATGTATCTATTTCGCTCCTGACAAATATATTGTATTGTAATAACCAATCATACGTTTATTTGAAAAAAAAATACATTTGAGAAAATTATATTTTGAAGATAATCTGTAGACCCAGCGGTCATTGTAGCTACTGATGTTTAAGTTAGATATATTAATCTCTTTGAACTTTGATTTTTTTTTTGATTTTGTTGATGTTGTTGCTTCTTTAGTTGTGACGTAATGTCAGTTCCAGGTATTTCAAACTATTTTTTCTTTGATCTCACTGGAATATTGTTGGTATTAACTAACTGACTCGGAGGCTGAAAATAATTGTTGAGTGTGACGTCAAACACATTATGACGTCATCGATAAATGTATACTAAAGTCAGTGACTTTATTATAAGGTCAAAAATTAGAAAACAGCGATAGTAGGTTCAAATTACAATAATTACTTGATAATAGCTATTATTACGTATAAAGATCAAAGGGAAAATGTACAAATCGATAAACATAATAACCGCCCTTTTTGAAAGTCTTGATATAGATTATCATTAACATAATTCGGTTGGATAACCCAAAGCGACCATTAACCAAACTGATCAACACGAGATTAGATAACCATCAACGACCATTACACGATTGAAAATCCCAAAACGACCATCGGAGGATTGGATTTCCAAAAATGACAAGGTTTATTAAACCAAACCTTTCAACACATGATAGAATAACCCACAACAACCAACACTGGGTTAGAAATCCCAAAGCGACCTACATAGCGTTAGAAAATACAGGACGAATATCGCAGAATTGAGTAGGACAACACGGCTATCACATGGTTGATTTCCGAAAACATGGCTGAATAATCCAAACCGACCAAAGCAAGATGCATAACTGCAAACTACGATCGTAGGGTAGGAAAAACCACAACGACCAACACAGAGTTGGAAATCCCAAAACGATCACAACAAGGTAGAATAAACCAAGACCACCAACACAAGGTTGGATAACCAACAACGAACAAGACAGAGTTAGAAATCCCAAAACGATTATATCAAGGTAGAATAATAATAAAAAACCACCAACACATGGTTGTTTCCACAAGGACCAACACATGGTTGTTTCTACAAGGACCAACACATGGTTGTTTCCACAAGGACCAACACATGGTTGTTTCCACAAGGACCAACACATGGTTGTTTCCTCAAGGACCAACACATTGTTGTTTGCACAAGGACCAACACATGGTTGTTTTCACAAGGAACAGCACATGGTTGTTTCCACAAGGACCAACACATGGTTGTTTCCACAAGGACTAACACAGGGTTGTTTCCACAAGGACCAACACATGGTTGTTTCCACAAGGACCAACACATGGTTTTTCCACAAGGAACAACACATGGTTGTTTCCACAAGGACCACCACATGGTTGTTTCCACAAGTACCAACACATGGTTGTTTCCACAAGGACCAACACAAGGTTGTTTCCACAAGGACCAACACATGGTTGTTTCCACAAGGACCAACACATGGTTGTTTCCACAAGGACCAACACATGGTTGTTTCCACAAGGACCAACACATGGTTTTTCCACAAGGAACAACACATGGTTGTTTCCACAAGGACCACCACATGGTTGTTTCCACAAGTACCAACACATGGTTGTTTCCACAAGGACCAACACATGGTTGTTTCCACAAGTACCAACACATGGTTGTTTGCACAAGGACCAACACAAGTTTGCTTCCACAAGGACCAACACATGGTTGTTACCACAGGGACCAACACATGGTTGTTTCCACAAGTACCAACACATGGTTGTTTGCACAAGGACCAACACGGTTGTTTCCACAAGGACCAACACATGGTTGCTTCCACAAGGACCAACACATGGTTGCTTCCACAAGGACCAACACATGGTTGTTTCCACAGGGACCAACACATGGTTGTTTCCACAAGTACCAACACATGGTTGTTTGCACAAGGACCAACACAAGTTTGCTTCCACAAGGACCAACACATGGTTGCTTCCACAAGGACCAACACATGGTTGTTTCCACAGGGACCAACACATGGTTGTTTCCACAAGTACCAACACATGGTTGTTTGCACAAGGACCAACACGGTTGTTTCCACAAGGACCAACACATGGTTGCTTCCACAAGGACCAACACATGGTTGTTTCCACAGGGACCAACACATGGTTGTTTCCACAAGTACCAACACATGGTTGTTTGCACAAGGACCAACACAGTTGTTTCCACAAGGACCAACACATGGTTGTTTCCACAAGGACCAACAACAAGTTGAATAATATACAACGACTAACACACTATTGAATATTATGAAGAATTGTTTTAATTAATAAAAATAGACGTGGATGTATATGAACATGATAGACTATCTACCATTACACTTAGACACACATTAAAGTACGATAGATATATTAAACTCCTCTTTTGCTTTGTTTTGACCTTTGAATTTTCCTTTTTTTCCTTCTTTTTTGGGGGGTTTGTTGTTGTTGCTTCTTTAGTTGTGACGTAATGCCATTTCCCGGTATTTCATACTATTTTTCTTTGATCTCATTGAGGTATTGTCGGTATGATTTAATTAACTGGCTCGGATGCTGAAAATGTTCGCTCAGTCTGACGTAAAACACATTATGACGTCTTAAATAAGTACATATTATCTGTTGATTTGATTTGCGGGAATGAATTTCTCAGAGCAATATCAGATCGAAAGCGGAATGTTGTATTCTAGATGCGATGAAAGTTCCATTTCGAGAAAAACACATAGTATGTTTTTCGAGGATTTGGTACTATGACGTCAGTGACTTTATTATAACGTCACATTAGAACACAATGTTCATTGGACCAAAGTGTCCAACATCTGGTCGGATAACCCAAAGCAACCAATACCAGGTGTGTAACTAGATTAACACGACGGGTGCCACTAGTGGAGCAGGAACTGCTTACCCTTCCAGAGCACCTGCGTTCACCCCCGGTTTTTATTTGGGTTCGTGTTACTCGATCTTTAGTTTTATATGTATGTTTTGTAGATCGTTGTTTGTCCATTTGTACTTTTTCTTTTTGGCCATTGTGTTTTCTGTTCTTCGATATACGGATTCTGATTGCCCCTTTGGTATCTTCAAACTCTTTTTATATATCTCAAAACGACCACCACATCGTTGGAAAACACAAGACAATCATCGCAGGATTAAGTAAGCCATAGCGACCATTACAGGGTTAGATATCCCAAAACAAGATTTAATATCCCAAAATACGTGTGCAGTAGTCTTATAGATAATCATTGTGCTGAATATATAAGATGTTTATATACGCATGAAGCAGGCAAGTTTGAATTTCAAAGCCTCGTTCTGAGCTAAAAGATTGATGTCTTCAAGAATGTCTAGAAGAATTTCTCGGTATTTTTTCCCATAAATAAACAATTTTCTTTAGTTGTAATCCGAAATTAAAACGTCTACAATTGTTCCTCGTTGATTTATTAAATAACAAATATGTATGCATAATTTCAATATTGTTTCCTCGAAATTGTTGTTTTATATATATAATAGTGATTGTTGAATTATCAAACTATCGACTTCATAATTCTCGGAATTGAAAATTGATTGCGGAATGTGTTTTGAAAGTTCAAGGTTTCGGGAAAGACTAGAATATAATCACTGAATTGTTATCATTTTTGTACGCGACTAAAATACGATCTATTGCTCGAAAGGATAACTTTATAGAATGGTGGTGGCATCTTATTGTTCATCTTTATGAAGCCCTTGGATATAATTTACCTAGTGCAAATAAAAAAATAAAAACATCCATTTGGAATGGATAATTTGACGACGAACAAAACAGAAAAATGCATTGTCGTGCAGAGTTAAAGATTGTCTCTGATGAATCGATACTTGGGTATTGCGGTCTCACACTACCCCCACAACCCTCAACAAAACTGACCACCATTGTATAGCTAAAATATCGTTCAAAATGGTGTTAAATATACACAATTCGATTTCGTACAAATTATTTAAAAGATTATCTCACACCTAAAAGAAATGATGTCATGTTGAATAATATCAAATGCAGGTTAAATAATCGAATATAGGGATTGAATGTATCTGTGTTCCCATGTATTAATCATATGTAAACTGTGCGGATTCATTCACTAACATGATAAAATTCAGTTTATGAAATTGTTTAATGGGCTACTCGTTAGGCAATATGTGTGTCTTAAATAGTCATGGTTGTGATCCATTTGTCTTGGTCACATTCCAGCAGCCATCTTGTTCTCTAAAAGGTTTAATCAGTAAATGGAAAAAATACAAACAATACAATGGCCAAACGGGAAAGAATGAACAGATAAACAATTGTCCACAAAACACTACACGGAAAGCTTAAGATTGAGCAGTACCAACCCTACTAAAACAGGGAACGACTTCCGGTTGAATTTCTACATTTGTTGTTGCTTTTTGGTTATTGATTATTCCAAAAATGGTCGACGACAAATACAATTTCCATATACTTAATCTAAGTTTAAGAGGGGTATTATCTGATGTCGACCAGATCACCACTTAATCTAATAAAGTTCTATATTAATAGAATTGATGAAAGCTATAATGACATTTGTTGACTTGGGTTTGTAATTTCTATCACGTCATATCGATCGCAGCCATTTTACCGGTGCATTATAATTACCGTGTCACCGGAGATGGAGTGCAACTTCCGTTTACACTTGGCAATAAAATGAAATCCGGATAAATGTAATATCCGAAAACATGAAACAGAAACATCAAAATGAGATTATGCATAATCATATTTAGTGTTTTATATCCATGGTAATAACATGAAAATTGCGAAGTGTTGCACTGTTGAGCTACTTGCTGTGCACTGATTTAGATATCTACGTTTGTGTTACAATCACTAAGTAGATACCGATTTGAACTATCCTGTCCATGGTCTCAAATAGTTTTATATCGTTTAACTTTCCAAGCCGTTGTCCATGAGCGTACCTAATGGATGTTATTCCAGAAACGCGTTGTGCGTGCAAAATTAGATATATACGTATAAAAGGAAACACCAAAAATACCACGCCGTCAGAACAGTTCCAAAATCCAATCCGAAAATCGTTTAAAAAGTGCTATATAGATACCAGTAATATATTTATACATGACCTCTAACCCTTCAGTCTTGGTACAGTCACTTCAATCACAAACATATTACAGGAATCATTAAGTGCTTTATTGATTATACAAACTAATAGTGTAACCATCTGTCACCTTTATGACAAAGCATATGTACTGTATGCATATTTTTTTCTTCTTCAAAGGACTTATTTTTTAATAAAAGTATATGTTATCGTTAATAAAGTGAGAAGTATAATGTCCTTTCGGTATTAAATGGTACGGACATATATTTTAATACCAATTGTATTGCCAATACATGCTACAAAAACGCGAAATAAATAATTAATCATGTTTTGATATTTATTATCCTAAAGTAACATTTGATATATTCAATTTATTTAAAGGGTAACCGGTGTATCAATCTGTGACAACGACCGCCACTGCGCAAGTTCAATATACGCTTCCGGCAACTGATTTGTTGTCGTTCTCTACAGTAGTTATAAGCAGACACAATAAATTGTCATATGAGTATGATACGACGACATCATGGTACGATTAACTCCCTTGAGTATCGTCGACAGGACTATATTAACGGGAATACAATTCAAGTACAGAGTGAAAAGGAAAAAAACAGTTCATATGGCCATATTTGGATTTCGGAATTAGCAACAAAATTCCGGTATCCGGTAGCAGGAACTTCCTATTCTTCCGAAACACCTGCTTTCACCCACGGTTTTTAGTGGGGTTCATGTTAATCGAACTTTAGTTTTATGTGTATGTTTTGTAGATCGTTGTTTGTCCTTTTGGCCTTTATCTTTTGGCCATTGTGCTGTCTGCCCTTCTTTGATTTACGGATTCTGATTACTCCTTTGGTATCTTCAAGCTCTTCTTCTAGAATGCTTCGATACATTTGACAGATATGCCGTATAATTATATAATAGATATTAAAGTGTTCATCTTCTTACAAACACATAAACTAAATAAACGTGAGTAAGACATGTAATACACACTTTTCTCTCTCTACATTTCAGAAGGAAGTTCTGGAAATGTGACACCAGGGTCGATTTCATTTGTTCGTGACTCGTCCTTCACCTTTACCAACGATGGCTTGCCACCTATGGCACCTCAACGACAACGAAGAGCCTCGATGCAGGATGCCATCGACTTGAAAAAAATAGATGCAAAGCTGTATGATAGAAAGGTAAGGATATACATGTAGAATAGCTTTGTGCTAGTTTATCACAGAGGGCCACTTAAAGTATTTTTATATAAAGCGACTACTATATAATGGTCCTGTGCTAGTTTATCATAGAGGGCCACTTAAAGTATTTTTATGTAAAGCGACTACTATATAATGATCCTGTGCTAGTTTATCCAGAGGCCTATAGAAAGTTGTCAAGGAGACTACTGCATAGCGCCTATATTTGGTGGTGGTTTGATTTTGGCGCTATTGGCGGATATAGAATGCAACATCCATACAAACACAAAGGAAAAACAAAACAAAGAAACAAATTGTAAGACAGTGCAAACTACCTCACAAACCTGAAGTGAGATTAGGTTTTCCTGCAAAGTCGTAACTAGTAAATCAGGAACTGTTTATCCTTCCGGAGCACATGAGTTCATCCCGGTTTTTATTTTAATGGAGTTCATGTTGCTCGATCTTTAGTTTTCCATATAATGGTTTGTAGATCGATGTTTGTCCTTTTGTGCTTTTTCTTTTGGCCATTGTGTTGTCTGTCCTTCAATTTACGGCTTCTAATTACCTATTTGGTATCGTAATGAAAGCGGGAGGTTTGGCGCTTTAAGATCCGATTCAACCCACCATTTCTTTAGAAATGCCTGTACCAAGTCAGGGTCATTACGGTTTTCACAGTTTTCCGGTTGTTGACTGATTTTGTCTGTTTATATCCTTATGAGTTTTGACTTTCCTTTTGTAAGATTGTTCGGATTTCGGTAATTTTGTTATTACCCTTATCTTCAAATTTTTTCCCATGTACATATCGACGCTCTGGTTCTACGGCTTTCTAAACATGCGATTAAGCTAATCATATGATTAGCCCAAATTACATTTTTAATTCCTGATCACGTAATTAGCTAATGCAATGATTAAATATGATTAGTTAATACATTGATTAAATCCAATTCAGCAACAGAATTTAATCAATACATTAGGTAGGTTAGTACTTAGGAATTAAAAATGCAATTAGGGGTAATCATATGATTAGCTTAATCGCAAGTTCAACAACGAACCCCATAATATATATCAACATTTCCTACATGGGCTAACATAATCATATTCTTAAAATGACAACCACAAAGAAAAACTGTTGACACATCAAGTCCTTTACCATCATCCCCTCAAAACAAGCAAAAACAAAAAACAAAATTAAATAATGAAACAATGAAACATGCGGACGCATCATCTGCGGTGGAAAGGTTATGATTTAGCACGATTTATTATATATACACATCTTTTAACTCAATACAAGCATAAATACTTAAGGATTGATCGCAATTTTTGTTCGGTTCATGAAGAAATAAACTCAATCAGGTTGTACACACCGTGTAGCCCGCGTATCGAGTTACGCAAAGGTGTGTACAACCTGATTGAGGATATTTCAAATGAACCAAACAAATAATTTCGATCAAACCTTATAAATTAATTCAAACTTTTTTTGCTATGATATTGAAAAATATATTTATTTTTTCAAAATAAGGCAGATAATCGAAAATAAATTTAAATAACCCCAAATGTGCCTCGTTTAAAGAAAATCACACGATTACAACGACACGCGACGCCTTGAGAAGACGTTTATTTTTTTATTCCGTACATTGACAAATAACCTCAACTTTTTAAACCAATCAAGACACGTATAAAATGACATGTGACTCTAAAATTAATTTATATCGCTTTATACATCAGTTTATAATCTGTTATATTGAATATGACTGGTACATTATTGTCACCGTAATATCTCATTACTATTTGATGACATGGGATTATGGTTTTTAACGCCACTTTCAACAATGCGTCAGTTATATTAGATAGTAAATCGGGGAACTTTGAGAACACCACGGATCTAGCGTAATTGAATGACAACATTTTCTGGATGAAACTCGCCTTGATACTAAAGCTAACAACTTAAGTGGTGATAGACACTGATTGCATACACAGATGTTAATCGATTTATTATGATCACGGACGGTCATGGTAGTCCCATTGGGAATATACATTATGAATGGAAATTAAAGTTTATTTATAGAACGACATTAAGGTACATGTACAACATGAATTAAATTGATCGGTAATGTCAAATATCGAAATGGATATCAAATCTGAAATAAATATGAAATGTCTCACATTAAGTTAATGTATTTCCTGTAATAGCATCATGATTTATAGCTCAAGTTATCTTTAAAATCTTGATAAATGACCCATAAGTAAAGTGCATATTTTTCACTGCGTACATTAGAATGAAAACCTAGATTAGATTTTTTAAAGTTCTTAATTTTGGTAGCCATTTTTGCTTTTGAAAACTTGGGGTAACTTAGTGACCTTCATCAGATATTCAAATTAAAAAGTCTTTGGAAGCTAGCAAGCCAAAGACGGTAAAGAGGGTAGCTATGGAGAGTTTGAAAATACCAATGAAGTAGTCAGAAGCCGTAAATCGAAGAACCACAGACATTATAGAGCGAGCAACAGGAACCCCACTGAAAACCGGTGGTGAACTCGTGTGCTCCCGAAGGGTAGGTAGTTCCTGTGTTAGATTTGTACTTTTTAGCTTTGTTAATAAAATGAAAAAAATATTTTAAAAAATAACACACTAACGGAACATATCCAAATTCCAATAGAAAAAATCGTACAAAGATGTATAAGCGATATCCGTTACATACAAATACATGACCGCTCACTTTCTGGTCTTGTTATAGACACTTCAATCAAAGGTGGTGCGGTTAATCTAATTTTCTGGACCCAAAAAGCTTTCCATATATAAGTAAGACAATTAGGTCGGAACATGGATTTCTGATTGTACAACCATAGAACGATATGTTCTATGGTTGTACAATCAGAAATCCATGTTCCGACCTAACTGTCTTACTTATATATGGAAAGCTTTTGGATGACTGCATCATCTAGCCATTACCTGATGGTCAAGGATTTCCTATTCTAGTGTTGTCTACCGGTAATACGTAGGTTTACATACAACCCTAGAACATATCTATTAGCATCTAGTCATTACTTGATGGTCAAGGATTTCCTATTCTAGTGTTGTCCATCGGTAATATGTAGGTTCACATACAACCATAGAACATATCTATCATCATCTAACCATTAATTGATGGTCAAGGATTCCATTATTCTAGTGTTGTCCATCGGTAATATGTAGGTTCACATACAACCATAGAACATATCTATCATCATCTAGCCATTACCTTATGGTCAAGGATTTCTTGTTCTAGTGTTGTCCATCGGTAATATGTAGGTTCACATACAACCACAGAACATATCTATCATCATCTAGCCATTAATTGATGGTCAAGGATTCTATTATTCTAGTGATGTTCATCGGTAATATGTAGGTTCACATACAACCACAGAACATAGCTATCTTCATCTAGCCATTACTTGATGGTCAAGGATTTCCTATTGTAGTGTTGTCCATCGGTAATATGTAGGTTCACATACAACCATAGAACATATCTATCATCGTCTAGCCATTACTTGATGGTCAAGGATTTCCTATTCTAGTGGTGTCCACTGGTAATACATAGGTTCGCATACAACCATAGAACATATCTATCATCATCTAGCCATTACTTGATGGTTAAGGATTTCCTATTCTAGTGTTGTCCACCGGTAATTTGTAGGCTCACATACACCCATAGAACATATCTATCATCGTCTAGCCATTACTTGATGGTCAAGTATTTCCTATTCTAGTGTTGTCCACAGGTAATATGTAGGCTCACATACAACCATAGAACATATCTATCATCATCTAGCCATTACTTGATGGTTAAGGATTTCCTGTTCTAGTGTTGTCCACAGGTAATATGTAGGCTCACATACAACCATAGAACATATCTATCATCATCTAGCCATTACTTGATGGTTAAGGATTTCCTATTCTAGTGTTGTCCACAGGTAATATGTAGGTTCACATACAACCATAGAACATATCTATCATCGTCTAGCCATTACTTGATGGTCAAGGATTTCCTATTCTAGTGTTGTCCACAGGTAGTATGTAGGTTCACATACAACTATAGAACATATCTATCGTCGTCTAGCCATTACTTTATGGTCAAGGATTTCCTATTCTAGTGTTGTCCACCGGTAATATGTAGGCTCACATACAACCATAGAACATATCTATCATCATCTAGCCATTACTTGATGGTTAAGGATTTCCTATTCTAGTGTTGTCCACAGGTAATATGTAGGTTCACATACAGCCATAGAACATATCTATCGTCGTCTAGCCATTACTTGATGGTCAAGGATTTCCTATTCTAGTGTTGTCCACAGGTAGTATGTAGGTTCACATACAACTATAGAACATATCTATCGTCGTCTAGCCATTACTTGATGGTCAAGGATTTCCTGTTCTAGTATTGTCCACAGGTAGTATGGAGGTTCACATACAACCATAGAACATATCTATCATCATCTAGCCATTACGTTTTTTGTTCAAGGATTCCATTTATTCCAAAGTTAACTGTATGTTAAACTCTAGATAATTACAAATAATACAACAATATTGAGTGTTGTAATGAAGGTGATAATTATCATCAAGAGATACACTAGATTCTTTCAATTTTCCTTCTAATCGAAGAATTACACGAAGTATTTGTATTGTATTTTGTAAATATTTAATGGGCATAAAATGACAAATCAAAAACAAAAATACCACAGTTCTTTAATCAAGTATCCAAATCTTAGAAACAAAAGCAAATTCAATAGCCATTACATGTATATATATATATATTTATCGCTATTTTGTTTATTTTCCCTTTGATGTTTAAAACCGATATATTTCATATCACGTAAGATGATTCCAATTATCGCTAATCGCTAAGAGTTGTCAAGGACGCACGTAGTATTATCTTGTTTTCTAATATGACGTTATAATGACGTCACATTACCAAATTCTTGATAATTAAGTGATTAACGATATAAAATATTAATTGTGTTTAAAAAAATGTCAGTATCTCAGCAAAAATTATTTAATTATGAATACAAAATAGCGATAAAATAATTAAAGATGTTTTTTAAAACACGAGGACGTTTCTCAGTCATCTCGTTTTAAAAAAAAACATCGTTAATCACTTAATATTACCGCTCACTAATCACGTCTGGTACAGATTAAGCTTCCCCTATTAGTACAATGATGCGCTAAAGAATTGCATGCAGTGTTTTTATTTGGTAAGCATTAAATTAAGTGAAAATTAAAACTGAAAAAGCAAGGTTATAGAAAACTAAGCCTTTCAAAATGGCATTATCATGGCATCTATCCAATTAAGCTGTGAAAACATATCAATCAAATCGAAGCTGAGAAACAATAGGAAATGTTAGGTTTACCGAAACATCTGGTATACGGAGACTCAATTATTCTAGATATAAAAAAACGAGAAAAGTGTCAATACTTGCATCAGGATGTGTAGTAATTTGAGCATTTAGAATTAGTTTAACTAGTATTAAAGTGCCTGTACCAACCAGGAAAGTGAAATGTCATGTATTTGTGTGCTAGGTGCATCAATTTTGCACCTTTCTACAATTTTGATATTTGATTTTGGGAATGTTCCTACAGTGTGGTATTTGTTTTCTTTTTTTGGTTGGCATTTCATAGTACACGTCATTACTTTCATTTACCTCTAATATCAATCAGTATGATTATTAAAACCAACGAAAATGAATAATCTCCAAACAAAATCGTTCGTTCTTGAAAGCCAATCATCTCCAAACCAAAACGATTCTTGTTAAATTAAGCATTTTGCATCAATCGTTTATTTATTCCAAACGTCATCACATATGTTGATTTCATTAGTGTTTTCATGTTCATTACGTTCTATGAAGCCACTATTGACTCCCACGCCACAGAACCTAATTAAGCTTTGGTTATGATTCGATTGGAGAGACGTTTGATATTTGAAAACTTTTATGGAAATATAATTTCATTTGATAATATGAACTATTTGCTGTATTTCAGGAAATTGTATTTCGTCAAGGGTGTTATGTAGTTTTCTTGTTAATGAGGTTTGTACGGCGAAATAGTTTTCATACTTCATTTGATTTGATTAGATTTATTGTGCTTAGCGCCACTTTAAGCAATATTTCAGCTATATCATGGCGACCAGTTTTAGTGGTGGAAGAAGCTAGAGTACCCGGAGAGAACCACCGACCATGGGCAATCAACTGGTAAACTTTGTCACTTGCGGCTGCGAATCGAGTACAACCTTTTTTGTAATTTACAAAGCCGGGCGCGAACCCACGCGTATTGGTGATAGGCTTGTATGAGTTGTTAGGTAATCCAACTACCTAACTTATTGAGTCACCCGAGCCCTTCATACTTTATTTAATTTAAAATAAAATGATGATAAATATCATAGTTATATCTTTTGAAGAAGTTACGTCAGATGTTACTTAGACATTTGTACTTTTACTTATATGGGTTAGTGTTACTTAGTCTTTTAGTTCTCTGTGTAGTGTTCTGTAGAACATTGTTTACATATGTCACTCTAGCTGATCTTGCCAATCATGTTTAAGCCCGTTGGTTTACTTCCGCCCAAAATTTCGACTTTGAGCTTTGAGCATACCTGATGAGGGAATGCGTCCTGTGTACTAAATGTTGTATCTACATTATTATATCTATCACTGGGTGGATACCCCAGGACTATCGTTTCCCCAAAAGTTAGTGTTTCGGCACTGACATGTTTTATTATATATATGCATCATTCAAATTTACAGTTCCTAAATAATGCAGTTATTATTAACACTATGGTACTCCTCCGTCAGATATAGATGACCTAAGCTGATGTTGGCTATCTATTATAGGTCTCCTCCGTCAGATATAGATGACCTAAGCTGATTTTGGCTATCCATTATAGATCTCCTCCGTCAGATATAGATGACCTAAGCTGATTTTGGCTATCCATTATAGGTCTCCTCCGTCAGATATAGATGACCTAAGCTGATTTTGGCTATCCATTATAGGTCTCCTCCGTCAGATATAGATGACCTAAGCTGATGTTGGCTATCCATTATAGGTCTCCTCCGTCAGATATAGATGACCTAAGCTGATGGTGGCTATCCATTATAGGTCTCCTCCGTCAGATATAGATGACCTAAGCTGATTTTGGCTATCCATTATAGGTCTCCTCCGTCAGATATAGATGACCTAAGCTGATGTTGGTTATCCATTATAGGTCTCCTCCGTCAGATATAGATGACCTAAGCTGATGTTGGCTATCCATTATAGGTCTCCTCCGTCAGATATAGATGACCTAAGCTGATTTTGGTTATCCATTATAGGTCTCCTCCGTCAGATATAGATGACCTAAGCTGATTTTGGCTATCCATTATAGGTCTCCTCCGTCATATATGGATGACCTAAGCTGATTTTGGCTATCCATTATAGGTCTCCTCCGTCAGATATAGATGACCTAAGCTGATTTTGGCTATCCATTATAGGTCTCCTCCGTCAGATATAGATGACCTAAGCTGATTTTGGCTATCCATTATAGGTCTCCTCCGTCAGATATAGATGACCTAAGCTGATTTTGGCTATCCATTATAGGTCTCCTCCGTCAGATATAGATGACCTAAGCTGATTTTGGCTATCCATTATAGATCTCCTCCGTCAGATATAGATGACCTAAGCTGATTTTGGCTATCCATTATAGGTCTCCTCCGTCAGATATAGATGACCTAAGCTGATTTTGGCTATCCATTATAGGTCTCCTCCGTCAGATATAGATGACCTAAGCTGATTTTGGCTATCCATTATAGGTCTCCTCCGTCAGATATAGATGACCTAAGCTGATTTTGGCTATCCATTATAGGTCTCCTCCGTCAGATATAGATGACCTAAGCTGATTTTGGCTATCCATTATAGGTCTCCGTCAGATATAGATGACCTAAGCTGATTTTGGCTATCCATTATAGGTCTCCTCCGTCAGATATAGATGACCTAAGCTGATTTTGGCTATCCATTATAGGTCTCCTCCGTCAGATATAGATGACCTAAGCTGATTTTGGCTATCCATTATAGGTCTCCTCCGTCAGATATAGATGACCTAAGCTGATTTTGGCTATCCATTATAGGTCTCCTCCGTCAGATATAGATGACCTAAGCTGATTTTGGCTATCCATTATAGGTCTCCTCCGTCAGATATAGATGACCTAAGCTGATTTTGGCTATCCATTATAGGTCTCCTCCGTCAGATATAGATGACCTAAGCTGATTTTGGCTATCCATTATAGGTCTCCTCCGTCAGATATAGATGACCTAAGCTGATTTTGGCTATCCATTATAGGTCTCCTCCGTCAGATATAGATGACCTAAGCTGATTTTGGCTATCCATTATAGGTCTCCTCCGTCAGATATAGATGACCTAAGCTGATTTTGGCTATCCATTATAGGTCTCCTCCGTCAGATATAGATGACCTAAGCTGATTTTGGCTATCCATTATAGGTCTCCTCGTCAGATATAGATGACCTAAGCTGATTTTGGCTATCCATTATAGGTCTCCTCCGTCAGATATAGATGACCTAAGCTGATTTTGGCTATCCATTATAGGTCTCCTCCGTCAGATATAGATGACCTAAGCTGATTTTGGCTATCCATTATAGGTCTCCTCCGTCAGATATAGATGACCTAAGCTGATTTTGGCTATCCATTATAGGTCTCCTCCGTCAGATATAGATGACCTAAGCTGATTTTGGCTATCCATTATAGGTCTGCTCCGTCAGATATAGATGACCTAAGCTGATTTTGGCTATCCATTATAGGTTCTTCTCCGTCAGATATAGATGACCTAAGCTGATGTTGGCTATCCATTATAGGTCTCCTCCGTCAGATATAGATGACCTAAGCTGATGTTGGCTATCCATTATAGGTCTCCTCCGTCAGATATAGATGACCTAAGCTGATTTTGGCTATCCATTATAGGTCTGCTCCGTCAGATATAGATGACCTAAGCTGACTTTGGCTATCCATTATAGGTCTCCTCCGTCAGATATAGATGACTTAAGCTGATTTTGGCTATCCATTATAGGTCTCCTCCGTCAGATATAGATGACCTAAGCTGATTTTGGCTATCCATTATAGGTCTCTTCCGTCAGATATAGATGACCTAAGCTGATTTTGGCTATCCATTATAGGTCTCCTCCGTCAGATATAGATGACCTAAGCTGATTTTGGCTATCCATTATAGGTCTCCTCCGTCAGATATAGATGACCTAAGCTGATTTTGGCTATCCATTATAGGTCTCCTCCGTCAGATATAGATGACCTAAGCTGATTTTGGCTATCCATTATAGGTCTCCTCCGTCAGATATAGATGACCTAAGCTGATTTTGGCTATCCATTATAGGTCTGCTCCGTCAGATATAGATGACCTAAGCTGATTTTGGCTATCCATTATAGGTCTCCTCCGTCAGATATAGATGACCTAAGCTGATTTTGGCTATCCATTATAGGTCTCCTCCGTCAGATATAGATGACCTAAGCTGATTTTGGCTATCCATTATAGGTCTCCTCCGTCAGATATAGATGACCTAAGCTGATTTTGGCTATCCATTATAGGTCTCCTCCGTCAGATATAGATGACCTAAGCTGATTTTGGCTATCCATTATAGGTCTCCTCCGTCAGATATAGATGACCTAAGCTGATTTTGGCTATCCATTATAGGTCTCCTCCGTCAGATATAGATGACCTAAGCTGATGTTGGCTATCCATTATAGGTCTCCTCCGTCAGATATAGATGACCTAAGCTGATTTTGGCTATCCATTATAGGTCTCCTCCGTCAGATATAGATGACCTAAGCCGATATTGACTATCCAATTTAGGTCTTAAGTTTTATTGCCTACAGATATTTTAGGATTATTTGACTTTCCATTCTGTTGACCTTAGCGCACTTGAATGACTGTTATTCCAGAAGCGCACTAATTTTGATATCTACACTTTTATTTGTTTGTTTTTGTTTTGTTTTTCACCATTGTATTGTATGTCCTTCGACTTGTGGCTTCTGATTACCTCCTTGGAATCTTCAAACGTTTCTTTTAAGTATTGATAAAACACCTAATATTGTTCTAATTCTAGATTGAGAAAGCACAATTCTCCTCCAGTGAATAATGTTTTGAATATTTATATTGGTTAATTCCCCACAGAGAGCTCTGAAATATATAAACTTACTTTCTTTGACATTAGATACACCCTCTCACCAAATGGACAGTCCGCTGGTCTGGGCAAATAAAATACACAATTGACACATCGTATTGAAGTAGCATTACATAGCATGGACAGTGAGCAGTCATGTATATGTGTGTTAGTAGCTTTTCGATTAGTTTTGAAACGTCTTCGAGAATGCATCGATGTTGACATTTTTTATGATTTTTCTATTAGATTTTTGGAATTATTCCGACAATTGGTTTTTTTTGTGTTTTGTTTTTCCTTTTATTAAGACCATATGTCATTTGAAAATTAATTTGAAAATAAATTCTGTCTAGATAAATAAATACTCTCAGGGTCAATAAGATCCAACTATTTCTGACCAATAGTTCAGGGGGAAACAAATTCTATATACTTCTAAGAAATAATTACATCATTTTGTCGCATTAAGCCATTACTATTTCAGTTCTCTTGGACATTCTCTAAAAGTAAAGACAATCTAAGATAATGCTATTAAACTGCTAAAAGCTATTTCAGCTATTATCCCAAATGTCTAAAATTACTTTAAGGAATTGATCAAACCTGATTTCTGTCAATACGTTGAACATGATGGATCTAGTCTCTAACGGCATTATGAATATATCCGTAGAGTTGCTAGCATGAAGAGAATTAACTCATTAGCGAGTTCTGGTAAATATTTGAATTTCAGTTTATTTTTATCAATCGTTTTTACGAAGAGTTTTAAGATACCAAAAGGGTAATCATAATCCGTAAATCAAAGGACAGACAACACAATGGCTAAAAGAAAAAGTACAAAAGGACAAACAACGATCTACAAACACATAAAGCTAAAGATCGAGTAACACGAACCCACTAAAAACTGGGGGTGTACTCAGGTGCTTCGGAAAGGTAAGCAGAATATATCCGTAGAGTTGCAAGTATGAAGAGAATTAACTCCTTAGCGAGTTCTGGTAAATATTTGGATTTCAATATATTTTTATTAATCGTTTTTCGATAAATATAGAACAACGTCATTTGTGAAGGTCGAGACAGATATTATCACTAGTATCACAGTGAGTGGGTGATTTGTTTTTAGTACCAAGAGAAAAATCATGGTGGCGAGAAAAAGCTACCGTTGTCTGCTTTGCTTAGTTGGATGTGTATATCGCCATCTCACGAAAGCCATAATCCACAGAAAGTCATGTAGCTCAGCTCGGGCACATAATACTGAATCAGGGCCAACCAGTCCTTGCACTTATTTGTTAATGCCGTGCGCTTAATGGAGAAGCAACAAATATCAATGTTATTGTCTTTTGTTCGACCAGACCTTGGATTGAACTCAATATCTACTGCACTCAATGCACATTACACAACCGATATGGTCATAATGTATTCAAAAAGTAAATATACTCTCAGAATCAAATGCAATTGTCTTTACTTTTGGAATGTCACAAGTGAGACAGGAACTGTCTTTCCTTCCGGAGAACCAACGGGTTTTGCTGGTTCGTGTTGCTCGATCTTTAGTTTTCTTTGTAGTGTTTTGTAGATCATTGTTTGTCCTTTTGTCATTTTACCTTTGGCCATTGTGTTGTCTGTCCTTTGATTTACGGATTCTGATTACCCATTTGGTATCTTAAAGCTCTTCTTCCTCTTTCATTACGTTTTTTTTCTCTCAACACAACCACGACTTGTGTGCATGCTAAATCTTTAACAGATCTCCAAGGTAGTTACGTTTATATCTACCAATGAAATCACTATCACCGCTAGCATTCGATTTATGCCCGTGAAAGGAGATATGCCCTTTTATACTTTGAATCCTTCATCAAGCTACATTCGGCACCAGGAGACATTTGTTTTTGTGTAAACAATACATTTTAATTACAAATGATTTCAAATGAATTTAACATTAACGCAAACAATGTAATTAAGAAAAGTTACCAAAGGGAGGTAATCAGAAGTCGTAAATCGAAGGACAGACAATGCAATAGCCAAACGAAGAGGAGAAATAATGATCTACATAACATTACACAGAAAGCTAAAGATCGATCAACACGAACCCCATTATAGACCGGAAGTGAACGCATGAGCTTCGGAAGGGTGTGCATTTTCTGCTCCACATGTGGCACTGGTCGCGTTCCTCTAGTTACACATCGTTGATGAATCATGAAAGATGAAAATACGGTATTATGATTACGACAAACGGACGATATCAATAGTCATTTGTGACACAGCTACTCCGTAGTGGTTAACCAAGTCATGGTGGCGACCGTAAAACTTTCGAAGTGATGACTTCATGTTAACCACTAAGCTGATCTTTACGTAGTATGTGTAGTCGTGGCTATGGACAATTCCCTATTAAGATTGGGTAAACGTAAGAGTGAGTGAGTGATTGTTGTTTAGCTTCAATTCAGCAATTTTTCAGGTATATCATGGCGAGAACAAGTTAATTTCCAATGAGATGATATGATGAGATCCACTTTGTTCTAGACCATCACACTGAGTTGGTATTTATAGTGCTAGCTCACTGAATTAACAATCCGCAGATAGACATGTCGCTCCACTCGGACACAGTCTTCTGATTCCAAACCAACCATTCTTTGCTCTTTCTCTTCAATGATGTGTGCTTAGCGGAGAGACAACAAATACCAATTGTATAGTCTTTGGTTTGACCCGACCACGGCTCGAACTCACGATCTACCGCACTCGAGGCGAGCACGCTAACCACCACACCACCGATGCGATTGGGTAAGTGTAACTCTATAGAGAAATTCTGTAATCTGAGGCGAGTGACATATTAGTAAAAAGGTTGCAAAACAATTGCAAGATATTGTGCTGTTGTTGATTGTAATGAATCGTAGGTCTGTTCATACAATTTAATCATGTGATCAATGGACGCTATTATGAGGCAGTGGTATACAATGTAATCATGTGATCAACGGACGCTATTATTAGACACTGGTATACAATGTAATCATGTGATCAGTGAACGCTATTATTAAACACTGGTATACAATGTAATCATGTGATCAATGGACGCTATTATTAGACACTGGTATACAATGTAATCATGTGATCAATGGACGCTATTATTAGACACTAGTATACAATGTAATCATATGATCAATGAGCGATATTATTAGACACTGGTATATATTTATTCAGACCAAGACTTTATATACGGGTATATATTTATTCTGCCCACGACTTTATAACAATATAATATATAAAACATTTTTTGTATCGGCGTAAATTAATTCAGTGCGACTCCTGACAGCTGTTTAATAGTAAATCGGCGAGACGTCGATTACATGCTTTCTAAACTAACAAGGCATAATGGACTATTATATGATCAAATAGCAGGACTAAATTATTTAAAGGTTATTACCGTAAAATAAACGTTATAATAGATATAGATTTCTGGTTCGTTTGTAAAACAATATGGTTGCACAGATATATATATTTACAATAGGATTGCAACTAATTGAGCTATTTATTATATATATATATAGCAAAGTACGTATTACATTACCAGGTACAAACAGTTTGAAAGTATTAGTATCTGACGGTGCCATATGTTGAGAGGGTGTATTGATATTAAATACACAATTGTCGTATGCACCGCAGACAACATAGCACTTGCTTCACCTACGTTCTATAATACTTCAACAGTTTTTCAAATTCAAATTCAAATACTTTATTGGATAAAGCACAGTAGATCATATGTATTTGCGTAATCCAATACAATCACAAACATACAAGGACATAGAATATAAACAAATAATTCGAGCTAACTTATAATCTTAAATTATAAAAGCAGTATTAGGAAGAAGACAAACTGTTACCTTTAAATGTTTCTCTTTTGGTAAATGATTCTTTGATAAATAAACAGATGTCTTTGGTATCTTGAGGATTACTAGGGTTTATCATTTGTAATAATAAGTCAACCTCTGTAGAATTTTGTGAATTTTTGAAAATCGATTGAAAACTTTCTCTAGTGCAGTTATATAAGAGACTTTAACAAAATAGCTTTTCTTCTTCTTTTCATTAAAACAGGTGTTATTTTTTTTTAAATTGTGTCTGATATATAAGGGTGTTGGTATCAATTCTAATCCGTATTACTCATCTTTTTAGTTTTTTGTGTTGTCCTATTATGTGTCTTTACGTTCTCAGTTCCATGTTGTGAAGTCCGTTACAATTTCCACATAAAATCGATGTTCGCTTCGTCTTTACCTCAACATGTTTGTAGGATGGCCCATGATTTATTTACGTTATTTGTGCCCTGTGTACCCTATGTTGCAAGTTTCGCTGGATTGTCCATTTTTGAATGGCCCTTCGGTATTATCTAACGGCTGTGTATCATCTATGATATGTGCTTTCAAGGTTTTGCATTTTTCAAGCATATGTTTTTTAGTGAGTGCCTGATTGTTGTTTAATGCCAAATGAACCAAAAAAAATTCTGCTGAGTCATGGCGAGACCAAGTTACATTTCGATGAGATGATGATGACGTCACCCTTTAATAAGACCAAAGGGGTAATCAGAAACCGTAAATCGAATGACAGACAACACAATGGCCAAACGAAAAAGAACAAAAGAACAAACAACAATCTACAAAACATTACACATAACACTAAAAATCTAGTAACACGAACCCCACTAAGAACCTGGGGTGAACTCAGATGCTCCGGAGGGAAAGCAGTTCTTGTTCCATTGAATACTGATTGGTTATATGTATATACATAATTTCTTCGCCCTCATATCTTTATCAGCAGTAAATTATAAGTTAGATGTATGGTAAATATTATGTGCCTAGATTGCTGTTTGTACCGTCACTCCTGGTGTAGTAAATAACTCAACCTCTAAGAAGGGGCCGTATGTGCTTATGTTGACGTTTATCACTTGTATAATACATAATTTGACCTCGCTGGAGGGAAAGTTTTGAAAAACGCCCAAGATATAATATATGGTTAGGAAAAACCCAAACAAATCAATACTGTATATTTGTTTTAATATTTTGTAATTTATGAGCACATGGTTTGCTAGGGGGATTTGACTTTATTTCTTTTAAGAGAATAACATAAAGTCAGGGGCTACCAGTAGCTCTTCTCTGTAGCTTTATATTTTATATTAAAAGTTTTGTGTCCAATATTATTTAGACTTTCACGTCATACAGACAAATACATGATTAAAATATAATACCTGAAGCTATTAGCATTAATGTTATAATCTTTAAGTATTTATAAATGAGTACAAAGTCATAGAGAAATACAATATTACAGATTTATTACGGTATTTTGGCATTGTACATGGATTGATATTTTTAATACGTCATTACAAGAAAACATTTTTGAGAAATGTGTTGCGTTACACGAATTATATGTCATTGCTTTCCTCATTAATAATCACATTTGTTTTCTTTACAGCTTTTGTGTCGACAACATTCTTTAGCCAGTAATGAAGAGGAAAATTTAGGTGCAATAAATTGTAGTCTTCAATATAGCAAGGAAACTCATCTTTTGTCGGTCAATATCATTCAAGCAGAAGATCTCGTGGCGTATGATGTCACTACCGGTACATCAAATCCCTACTGTAAGGTGTCATTACTTCCAGATCACAGAAGTCAACTTCAAACCAAAGTACACAAGAAAACCTTGGCGCCAAAATTTGACGAAGAATTTATTTTTGATGTATCTCCCTCCAAACTGCAAAACTGTCATTTAGAAATTTTATTATTTAATTTTGATCAGTTTGTTTCAAAACATGAATGTATGGGTCAAGTGCGGATAGCCTTATTAGACAGTTTAAATCTAACGGACAAAGTGATGTTGTGGAAAGGAATTTCCCCGTACGAGACAGAGAAATCAGATGTAAGTATATTATACTTTGTTGTTCAAATTGTGTTTATGTATGTTGTGGAAAGAAATTTCCCCGTACGAGACAGAGAAATCAGATGTAAGTATAATATACTTTGTTGTTCAAATTGTGTTTATGTATGTTGTGGAAAGAAATTTCCCCGTACGAGACAGAGAAATCAGATGTAAGTATATTATACTTTGTTGTTCAAATTGTGTTTATGTATGTTGTGGAAAGAAATTTCCCCGTACGAGACAGAGAAATCAGATGTAAGTATATTATATTTTGCAAGCCAAATTGTATTATTGTATGTTAGAAAGATACCTTGCAAACTCTCTATGACTTCCATGGCATATTTAGGCCTCTAGTTATGTATTTATTTTAACCATTGGTATATTTTTATGTTTTCCGTAATAACGAGTGTCTCGACTTTATATCATGCGTTTGGTTAAATATATTATTTCTCATGGTGCTTTTTTATGTATTACAAATGTAATTATGTAAAGCACCATTTTGGAAATGACTTAATGTACAAATTGTTTTAATTTTTCAAATGGAGTTTTATTTATTTGAGATATTTAAATGTATCCATACCCTTTGTTGAATAACAATTCACGTACCCGATTTCTGAATTATAATGGAGTTGTTTAAGTAACGCCTTTTCTGATTGGATGGCGTCAAATATGTACCGGCATCAAGTACAATAAAATTATTTCCAAATTATAAATAAATATAGGTTTAAATAGAGTGTTAAATATGTGACAGGAAACATTAACTGGTATATATTTCAAATTGTATATTTCCCACACATTGTGTACTCCTTGACATTATTAATTGTCTCATTTTGTCATGGTGGTCATAAAATGTAGAAAAATTATTGAAGCAGTTTATCTCCCGCCACTTTTAACAATTATCTGCTATATCCTAATAACCAGATATAATAGTGAGAAACACATGGAAAGATATATCGTACTGAAACTCATAGTCAATGGTGGGTGTCAGAAAACTTTAACACTTGAGGTGTGATGGCACCACAGTGCTAAGAAGCTAACGATTTTAACCACTTCGCCACCCATGCCCACAAACTATTTTGAATGCTGTCCTCGTTTTCACGTGCAATCTGGAAAGAGTATACTCATATACCAGTAAAATAATTTTACATAAACGTTAGAGAAACCCGAAGGGGGAAATCAAGAATGGTCAATCCAGAAACACATGCAACATTGAGCACAATAAACGGTTCTCACACAAAGCAAAAACACAACACAGCAACTGCAAATATGACAAACTCGGACCCCACCAAAACAATCACGATGTGAACCCAGAGGCTCGTGAAGCGTAAGCAATATTATCTTTTTTAAATAAAAACTTATTACGTTATTATTAAAATAAAAGATTTCGTATGACTAATTTATAAATTTCTTTTCTAGAAAGAGGCTGGTGAAATAATGTTTTCTTTGAGTTACCTTTCAAGTGCAGAAAGATTAACTGTGGTTGTGATGAAAGCACGAAATCTAAAACTGTCAGCAGACGAAGCTAAACCATTGGGTAAGTTTGTACCATTGTATACAATATGACTGCTTTCATAAATATAAGGAGATTTGAGTGAATGATTGTTGTTTGACACCATGGGAGCAATCTTTTCAGCCATATCACGACTAAATAATGTCCTTTTTGGAGTGATACAAATGTTTGTTTTGTACTAGATTAACACGTTGAGTCGGGTTGTTATAGTGCTAGCCAACTGAATCATTAACCAACAGATAAACATGTGGATGCATGTGCACACAACAGTAACACGACGGGTACTACTAGTGGAACAGTAACTGGTTACTCTTCTGGGGCACTGGAATGTACCATGGTTTTTAGTGGGGTTCTTGTTGCTCGATCGTTAGTTTTCTGTGTAGTGTTTTGTACATCATTGTTTGTCTTTTGTTCTTTTTCTTTTGACTATTATGTTGTTTGTCCTATGACTTACATCTTCTGATTACCCCTGTGGTATCTTTTGACTATTATGCTGTTTGTCCTTTGACTTACAGCTTCTGATTACCCCTTTGGTATCTTTTGACTATTATGCTGTTTGTCCTTTGACTTACAGCTTCTGATTACCCCTTTGGTATCTTTTGACTAGTATGCTGTTTGTCCTTTGACTTACAGCTTCTGATTACCCCTTTGGTATCTTTTGACTATTATGCTGTTTGTCCTTTGACTTACAGCTTCTGATTACCCCTTTGGTATCTTTTGACTATTATGTTGTTTGTCCTTTGACTTACATCTTCTGATTACCCCTTTGGTATCTTTTGACTATTATGCTGTTTGTCCTTTGACTTACAGCTTCTGATTACCCCTTTGGTATCTTTTGACTATTATGCTGTTTGTCCTTTGACTTACAGCTTCTGATTACCCCTGTGGTATCTTTTGACTATTATGCTGTTTGTCCTTTGACTTACAGCTTCTGATTACCCCTTTGGTATCTTTTGACTATTATGTTGTTTGTCCTTTGACTTACATCTTCTGATTACCCCTGTGGTATCTTTTGACTATTATGCTGTTTGTCCTTTGACTTACAGCTTCTGATTACCCCTGTGGTATCTTTTGACTATTATGCTGTTTGTCCTTTGACTTACAGCTTCTGATTACCCCTTTGGTATCTTTTGACTATTATGTTGTTTGTCCTTTGACTTACAGCTTCTGATTACCCCTGTGGTATCTTTTGACTATTATGTTGTTTGTCCTTTGACTTACATCTTCTAATTACCCCTTTGGTATCTTTTGACTATTTTGTTGTTTGTCCTTTGACTTACATCTTCTGATTACTCCTTTGGTATCTTTTGACTATTAAGTTGTTTGTCCTTTGACTTACATCTTCTAATTACCCCTTTGGTATCTTTTGACTATTTTGTTGTTTGTCCTTTGACTTACATCTTCTAATTACTCCTTTGGTATCTTTTGACTATTTTGTTGTTTGTCCTTTGACTTACATCTTCTAATTACCCCTTTGGTATCTTTTGACTATTTTGTTGTTTGTCCTTTGACTTACATCTTCTGATTACTCCTTTGGTATCTTTTGACTATTTTGTTGTTTGTCCTTTGACTTACATCTTCTAATTACCCCTTTGGTATCTTTTGACTATTTTGTTGTTTGTCCTTTGACTTACATCTTCTGATTACTCCTTTGGTATCTTTTGACTATTATGTTGTTTGTCCTTTGACTTACATCTTCTAATTACCCCTTTGGTATCTTTTGACTATTTTGTTGTTTGTCCTTTGGCTTACATCTTCTGATTACTCCTTTGGTATCTTTTGACTATTAAGTTGTTTGTCCTTTGACTTACATCTTCTGATTACCCCTGTGGTATCTTTTGACTATTATGTTGTTTGTCCTTTGACTTACATCTTCTGATTACCCCTTTGGTATCTTTTGACTATTATGTTGTTTGTCCTTTGACTTACATCTTCTAATTACCCCTTTGGTATCTTTTGACTATTTTGTTGTTTGTCCTTTGACTTACATCTTCTGATTACCCCTTTGGTATCTTTTGACTATTATGTTGTTTGTCCTTTGACTTACATCTTCTAATTACCCCTTTGGTATCTTTTGACTATTATGTTGTTTGTCCTTTGACTTACAGCTTCTAATTACCCCTTTGGTATCTTTTGACTATTATGCTGTTTGTCCTTTGACTTACAGCTTCTGATTACCCCTGTGGTATCTTTTGACTACTATGTTGTTTGTCCTTTGACTTACAGCTTCTGATTACCCCTTTGGTATGTTTTGACTATTATGTTGTTTGTCCTTTGACTTACATCTTCTAATTACCCCTTTGGTATCTTTTGACTATTTTGTTGTTTGTCCTTTGACTTACATCTTCTGATTACCCCTTTGGTATCTTTTGACTATTATGTTGTTTGTCCTTTGACTTACATCTTCTAATTACCCCTTTGGTATCTTTTGACTATTATGCTGTTTGTCCTTTGACTTACAGCTTCTGATTACCCCTGTGGTATCTTTTGACTACTATGTTGTTTGTCCTTTGACTTACAGCTTCTGATTACCCCTTTGGTATGTTTTGACTATTATGTTGTTTGTCCTTTGACTTACAGATTCTGATTACCCCTGTGGTATCTTTTGACTATTATGTTGTTTGTCCTTTGACATACAGCTTCTGATTACCCCTTTGGTATCTTCAAAATTTTCCTCCCGACTGCGACCGAACCATTGTTTAATCTTACACCATGCTGCTGTTCGTTTAGCGGGGAAGCAACAAATACCAATGTTATAGAGGGCCCGGATGGATCAATGAGTTAGGTAGTTGGATTACCTAACAACTCATACAAGCCTATCACCAATACGGTGTAGGTTCGCGACCGGCTTTGTAAATTACAAAAGAGAGTGCACTCGACTCGCAGCCGCAAGTGATAAAGCTTACCAGTTGCTCGCCCATAGTCGATGGTTCTCTCCGGGTACTCCGGCTTCTTCCACCACTAAAACTGGTCGCCATGATATAGCTGAAATATTGCTGAAAGTGGCGTTAAACAACAAAAAATCAAATCAACCAATGTTATAGTCTTTGGTTTGACCCTATTGGGGATAAAACCCGCAAATCTACTACACTTGAGGAGTGTATGCCAGTCAATACACCATCGATGCGATTAGAAGTTTCAAACTAAACGGATAATTAATTTCCTGTTTCACAAAGTAGGTATTGATCAGTGGAATAACGTAGTAATTAAGGCGGATATCATATTTATCTCCAGATGACTTCTTTTCGGTGTAAAAAGGTTAGGTGTCATGTAAGGGTCATGGAAAGAATAAACAGGTGTTCAATATCGAGTTAATTAATATATTGTATAACTCCATTAGTCAAACATCTTCCACACCAATTAGACAAGAGCAAGTTTATACCAATAAATGTATAACAGCCCATAAATCAGCGATATTATCTGAATATCTCGCAAGTTCACGGTTTTGATTCTGCATACTCAACAACCATGCTCACCTAAAAGTGAAAGACAAAAGAAGTCTTTGAAAACTAGCAAGCCAAAGACGCAAATATGATAGCCAAATTCGACTATTGTTAAATTGTCTGAGGGGGAGAACCTTAGTTATATATTTCTTTGACTAGACCTACTTTCCCGAGAGAAAAAATACTTTCCCGCGAACTTTTATTGGTTTTTAATATGAGCAGAGAGATCGAATGGTTGTAAGTCGAATTATTGTATTCCTTTTAGTGTCATTTTGTTGTTAAGTGACACAAATGTGGTCACGACATTTTCCTAATATGCGGTTTCTTATTAATCGTATATAGCGTAGAAATCCATTAAACCTTAACCAATATAGATTGGCACAAGCGTGGAAAATTTGAATGTATTAAATGTCTAAAATGAGAGCAACCTTGAATCATAAGAGTTTGAAGATACCAAAGGGGCAATCATAATTCGTATATCGAAGAAGAACAGACAACACAATGGCCAAATGAAAAAGTACAAAAGGACAAACAACGATCTACAAAACATACATATAAAACTAAAGATCGAGTAACACGAACCCCACTAACAACCGGGGGTGAACTCAGGTGCTCCGGAATGGTAAGCAGTTCCTGCTCCACTAGTAACACCTGTCGTGTTAATCTAGTTACAAATCCGGTGATAAGTCATGAACGAGGAAAAAACCGAGAAGTGTTACGACAAGTGGAACATATCCGTGGTCATTTGTGACACAGATATTCCATAACGGTCAACCAAGTCGTGGTGGCGACCGTCAAACTTTCGAAGTGATGACTTCAACTTAACTAAGAGGAACCCTTGCCCTTGGTTCAGTAGCTTCCTTGTTAGCAGCAACCCTCTATCAAGGAAATCCTGATAGGAACCACAAGCTCTGGAATATCGTATCAACTGAGATATATATACTTCATTACTCTGGCTGCTGATATGACCAACGAATTTTATATACCGTTATATGAGTTTTGCATTTGTGTTATGCTTTTACGAGATTGAGATGAAAAGACAATGCGATCAATGAGGCCTTTTCTAGTTTTAATGTTTATCGCATGCCGAAAATATTGTAGAACTGACATTTCATGCGGGAATAGAGTGCAATGAAAAATGAAAAACAAAAAAAATACCACAGTACCAAAATCTTATAGACAAATCGTAGAAACAGGCAAATCGATACGCCTAACACATGAATACATGACCGTTCACTTTCGTGTCTTGGTACAAGCGCATAAATAAAAAGTGGTGGGGTTAAACAAGTCGTATTACCTCCCCTTTCATTGAAATCATGCGATCATGCAAGTGTTGTTCGGAAACGACCGATGTCATTGATCATAAAGGGTACAGTTTCCATTGATTTATTAGTCGGTACAAGTTTTGGCTTCGCTCTAGTGTATATATTATCTCCCGTTTTGCATATAGATAGCGTCATATAACAGTCGTGAACCAGAATATTCAACTGCATTTTATTCTGAGAGAGTGCGGAAAAGTTATATTTAAACAGATATATTTATTTCATTCTACACTCCGTTGTCAAGGTGTGTAGGTACAAATTGCCTCTTTATAAATAAATAAGAACTAATCGTAAAGAATTGATAGATTTAACTTTGTGAACAATTTGCGCCAACCATTATGACGTCAATAACTGAGCAAGGTCATATCTATATTTAAACATTATTGTCCCAACATATGATTGGTTGATTGATCACGTGGTTGATGCTTAGCGTCCAGTAAACAGTATTTTAGATATATGCATCATAATAACAAGAAATGTTTGAAGATACCAAAGGTTATAATTAGAAGCCGTAACTCGAAGAAGGACAGACAATACAATGGCCAACCAAAAAACGACGAAAGTACTAAAAATGTTCTGCAAAATATCACAGAGACAACCAAAGATTTAGCAACACGAATATCACTAAAACAGGAGATGAACTCAGCTAACATTTAAAGTGTAATACACTTACAAATATACCATACTGTCGGAATAGTTACACAATGTAATCGAAAGATCGCAAAAAGGGGGGGAGATCGATACCCCTAACAAACATATACAAGAAATGTCACTTTCCTGACTTGGTAGAGACACTTCAACAACAAGTGGAGGGGTTATACTAGTTGTGTGGGTCCAAACCCATCTCTTATATGTTGCTGTCCTGTAAATTTGTTCCCACATTTTAATAAAATGCCAAGCCTCACATATAATTACGTGAGTAGCTTTGTTGTAGAAAATACCTCGTCCTAATCTGGAACTTTTGCATAAAATATTTAATCTTCATGACAAATAAGGTGTTGTATGTATGGTATTCCGTCAATAAAGGCGAATCAATGGCAATAATCATCATTTAAATATTAAATAATTTAATTTGATTTGAATACTACAATCTGATTGGATGATCCGCTTCGAGAAAATGTTGGTTATACTCGATAACCTGGGTTGGTATTGTGACGTCAGCAACATATTCATTCGCCAATGACAAATTCAAATAGTCACATGAAATAATCGTAATTAAAATCGAGGAATCATTAAATTTTACGGAATATTTGAAATTTTTGAACAGGTTATATACTTTACGCTTTTAATAAACAGCTTCATCATAAGACTTAATAGATAAACAATATTCAACTTTGAACCTAAATCTAACTGCCAATACTATCTTTCGTCACTAGAACGGAAGTGACAGAATACTTTTCAACAAAGTGTTGATATCTTCCGACAAACTTTTTGAAAGATATGATAAGACGATTCTTTAAAAATCCTTGACTTAATATTAAAGTACTCAAAAGTATGTGACGTTGTAAAATATCTAATTACCGTAGAAATAACCACCTATTCAGAATCTCAAATTTCCCTCTGACTTATTGACTTAATATTTTCAGTTGACATTTGCTGCATGTAAAATTATCTTTTCAAAGTAGATGCAGTTTGACGAACTAAACAGCACCTTAATTAACAATGCTGTGAGAAAAAACTCTGAAAATATTGAAAATATTCTGCATCAAAATGTATTGATTCTGTGGTTAGTTGATGCAATGAAAATATAAGGCTGTAAATGGGGAAACCCGTCCATTTGGATTACCTCACGAGGAAAATGAGAAACATTTACAGAAATATTGACGTTATATGAAGCATGGATTCAAAACAATAACAGGACGGTAGAGACTACAATAAAATAACGATACAAACACGAAACAGTCAAGATCTAAGGCGGCAGAAGTATGAAAAAGTGGAACTACAAATTAAAATGCTTAGTTGTTTGTAGGAGGGCTCATGTCTTATTTACGTTATTTGTGTTTGTTTGTAGGAGGGCTCATGTCTTATTTATGTTATTTGTGTTTGTTTGTAGGAGGGCTCATGTCTTATTTATGTTATTTGTGTTTGTTTGTAGGAGGGCTCATGTCTTATTTACGTTATTTGTGTTTGTTTGTAGGAGGGCTCATGTCTTATTTATGTTATTTGTGTTTGTTTGTAGGAGGGCTCATGTCTTATTTACGTTATTTGTGTTTGTTTGTAGGAAGGCTCATGTCTTATTTACGTTATTTGTGTTTGTTTGTAGGATGGCTCATGTCTTATTTATGTTATTTGTGTTTGTTTGTAGGAGGCTCATGTCTTATTTACGTTATTTGTGTTTGTTTGTAGGAGGGCTCATGTCTTATTTATGTTATTTGTGTTTGTTTGTAGGAGGGCTCATGTCTTATTTACGTTATTTGTGTTTGTTTGTAGGAGGGCTCATGTCTTATTTATGTTATTTGTGTTTGTTTGTAGGAGGGCTCATGTCTTATTTACGTTATTTGTGTTTGTTTGTAGGAAGGCTCATGTCTTATTTACGTTATTTGTGTTTGTTTGTAGGATGGCTCATGTCTTATTTATGTTATTTGTGTTTGTTTGTAGGAGGGCTCATGTCTTATTTACGTTATTTGTGTTTGTTTGTAGGAGGGCTCATGTCTTATTTATGTTATTTGTGTTTGTTTGTAGGAGGGCTCATGTCTTATTTATGTTATTTGTGTTTGTTTGTAGGAGGTCTCATGTCTTATTTACTTTATTTGTGTTTGTTTGTAGGAGGGCTCATGTCTTATTTATGTTATTTGTGTTTGTTTGTAGGAGGGTTCATGTCTTATTTACGTTATTTGTGTGTGTTTGTAGGATGGCTCATGTCTTATTTACGTTATTTGTGTTTGTTTGTAGGAGGTCTCATGTCTTATTTACGTTATTTGTGTTTGTTTGTAGGAGGGCTCATGTCTTATTTACGTTATTTGTGTTTGTTTGTAGGAGGGCTCATGTCTTATTTATGTTATTTGTGTTTGTTTGTAGGATGGCTCATGTCTTATTTACGTTATTTGTGTTTGTTTGTAGGAGGGCTCATGTCTTATTTATGTTATTTGTGTTTGTTTGTAGGAGGGCTCATGTCTTATTTACGTTATTTGTGTTTGTTTGCGAATAGTCGTTTGTTGTGCTTTTTTTTCTGTTTTTTTTTTTTTTTTTTTGCTTCGTTTGTCTGTCTTATGATTTGTGTACCCAGTGTGGCCAGTTCCTCTGGATTATCTATTATTGAATGCCCCTTCGGTTTTTGTAACGTTTATTTAAGAAATAAATCATGGAAGCCAGAATGTGTTTTGAGTTTTAACATGGGTTGGCGATATTAGTAAATTGTATCCCTTGCCTCTGGCTCGGGATAAATTTAGAGGCGAGGGATAAAATTTACTAATATCCGCCAACCCATGTTGAAACTCAAAGCACATTCTGGCTTCCATGATTTATTTCGATTCTGATATGTCTAAGAGTACAAATACGGTAGTATACTTTGATTGGAAGACGGTAATTTATGTTTACGTTTGCGGACAATGTCGCACAAAATGTATGCTGCCAAATTCGAGCAGACGATAATTCATCAACATGTACATTTACGACGGGAAAGTCAGTCACATGAACCGGCGCATGTTCTAATGAGATTATACCCAATCGATAAATCGCTCGTTTGTTTACAAAATGAAAGAAGGACGTCATGTTAGAATTAAATGTAACTAATCCACCGTAAGAAACATGAAAATGTATTAAAAATGCCACATTGAAGAAACGAACAACATTTAATGATATGGGAAAATGTGAACTTGCATCAATCGAGTGGCAAAGATGAAGGTTTGAATTATTGGTGCTTAATGTCACCTTAAAATTTACTTGTCAGTGACTTGCAGCAGGTTGGTGGTTACTATGGATACTGTGGTTTCCTCCATAATTGAAATAAATCTGCATAATATATCGCTAAAAGTGGTGTTAAACACCAATAGGCGCGCGTTGTTGAAACCTCTGTATAATTTTACTTTTACCAAGCTAGAAAAGTGAGTATGTATTTGTGTGTTAGGAGTGATGATTTTGACTCTTTCTATTAGATTTAGAACTGTTCGTTTTCTATTAGATTTAGAACTGTTCGTTTTCTGTTAGATTTAGAACTGTTCGTTTTCTATTAGATTTAGAACTGTTCGTTTTCTATTAGATTTAGAACTGTTCGTTTTCTATTAGATTTAGAACTGTTCGTTTTCTATTAGATTTAGAACTGTTCGTAGTGTTGTATTGCATTTCTTTTTATTGTATAATCATAAATTTCTTTCATTTTTACAGATCCTTATGTGAAAGTTTTAATTCTGTCTGACGGTAAAAGAATTAAAAAGAAGAAAACATCTACGCTACACGTGACTCATGACCCTGTGTGGAACGAGGCTCTAGTGTTTAATATCAGTAAAGAGATCCTGAAAAAACTCTCGGCCGAATTTCTACTCTTTCATGACAATACGTTGGGTAATGATGAACTCATAGGGCGAGTCAAGATTAGTTTTGATACTCAAGGGCATGATAGCATTCATTGGAACGATTTGTTGACGAGTAAAAACGCAGTAGCGAGGTGGCACCAACTACAAGAATGAGCATGAAGAAACCTCAACTTGAGTCAAACCAGTGACTTTAATTACATGAACAAAAATGTCAAGCGTTAAGATGCTTGGATAGATATTAAATCATTTTGAAGGAACTTCCTAGTCTATAAATAGAAAGTTACACGTATCATATGGTACCATAGACGGAACTTCCCAGTCTATAAATAGAAAGTAACAAGTATTATATGGGACCAAAACAATTCAGGGCACTCCTTACAAATGTGTATGGCTTAAAGAGCGTGGTTGCAAACGTAACAGGTCTGAGCACATCAAACTTACCGGACATTCTCATTATGGTTTACGTGTTCAAATGAAAAACGTTTATTTCATGTGCGATTTACACATGCAAAAAAAATGTACAATAAATTTTGTTTTCATGAATTTAACGTATTACGAGTAACAAAATACTTGTATAGAATTTGAAAATATAAATCCACATCTGAAATAGTTGTTGCATGTGATAAAGTTTACTTAAAATCACGTGATATAAAACGATATCACATGATATCCGTATATTGATTGTATCAGCGGGGCATGCTTGGTTCATGAACTTTCTCAAGCAAAAGCTAACATTTAAAATAAAATAAAAATAGGAAGGACTGTTCAATTAAAACAAAGTAGAACTGCACATTTTTAATTCTGTATAATAATACGGAATAGTTTTTTTCCAGTGCAAACCGTCAGGGCCTATAAGAGAGAATTCAGCCGGTACATCGATGCGGTGCCGGGAGAGCCCAGACGGGGCGTGTGAATCTCTGAAGGGTCCCATATCCTTAATCATAGACGTTTTATTTTGATTTTTTAATTTTTGAGGGGATATTTTCAACTATTTTCAGTTTATTTAGAAAAAATAATTATGTAAAATTCTTTTAAAGACTTCTGAATTCTGATTGAAAGACTTCAAATCCTTAACTTTGTCCCCGGGGCCCCATAGCAGTCTTTTTCCGCCCTGCAAAATTTCTCTTGGAGACCCTACAAACCATAGGTATATACTGTGAAAGACGTGGACCAAACTAATTGAAATATTGCCCCAACAATTTGACAGCAGACGGAAACCGATATTTTGCAAATAAAATCATGTTACTTGAAGGTATGAGACTGGACCAAAGATCTTCATAGATCTGAATCTTTGTACAATTTAAGGGTTGGGTTGTTCCTTATCAAATTATAGTTTTCCCGATCTCGTATTTAAAACACTAAATATCTACCGCGAATAGTGTAAGCGCCACCGCTGTAACATTGTTTACTTGTATTTAATTTGGTTTGTTATGTAGTCTGATATCTATGAACTTTGTTAAGCAAAGCATTTCACACTCCCTATATCTTTACTAACTGCAGAAGTTATGAAAACAATATCCTTCATCATACATATGCTTCATCATACTTATGCATGACCAATTAAAGAACTATATAAGTACATGAACCATCTCCTTGTAAAGCATACAGTCAAACCTGTATTAAGAGGTCACCTTGAGGACAAAACAAAAGTGGTCTTATAAGACAGTTGACCTCTTAATAGAGGTTCAATTCATATGATATTTTCTATGACAGAACAAGAGAAATGTGATCTTTTAATACAGGTGATTGCTTAATAGAGGTGGCGGCATGGGCGGGTTTAGCTGTATATCATTTATTTCAATGTAGATACAAGAGTTTTATATATATCTGCCATATTTTAGGACAAGGCCAAGCGTATCACCATATGCTCTGTTAATATCATCATCATCAGTCATGGACGTCAATCATTTTCATTATTTTATCATTTTCAATATTCAATGCATGTCCTTCATTAGCTATATAAACAATGCCGTGATAAAATCCCGATATAGTTTACTTCGCACATGCGCGTTGTCGAACAAGTAATGGGCACCATTCCTAAGCGATTTCATGTATTTATACAGGACGGTGGTGCATACAAACATTACAATGTTCGCTTTGCTTCCTTTTTTTACATAGTTCATCGCGTAGGATATTTTTCTACGAAAATAATGTTACCCATGTTAAAATATCTAACAAGCCATAGCTTCCATGAATTATCTCTTAATTTGACATTTCTATCGGATAATTAATTTTATTTTTATTTTATTTTTTTTTTTTACTTTTTTTTAATTGCTAACTTTTTTTTTATTATTAACAAGTGTGGACACAGAAATGTGCTGGATGTCAATATTTCATATTATTAACTTTAAAAAAAAAATTCATGGACACGGGTCCTGGATTTTTTTTAATGAAAAACTAATCCTGGATTTTTATTTTTGCTTAATGTCCGGTCCTGTGTTTTTATTTCAAATTTTCATCATAGCCCCCCTACCCCTCCCAAGGGATATAAAATTGTATCATTAATAATAAATTAATAAATAATAAATTCAGATTTTCTATTTAAGATAAATCTCATTTACAAAACCACTGATATTTGTTTATTTTTCTCTTTAAACTGTCGAAACATACCGTTTATTTAACTGAAAAATTCACAAATAAAATTCACCCTTTTCCCCTTTTTTTTTTTTTAAATCAATGATCAACAATATTCCAGAATCAAACAAATGAATAAATATAACAGAGATTTCTTTTACATGCATCTTTCTACCATGCGGAGTCAGTGTGTTTTAAATCGGTCATCCAATCAGGACGCTCATTATTCTTGTCCAAGATAAAAAAAAATACATCGCTAAAATTACCTGTGGGTGTTTCCCCGCTTCAACTCGTAAATTTACATAGACATCGGAGATATTTCGTCATAAAACTTCACACATGGTTTTGTTTATCATATTTCTTGTAGACAAACATAAAATTGTATTGCATTTATCAATATTTTATGAGTATAAACAGTTTTTTCAATACCGCATCTGTTTCTCGATACAGCCGACCGATTACAGTGACCCGTGACCCAGTTTAGCACGTTCTACCAGTTTTTTCTTAATAATGTTGTTTAATCATTTTCATTTCCCATATCCATTTCCATTTTTTTTTTATTTTGATTAAATTCAACTATGATATATTACATCAATGTTTTTTTTTCCATATCCCTCAACTAATATCGCCCGTTAATATTGGACTGTCGCATAGATACAGAGTGTAATATGTAAAAAAAAACATAGTATTTTCTAACTAGCTATTAAGCCTATTTATTCCTCTAATTATACCAGATGAATGACAGAGCATTTCTTACTTGGACACATAAAGTATATCTTACCAATATGTACTTGATAACTAAAATGTTGTTTTCGTGGAGCATGAAAGGCGTAAGGTCATTGATAATTGAAAACTGCTTAAACCAGGAGCGTGGGTATAAATAGTTGTGGGCGGAGCAAGCATTCAGATTGTTCATTATTTTGACCACGGTTATCTCGAGGAGGAAATATCAATGATACATAGTTTCAGTTACTGTTGGAGCCAAATATTTGACAGGCATGCTCACAAGTGTTCCTCCTTACGAAACTTTCAGTCTTAATAAAAATAATATTCTTCATCAGTCTAAAAACTACAAAAATCACTTCGAAAATTCAAATTTCTGAGCTATGTGACATTTAGGTTACGTTGGTCATGTGACATACCGTTCATAAATATGCTGTTCATATCAACGGGAATTGTTTATGATATGCTCCGCCCACAAATTGTGTCGGTAGGCACTACCGCAAATGCCGCTTTAATAAGCAAAAATAAAGTATTGTGCTATGACTACGCTGATTTGTTATGTTATTATATGAACCGCTTTATATCCTAAGTACAGAGTTACGTATTTAATTAAGCGAAAACTTTGATCTTCTGATTTAAGCTATATTTTGTCTTTTACTTCGTGTTAGTCAGCCATAACGTTGATGGAAACCAGAGTTTCCGAACATCAGGATTTAAACAGAAACCATTAATTTGTTGCATTTGACATTTTGAGTATGTTTGTGAGTGCTCCATTAATGGATTTTTTAAACCCACACAACTGAGCTACCGGTTTTTTCTTTCAGCCATAACGTTGGAAGAAACCAGAGTTTTCCGAACGTCAACATTTCAAACAAATCGTTTACTTTCGTTGTAGGATTTGTACAATTTCAGTATTTTTGTGAGTGCTCTTGCCATTTAGATATACTTATTATTTTTTCACCGACCTTTTGTGTAAAAAGAAACTCTCCTTATTTTGTGAATGAAAGGACACATGAAGTGACGAAATGTGAGAATGGCTGAAAAAAATGTGATATCAGCTACAATGAAACTCTGGATAAACCGAAAACCTGCATAAACCGAACTCTGAATAAACCGAAAATCTGTATAAACCGAACTTTAAGTAAAATCAATATGTAAGAAATATTTCCTAATTCAACCTGCATTAACCATACACCACCTGTCTATTCCGTACACAATCGTTAGTCTCACCGGAGGTTCGGTTAAGACAGGCTTCACTGTATATTATGACATGTTGTAATCTGCAACCAATGAATAACTTGCTAAAAGGTCAAAAGGTCAATGTAATATTTTTTGACAATGAAGTAAAATTTTACATTCAAATATTTGTAGAGTTTTGTTGTCATTCTTTCCTATATATGTGACAGAACAGGTGTAAACACATTAAACAAAGGATCAGAGAACCTTTAAAGTGATGGTTTCTGATTCACCTTTGGTATCTTCAAGCGTTTTGCAAGACAGACCGTATGTTTTTAGAGTAGTGGCAACCGGGCACAAATACAACAACAACCAAACTTAATCCCGCCACATTTTTGTGCTTGTTCCAAATAGCACCTGAATTTCCACCATCACATGTGGTTGTCCATTATGTGTCCAGTACGCTCTGTTAAGGGCATCAATTCCACTGATATAAAAAGAAAATGACCCCCAAAAACACACCAGCTTTGAAACTCGGTTATACCGGGAGGGGTAGCATATATTTCCCCATTTATGACACTTCGTGTACTCCGTGTAGTTACCATACCAATTTCCAATGAGTGTGTGTTGGGTACACTAAAAGTGTATATGCTACTGGTACAGTCACATACAATATATATTAATCAGCCAAGCATGACTTTTTTTAGTGTTGATTTAACTTTAGGTTTCTCCTAACAGTACTGAATGGTTGATATCTAACGCGTAATGAGTAATATTTCAGCTATATCATGGCGAGAACAAGTTTCATTACATGAGATGAAGATTATCTCGCCTTTGTACTTGCCGAATATGCTTTTTGGATTTTTATTGTGATGGTTCACTGAAATAATAGTACCCAGGTAGACATGTCACTCCACTCGGACAAATTATTCAGATTCCGAGACAACCCCTCTAAGCTCTTAAGAAGAAAAGTTTTGAAGATACCAAAGGGATAATCAGAAGCCGTTAATAGAAGGACACACAATACAATAGCTAAAAGACAAGGAACGATCTACAAAACACCACAGAAAACTAAAGATCTAGCAACATCAACCATGCAAAGCACCGGAGCACCGGAAGGTTTAGCAGACCCTGCTCCGCATGTGGTACCCGACGTGATACAAACCCTGTGATACGTCATGGATGAGGAAAGGATCGGATTGTGATTACGACAAACGTAACATATCCGTGGTCATTTGTGACACAGACATTCCGTAGCGGATAACCAGGTTATGGTGGCGACATATCCACAAAACTTAGAAAGCTACATATTTGGCAAAACGAAATCCACTAAAATAAACGTAATAACAAAATTACCGAACTCCGAACAATCTTACAAAGGGAAAGTCAAAACTCATAAGTATATAAACAGACAAAATCAGTCAACAACCGGAAAACTGTGAAAACCGTAATGACCCTGACCCTGACTTGGTACAGGCATTTCTAAAGAAATGGTGGGTTGAATCAGATTTTAAAGCGCCAAACCTACGAACTAACCCTTATCATTATATGTCCATTTTATTTTCATTATTATATTTCAATAATGGTTTTCGTAACACATGTTTAACAAGTAATAACACAAAATTCTGTATAATGGTCGTCGCTTCCACGGGCTTTTCTAAGAGCCTGGTGACGTCTTCTTGTACTCGAACGGTATTGTAAGTCCAACTATAACAATGTTTCTTCATGAAATTCACGTAAGCCCTTAAAAAGGGTGGTCTTCCTGTGGGGTCGTAATACTCTCCCTTTGAGTTGGCGTCGATGTATATAGCGACCCAGTGTTGTCCCATTCGATGGTCTGGATCCGTATTTCCCACAAGGGCCGAAGGTACGTTTGATAGTCTGGGTAATCTGTTTCTGGCATAGACTCCTTTAAACACCGGTCTGGAGTGGGGATGTTTTTTTCAATAGAGTGTCAATCTCTAAGGTATTCATCTAAGCACTGTAGTCAAACAAGACTTGTCTATTTCTATCAATTCCAATGACGTTGTCAAATTCTGCATATATGATCACGTTGATGGTCGCTGTAAGGGCTTCTGCGAATTGAATCTCCACACGTAAATTACCCTGTTTTATAAGCTGAAACGCCCTACTTCCGACATGTCGGGTGTGAGGTTCGTTCGTGTCTGTGCAGCATCCCAACATGTTTCCATAATCTATCACACTTGGAACACAGGAAACTGTGGCTGTACTTCTCCATACAGGTTCAAATTCATGGTCTCCTGATAGTGTAGGGGGAACGTCGTACCAATCGTGCTGCAATATCACCAGCTTCTGTTTCTTGGAGGTCGTAGACATATACATTCAAGCTGAACAACTGTTCTAACACCATCAGGTCGTCTAAGCACGCACCCTGGAAGTCCTTGGAAGCCATCTGTCTGTACTGCAGGTACTGGTGGTAATACGTTTTGGCTGGAACTTCTACAGCTTGGACATCTGGAGCTCCACAGTGTACGAATAGGCATCGAAAAAAGCATAGTTTGTCTGTATAAGCTCCATTGGCTCCACCAACTAAAGCAACGACAGCTCTGTTCTTCAACATATGGTCTGGAAGAACGACTCTGGCACCAATGGGATGTTGGATCAGCTGGCTTAGGTAGAAGGTCACGTTGGTCAGCAGATGAACGACCCACTTGGTATCGGGTCTCTGCTGGCGGATGTACTCCAGGATGTCATGTCGGTTCAACTCCTCTAAAAACCTCTCCAAGTCTTCTTCTGTTCTGATGAGGTATGGAACATCAAAAAATCTGGCGTTGTTCTCGCTAGAATGGTAATATCGCAACACTCCAGTCTCGATGTTCCGTAAGATAAAATCAAAAGACAGGTTGATCTTGAAGGCTGTGGTCTGCTGTCTGTGCAGGTACCGTACCATCTCTGGAAAGGTGGACGCTGTCATCTCATGGAGTGTAAAGTTGTACAGCTCCTGGATAGGATTGCCGGTCGCCTCCTCTGTACGGATGGACTGCCAATGTTGTCTATGCAACGCTCTGGTCTCTGGATCCTCTGGCAACACGTCCGGTTCAACGGGATTCCCCATGGGAGTTCTGGGTGGTAACACGGTACTTCTCTGCTTTGGGCTGGGTCCTGGATCAGGTGCTGCTGGTCTCTTCATCGGCAGTCTCTGCTTGGCCTCTGGTCTCCAGTTGTCCATTCTATTGAAGTACTGACCGAAACTCCACAGGTTAATATGTAGCTGTGGACCGCTTTATGCCTCTTTCTGTGGTCTGGTCGGCTGAGCACATTGTCGCATGCACCACAGGAATAGGTCTGCCCAGACACCGTTGGATCCTTCAGGTGGGTCTTCATATGCCTGGTCATGTTGCTCTTCTCTGTAAATTCTTTGCCGCATCTCTCGCAGGTGAACATGGTCATGGTCTGTCAAAAAAGACAAAATGCCAATGATGATTTTGTCACCGTATATATTGTTCGAACGCGGACGTATTACAAGTCACCCCTCTTCTGATTGGTTCAATTCTTGCAATCTGATTAGCTAATCGGCCGAAATAGCGACTTCTGATTGGTTCAATTTCCAGTGATATGATTGGTTGGTGCTATAAAACATTTCAATTCTCTTTTAGGTTAAATTAATTCATTGTTGGTCCCTTCAGATCGCGCATGCGCGCACCCCACCCGTCGAAGGGAAGCCCTACGGATGACGTTTGAATGATTATTCCGCAAGGAACATGAACTGTGTTATAACGGCATGTACTAGAAAAACAACTAACTGATATTTTAAAACGTTGCGACTTTTGAAAAAGTATGGAAAATAGTACGGGGGAAAAAAGTACGGGAAAAAAAGTACGGGAAAAAAATAAAAAAAAATACGGGAAAAAAATGAAAAATTACGAAAAAAAAAAGGACGGGAAAATAATACGGGGGGAAAAAACTACGGGAGAAAAGTCACGTGACTTCCGTGGACGTCACTTCTGGTCAAGCATGCGCAATGGTCCGATCCCCCTCGATCCCCCTCAAATATGGCTTGAACTGTGCCCATATACTACTAACCAACATCGGCAAAGGTCACTTATGTCTGAGGGAAAAAAAAACTTTTTTAATAATAATTACAATTTTAAAGAACTGTGAATTTCAATTAAGAAATAAATCACGGAAGCCAGAATGTGTTGGGAGTTTTAACATGGATTGGTGGATATTAGTATTTTATCCCGAGCCAGAAGTGAAGGATAACATTTACTAATAACCGCCAATCCATGTTAAAACTCAAAACACATTCTGGCTTCCATGATTTATTTCGATTCTGATATGTCTAAGAGTACAAATACGGTAGTATACTTTGATTGGAAGACGGTAATTTATATTTACGCTTGCGGAAAATGTCACACACAATTTATGTAACTCGAATAATACTGCGCCCTCTATCGGCATTATTCGGGTAACAATTTATGCTGCCAATGGAAAAGTCAGTCACATTCACCGGCGCATGTGCTAATGAGATTATACCGAATGGATAACTCGCTCATTTATCAACAAAGCGAAAGAAGGAGGTTATGTTAGAATAACAAATATATATAATGTATCTAATAACCCATGTCAGTGCTGAACATTGGCTTCTGGACAGATTTCACCCTTCGGGACTAATAGTCCCCCGACAAAGGTATCGGCCCAGTGATAGAAATAAAAAGGTAGATATCTAATTTAGTGCGCACAACACGTTTCTGAGATAAAACTTCATCAGGAACGCTAAAAGTCAAAAACCAAGTCTTAAAATGTTTTGGGAACGGGTACACCAAAGGGCCAAAGAGGAATAGCCAAAATCATGTATGTTTCGTATTATTTGTTTCCATGTGCATGACCTCTGGAGATCCAGATATTCAAAGGGAGAGGATATAACCGGTTTAACCTCCTCACGTTTTCCTTCTTGTCCTATTACCTAGACCTAGAATAGTTATTGTTGCTATTGGTAACTATATTGGGGATCAATATGTACACATATGTGGCCAAAAGTATTGCAACATGTAAAAAAAAGTCCCTATATAATCAACCAAACCATATTTTTTTTCTTTAATTATTGTGAAGTAATTTCTGGATAGATTTTAACCAATTTTACAACAAAACATTCAGAATTGTCTATATTTTGATTGTTTATTTGCTCATTATGTTTATATGAGTGGTTTTTATTTGTTCATAATTTAAACATAACAAATAAAAATTGACTTTGATTTTCCTATATATTTCAACTAAAAATAAATCCCAAAAATTAACAATCCTGTTTAAATTATGAACAAATAAAAACCACTCATATAAACATAATGAGCAAATAAACAATCAAAATATAGACACTTCTGAATGTTTTGGTGTAAAATTTGTTAAAAATCTATCCAGAAATGACTTCACAATAAAAAAAAAATTAAATATGGTTTTGGTTGATTATATAGGGATTTTTTTACATGTTGCAATACTTTTGGCCACATACTGTACTGTTTAATTGCTTATTATTGTATAAATGTCTATTTTCAACATACAAGTCAATGTTTCTTTAGCAAGATAAAAAAAAAATATAAAATACAAATGTACATGACACCATGGTGACCTACTGTAATAGTCGTTATGGTGTTACTAGGTGATGGTTTATTGTAGATGGTAGGCTCAGACAGTTTTAGAATTGTGGACATTGTTTCGTATCAATTCGCCATTATAAACAAAATATTTGCATTGCATAGTAAATTGAACAGTACATTTATATGTTATTATTATTCACAGCACGTTTTGTTCGTACTACTAATTAAATGAATAGACGTTCTTAAATGAGACCATCTGTCTTCATCAACAAGAAAGAAGAACGTAAATAATTATATCATTTCTTGCTGCACGGCGTATAATGTAAATAAAGTAAATTAAAAACCTCTTTTGTTCACATCAGAAATCAGACTAATCTTGTAAGGAAGCAGACGACAATATAAACCAGAGGTTCACAAGGGTGTATATTCCTCACCTTGTTAGGAATTATTTTCTATGGAATGTTTGGTTGGTTTAGGTGAGTTTATAGTGTTTAACACCACTTTCAACAATATTTCAGTTATATGGAGGCGGTCATTTTCATTGGTGGAGGACACCGGAGTACCCACAGAAAAGCACCGACCTACCGCAAGTCAATGACAAACTTTATCAAATAATGTTGTATCGAGTACACCTCCCCATGAGCGGGATTCGAACTCACAACGTAAGTGGTGATAAGCACTGATTACATAAGTAGTTGTAAATTACTGCTTTATATGATTGAAAACATTACAAACGAAAGAAGTAGGAGTTTATTACTATTTCTAATTATTTGTAAATGCACAATTCATAGAAACGAAGGTACTTATAAACCAAGCAATTACTAATAATCATAACATATAAATATGCAACAAGCCTCCTGTTATTTTCCTCTTATCACTATGACGCCGTGTGCTGTCAGGATCATTAAATTATTTAACACTTTAAGGATCAACATGACATAGATTGCGTGTTATTCTAATATGATGTGCTGTTTTGGGGTATAAAAATCCCCGATTTATTATGACTTACACGCACTGATGATCATGACGTATTTGGCTGTTCTATTATACCTTTTGTCTACAAAACCAAAACAGCACGTCATAGAAATAATTTATGGAAGGGGGAAGTTTGTGGAAATTTTAATATGGAGGGTAAGTTTGTTGGAGATTTTAATATGGGTACGCTATAAAGGAATGTGGATTAAAAATTTACTGTATATGTCCGATTAGTCTTAGAATAGAAATAATTTATGGAAGGGGTAAGTTTGTTGGAGATTTTAATATAGGTCACATTATATGCGCAAATTTCACGCAGATAATGTTACCCATATTAAAATCTCCAACAAACTTGCCCCTTCCATAAATTATTTCTTAAATATACCACATAATACCTATATCAGAACTCCTAATTATTTATTTTCCATAATTATTGCTAACATGAATGTAAAATAACACTATTTACTGTATATGTTTGATAAATATGAACTTTTAGATACTTTAAAGTACATCTGACCTTAAAATTCATATTCATTTGTTATATGAATATGACACATTGCAAGCCATATAAGTGAATAAAACTCCTCAAACACGAGACAGTACAATACATTTTGTATTTGTTGAAATGCGATACTGAGACAGTGCAGCGCTATACAGATTATCAATAGTATTTAACTACAATACATGGACATTAGAGAACGATGCAGCTTATCATTAGCATTTAACTCTCCGATTATTTAAACATAGCTATAGCGTGATAATTGATTGTTATGTAATGCTGATTAGAATCAAAGGACAATTGATATATCTAGACAAAAAGGTCAAATAATAGTAAGTGCATTAAGGTCTCCTGCTAAATCAACAGAAAGAGGCGTGTGATAACAACGCGTAACAATTGTCGTGTTAGCTAAAGTGTGGCATTTACAGATCTAGAGTACATGAACAACAATAGAGCAACCATGGGCAAACATTGGATTTATAATGTTGGGAGGAATTGATGAATGTTTACAATATTAATAAGTAAAAAAGCACAAAAATATATATCAGGTATCAACAGAAACTGGGATATGTTTGTATCTGCCGTATTTCAATGATCATGAAGCAGACTAATTTTGTAAGGAAGCAGACGACAATATAAACCAGAGGTTCACAAGGGTGTATATTCCTCACCTTGTTAGGAATTATTTTCTATGGAATGTTTGTTTGGTTTAGGTGAGTTTATAGTGTTTAACGCCACTTTCAACAATATTTCATTTACATGGAGGCGGTCATTTTAATTGGTGGAGGACACCAGAGTACCCACAGAAAAGCACCGACCTACCGCAAGTCAATGGTCACGTGATCAGGGACATGAATATCAAAAACGATTGTGAACAATAAGAGGTAAATCAAATATACAGTTCCAAAATCTAATCAAGTTATCATAGAACAAGACTGAAAATCAATACCTCCAACACATATACGATCACTCTCGGCTGAAGCACAATATAGGGCTCATACTCAAAAGCAGTGTGTTATGTGCAATATTAACATACTTCCATTGAATTTAAAGGTATCACTCTAATATCATGTTTTGGATGGTGAAACACAGAAGTTGCATACATAATTTCAAGAAGATATCTCTCATAGTTTTTGAGTAACAGGCAAAAGGGTACCGAAAAATTTGCACAAATAAGGTGTTATGCTGTTGCACTTAAAATTTTTTTATTTTTACACCAAAATTTACTTTTCAAAATAGGAAATCAACAAAACTATTTTAATATAAATATTTAGAGAAATTAATTAGGATTAATTTGATACCAAATTCATGAAAATCGGACATCAATTGGAGAAATTATCAGGCTTTATCCAAAAGATATGTTTCGTTATATAGTTTTAGACAAGAATTTCTCCCATTCGTTATGTGAAGCTTAAGCATAATAAAAAACCTAATTTCATACAAAAAAATTATGTTTCCCACTCATCAAATATAACAAGGTAATAAAAAATCCATTTCAGTAGGATATTGGATTAAAATTTTGTTTATTTGTATTTCAAAGTCCAAAAAATGTCACTACCAGAAATCTGTAGGGTCCGTAACCAGTTAAAAAAGCTTCTAGAAAACACTGTCAAAAGATTGATATTTTCATGTTTGAAGATGTAAAATACACAGAATAGTTATAATCAGTCAAAATATGAACAATTGTAGACACAATAAAAACTGCACAACAGAAAATATGGTTACGTACACTATAAAAACCATGTAGTGTCCGTAACTATATTTAAGTGTGTAATTATAATCTTGTGAATAAATGTTAATTAAAAAGAGAACTAGCAAGTAATTCTGAGTAATCTTAACATCATACCAACTTCACACATTATAGATCATAGAAAACATGTTGCTTTTAAGAATAACAGTACTTTAATTTTCAGCTCTGCTGCAACACAGCATTGTCCTTTATTGTGTTTTACCCGTTTCTTGATTTTGCAGGCATCTAAAAAAAAACAGTTGCGGGATTAAGCAAGTTTTGTCCAAACCTTCCCTGTTTGTAAAAAGCACTTAATCTAATGTCAGAAAAATAACTCAAAATGGTATATTACATTTGCTGTTAATCTAAACATTAAAAACAATTCACAATAATTGTCATTTAATATGAATACATTTAGTACTTCCGGGTGACACCATTGTCCATTCTGACATTGCATTTACCGCATCGTTGGTGTAATGTTTAAAGTGCTCGCTCGAGTGCGGTAAATCAAGGATCAAACCAAACGCTATTAATTCTGTATTTTCTACATAAGCACGCATTTTGAAGGAGTAAGAGCGAAGACGTGTAGACTCGGAACCAGGATAATGTTTCTGAATGGTGCGTCATGTCTACATGCGGACTGCTGGTTCGGTGAATTATCAAGATATAATTAAGCATCTTGGTCTGGTATAAGGTGGATATCGTCATCAGACAATTGAGTGTAATACAAGCCAAAAATTGTTCTTGCCAAGATATTGCAGAACTATTGTCACTGTATTACTATCTGAGTTCCGTGTTGTGACGTCCGTTACAATTTCCTCATAAAAATGTTGTTCAGTTGGTATTTACCTCCAGTTGTTTGTAGGAGGGCTCATGTCTTATTTACCTCCAGTTGTTTGTAGGAGTGCTCATGTCTTATTTACCTCCAGTTGTTTGTAGGAGTGCTCATGTCTTATTTACCTCCAGTTGTTTGTGGGAGAGCTCATGTCTTATTTACCTCCAGTTGTTTGTAGGAGTGCTCATGTCTTATTTACCTCCAGTTGTTTGTAGGAGTGCTCATGTCTTATTTACCTCCAGTTGTTTGTGGGAGAGCTCATGTCTTATTTACCTCCAGTTGTTTGTGGGAGGGCTCATGTCTTATTTACCTCCAGTTGTTTGTAGGAGGGCTCATGTCTTATTTACCTCCAGTTGTTTGTAGGAGTGCTCATGTCTTATTTACCTCCAGTTGTTTGTGGGAGAGCTCATGTCTTATTTACCTCCAGTTGTTTGTAGGAGTGCTCATGTCTTATTTACCTCCAGTTGTTTGTAGGAGTGCACATGTCTTATTTACCTCCAGTTGTTTGTGGGAGAGCTCATGTCTTATTTACCTCCAGTTGTTTGTGGGAGGGCTCATGTCTTATTTACCTCCAGTTGTTTGTAGGAGGGCTCATGTCTTATTTACCTCCAGTTGTTTGTAGGAGGGCTCATGTCTTATCTACCTCCAGTTGTTTGTAGGAGAGCTCGTATCTTATTTACCTCCAGTTGTTTGTGGGAGGGCTCATGTCTTATTTACCTCCAGTTGTTTGTGAGAGTGCTCATGTCTTATTTACCTCCAGTTGTTTGTATGAGGGCTCATGTCTTATCTACCTCCAGTTGTTTGTAGGAGAGCTCGTATCTTATTTACCTCCAGTTGTTTGTGGGAGGGCTCATGTCTTATTTACCTCCAGTTGTTTGTAGGAGGGCTCATGTCTTATCTACCTCCAGTTGTTTGTAGGAGGGCTCATGTCTTATTTACCTCCAGTTGTTTGTAGGAGGGCTCATGTCTTATTTACCTCCAGTTGTTTGTAGGAGGGCTCATGTCTTATTTACCTCCAGTTGTTTGTAGGAGTGCTCATGTCTTATTTACCTCCAGTTGTTTGTAGGAGGGCTCATGTCTTATTTACCTCCAGTTGTTTGTAGGAGGGCTCATGTCTTATTTACCTCCAGTTGTTTGTAGGAGTGCTCATGTCTTATTTACCTCCAGTTGTTTGTAGGAGGGCTCATGTCTTATTTACCTCCAGTTGTTTGTAGGAGGGCTCATGTCTTATTTACCTCCAGTTGTTTGTGGGAGGGCTCATGTCTTATTTACCTCCAGTTGTTTGTAGGAGTGCTCATGTCTTATTTACCTCCAGTTGTTTGTAGGAGGGCTCATGTCTTATTTACCTCCAGTTGTTTGTAGGAGGGCTCATGTCTTATTTACCTCCAGTTGTTTGTAGGAGGGCTCATGTCTTATTTACCTCCAGTTGTTTGTGGGAGGGCTCATGTCTTATTTACCTCCAGTTGTTTGTAGGAGGGCTCATGTCTTATTTACCTCCAGTTGTTTGTAGGAGGGCTCATGTCTTATTTACCTCCAGTTGTTTGTAGGAGGGCTCATGTCTTATTTACCTCCAGTTGTTTGTAGTAGGGCTCATGTCTTATTTACCTCCAGTTGTTTGTAGGAGGGCTCATGTCTTATTTACCTCCAGTTGTTTGTAGGAGAGCTCATGTCTTATTTACCTCCAGTTGTTTGTAGGAAGGCTCATGTCTTATTTACCTCCAGTTGTTTGTAGGAGGGCTCATGTCTTATTTACCTCCAGTTGTTTGTAGGAGGGCTCATGTCTTATTTACCTCCAGTTGTTTGTAGGAGGGCTCATGTCTTATTTACCTCCAGTTGTTTGTAGGAGGGCTCATGTCTTATTTACCTCCAGTTGTTTGTAGGAGGGCTCATGTCTTATTTACCTCCAGTTGTTTGTAGGAGAGCTCATGTCTTATTTACCTCCAGTTGTTTGTAGGAGGGCTCATGTCTTATTTACCTCCAGTTGTTTGTAGGAGGGCTCATGTCTTATTTACCTCCAGTTGTTTGTAGGAAGGCTCATGTCTTATTTACCTCCAGTTGTTTGTAGGAGGGCTCATGTCTTATTTACCTCCAGTTGTTTGTAGGAAGGCTCATGTCTTATTTACCTCCAGTTGTTTGTAGGAGGGCTCATGTCTTATTTACCTCCAGTTGTTTGTAGGAAGGCTCATGTCTTATTTACCTCCAGTTGTTTGTAGGAGGGCTCATGTCTTATTTACCTCCAGTTGTTTGTAGGAGGGCTCATGTCTTATTTACCTCCAGTTGTTTGTAGGAGGGCTCATGTCTTATTTACCTCCAGTTGTTTGTAGGAAGGCTCATGTCTTATTTACCTCCAGTTGTTTGTAGGAGGGCTCATGTCTTATTTACCTCCAGTTGTTTGTAGGAAGGCTCATGTCTTATTTACCTCCAGTTGTTTGTAGGAGGGCTCATGTCTTATTTACCTCCAGTTGTTTGTAGGAAGGCTCATGTTTTATTTACCTCCAGTTGTTTGTAGGAAGGCTCATGTTTTATTTACCTCCAGTTGTTTGTGAGAGGGCTCATGTCTTATTTACCTCCAGTTGTTTGTAGGAAGGCTCATGTCTTATTTACCTCCAGTTGTTTGTAGGAGGGCTCATGTCTTATTTACCTCCAGTTGTTTGTAGGAAGGCTCATGTCTTATTTACCTCCAGTTGTTTGTAGGAAGGCTCATGTCTTATTTACCTCCAGTTGTTTGTAGGAAGGCTCATGTCTTATTTACCTCCAGTTTTTTGTAGGAGGGATCATGTCTTATTTACCTCCAGTTGTTTGTAGGAGGGCTCATGTCTTATTTACCTCCAGTTGTTTGTAGGAAGGCTCATGTCTTATTTACCTCCAGTTGTTTGTAGGAAGGCTCATGTCTTATTTACCTCCAGTTGTTTGTAGGAGGGATCATGTCTTATTTACCTCCAGTTGTTTGTAGGAGGGCTCATGTCTTATTTACCTCCAGTTGTTTGTAGGAGGGCTCATGTCTTATTTACCTCCAGTTGTTTGTAGGAGGGCTCATGTCTTATTTACCTCCAGTTGTTTGTAGGAGGGCTCATGTCTTATTTACCTCCAGTTGTTTGTAGGAGAGCTCATGTCTTATTTACCTCCAGTTGTTTGTAGGAGGGCTCATGTCTTATTTACCTCCAGTTGTTTGTAGGAGGGCTCATGTCTTATTTACCTCCAGTTGTTTGTAGGAAGGCTCATGTCTTATTTACCTCCAGTTGTTTGTAGGAGGGCTCATGTCTTATTTACCTCCAGTTGTTTGTAGGAAGGCTCATGTCTTATTTACCTCCAGTTGTTTGTAGGAGGGCTCATGTCTTATTTACCTCCAGTTGTTTGTAGGAAGGCTCATGTCTTATTTACCTCCAGTTGTTTGTAGGAGGGCTCATGTCTTATTTACCTCCAGTTGTTTGTAGGAGGGCTCATGTCTTATTTACCTCCAGTTGTTTGTAGGAGGGCTCATGTCTTATTTACCTCCAGTTGTTTGTAGGAAGGCTCATGTCTTATTTACCTCCAGTTGTTTGTAGGAGGGCTCATGTCTTATTTACCTCCAGTTGTTTGTAGGAAGGCTCATGTCTTATTTACCTCCAGTTGTTTGTAGGAGGGCTCATGTCTTATTTACCTCCAGTTGTTTGTAGGAAGGCTCATGTTTTATTTACCTCCAGTTGTTTGTAGGAAGGCTCATGTTTTATTTACCTCCAGTTGTTTGTGAGAGGGCTCATGTCTTATTTACCTCCAGTTGTTTGTAGGAAGGCTCATGTCTTATTTACCTCCAGTTGTTTGTAGGAGGGCTCATGTCTTATTTACCTCCAGTTGTTTGTAGGAAGGCTCATGTCTTATTTACCTCCAGTTGTTTGTAGGAAGGCTCATGTCTTATTTACCTCCAGTTGTTTGTAGGAAGGCTCATGTCTTATTTACCTCCAGTTTTTTGTAGGAGGGATCATGTCTTATTTACCTCCAGTTGTTTGTAGGAGGGCTCATGTCTTATTTACCTCCAGTTGTTTGTAGGAAGGCTCATGTCTTATTTACCTCCAGTTGTTTGTAGGAAGGCTCATGTCTTATTTACCTCCAGTTGTTTGTAGGAGGGATCATGTCTTATTTACCTCCAGTTGTTTGTAGGAGTGCTCATGTCTTATTTACCTCCAGTTGTTTGTAGGAGGGCTCATGTCTTATTTACCTCCAGTTGTTTGTAGGAGGGCTCATGTCTTATTTACCTCCAGTTGTTTGTGGGAGGGCTCATGTCTTATTTACCTCCAGTTGTTTGTAGGAGTGCTCATGTCTTATTTACCTCCAGTTGTTTGTAGGAGGGCTCATGTCTTATTTACCTCCAGTTGTTTGTAGGAGGGCTCATGTCTTATTTACCTCCAGTTGTTTGTAGGAGGGCTCATGTCTTATTTACCTCCAGTTGTTTGTGGGAGGGCTCATGTCTTATTTACCTCCAGTTGTTTGTAGGAGGGCTCATGTCTTATTTACCTCCACTTGTTTGTAGGAGGGTTCATGTCTTATTTACCTCCAGTTGTTTGTAGGAGGGCTCATGTCTTATTTACCTCCAGTTGTTTGTAGGAGGGCTCATGTCTTATTTACCTCCAGTTGTTTGTAGGAGGGCTCATGTCTTATTTACCTCCAGTTGTTTGTAGGAGAGCTCATGTCTTATTTACCTCCAGTTGTTTGTAGGAGGGCTCATGTCTTATTTACCTCCAGTTGTTTGTAGGAGGGCTCATGTCTTATTTACCTCCAGTTGTTTGTAGGAGGGCTCATGTCTTATTTACCTCCAGTTGTTTGTAGGAGGGCTCATGTCTTATTTACCTCCAGTTGTTTGTAGGAGGGCTCATGTCTTATTTACCTCCAGTTGTTTGTAGGAGGGCTCATGTCTTATTTACCTCCAGTTGTTTGTAGGAGAGCTCATGTCTTATTTACCTCCAGTTGTTTGTAGGAGGGCTCATGTCTTATTTACCTCCAGTTGTTTGTAGGAGGGCTCATGTCTTATTTACCTCCAGTTGTTTGTAGGAAGGCTCATGTCTTATTTACCTCCAGTTGTTTGTAGGAGGGCTCATGTCTTATTTACCTCCAGTTGTTTGTAGGAAGGCTCATGTCTTATTTACCTCCAGTTGTTTGTAGGAGGGCTCATGTCTTATTTACCTCCAGTTGTTTGTAGGAAGGCTCATGTCTTATTTACCTCCAGTTGTTTGTAGGAGGGCTCATGTCTTATTTACCTCCAGTTGTTTGTAGGAGGGCTCATGTCTTATTTACCTCCAATTGTTTGTAGGAGGGCTCATGTCTTATTTACCTCCAGTTGTTTGTAGGAAGGCTCATGTCTTATTTACCTCCAGTTGTTTGTAGGAGGGCTCATGTCTTATTTACCTCCAGTTGTTTGTAGGAAGGCTCATGTCTTATTTACCTCCAGTTGTTTGTAGGAGGGCTCATGTCTTATTTACCTCCAGTTGTTTGTAGGAAGGCTCATGTTTTATTTACCTCCAGTTGTTTGTAGGAAGGCTCATGTTTTATTTACCTCCAGTTGTTTGTGAGAGGGCTCATGTCTTATTTACCTCCAGTTGTTTGTAGGAAGGCTCATGTCTTATTTACCTCCAGTTGTTTGTAGGAGGGCTCATGTCTTATTTACCTCCAGTTGTTTGTAGGAGGGCTCATGTCTTATTTACCTCCAGTTGTTTGTAGGAAGGCTCATGTCTTATTTACCACCAGTTGTTTGTAGGAAGGCTCATGTCTTATTTACCTCCAGTTGTTTGTAGGAGGGATCATGTCTTATTTACCTCCAGTTGTTTGTAGGAGGGCTCATGTCTTATTTACCTCCAGTTGTTTGTAGGAAGGCTCATGTCTTATTTACCTCCAGTTGTTTGTAGGAAGGCTCATGTCTTATTTACCTCCAGTTGTTTGTAGGAGGGATCATGTCTTATTTACCTCCAGTTGTTTGTAGGAGTGCTCATGTCTTATTTACCTCCAGTTGTTTGTAGGAAGGCTCATGTCTTATTTACCTCCAGTTGTTTGTAGGAGGGCTCATGTCTTATTTACCTCCAGTTGTTTGTAGGAGGGCTCATGTCTTATTTACCTCCAGTTGTTTGTAGGAGGGCTCATGTCTTATTTACCTCCAGTTGTTTGTGGGAGTGCTCATGTCTTATTTACCTCCAGTTGTTTGTATGAGGGCTCATGTCTTATTTACCTCCAGTTGTTTGTAGGAGGGATCATGTCTTGTATACCTCCAGTTGTTTGTAGGAGGGCTCATGTCTTATTTACCTCCAGTTGTTTGTGGGAGGGCTCATGTCTTATTTACCTCCAGCTGTTTGTGGGAGGGCTCATGTCTTATTTACCTCCATTTGTTTGTGGGAGGGCTCATATCTTATTTACCTCCAGCTGTTTGTGAGAGGGCTCATGTCTTATTTACCTCCAGTTGTTTGTGGGAGGGCTCGTATCTTATTTACCTCCAGCTGTTTGTGAGAGGACTCATGTCTTATTTACTTCCAGTTGTTTGGGAAAGGGCTCATATCTTATTTACCTCCAGCTGTTTGTGAGAGGGCTCATGTCTTATTTACCTCCAGTTGTTTGTGGGAGGGCTCGTATCTTATTTACCTCCAGCTGTTTGTGAGAGGGCTCATGTCTTATTTACCTCCAGTTGTTTGTGGGAGGGCTCGTATCTTATTTACCTCCAGTTGTTTGTAGGAGGGCTCATGTCTTATTTACCTCCAGTTGTTTGTGGGAGGGCTCATGGCTTATTTACCTTCAGTTGTTTGTAGGAGGGCTCATGTCTTATTTACTTTCAGTTGTTTGTGAAAGGGCTCATAACTTATTTACCTCCAGCTGTTTGTGAGAGGGCTCATGTCTTATTTACCTCCAGTTGTTTGTGGGAGGGCTCGTATCTTATTTACCTCCAGCTGTTTGTGAGAGGGCTCATGTCTTATTTACCTCCAGCTGTTTGTGAGAGGGCTCATGTCTTATTTACTTCCAGTTGTTTGTGAAAGGGCTCATATCTTATTTACCTCCAGCTGTTTGTGAGAGGGCTCATGTCTTATTTACGTTATTTGTGTTTGCTTCCGTAAAGTGGTGCCCAACACATATTGTGTTGTGTTTTTTGTTCGTCCTGTGTACCCTATGTTGCCAGTTTTTCTGGATTGGTCTTTTTGATTGTCCTTTCGGTATTCTCTAACGTTTATTTACATTTATCTTGACCGTATCATAGATGACAATAACTTATCCACTATGATCGTTAGTTTACACTTTCTCTATATTAAGAATATATAACATATAAATTTACTATACACAATCATCTCAGACTGAAATATCTACTATACACAATCCTCTCAGACTGAAATATCTACTATATATAACATATAAATTTACTATACACAATCATCTCAGACTGAAATATCCACTATATATAACATGTAAATTTACTATACACAATCATCTCAAACTGAAATATCTACTATATATAACATATAAATTTACTATACACAATCCTCTCAGACTGAAATATCTACTATATATAACATATAAATTTACTATACACAATCCTCTCAGACTGAAATATCCACTATATATAAGAAAGAGAGAGTCTGTCACCTTAAATTGTTTCTTATAGACAGTGTATTAACTTGTTGAATCAATAATAAGCTATTGGACAATGTGGTAGACTGTCTCAATGCAAGGATTATGCAAATTAAATACTGACTTTTTCTTCCTTTTGACCACTTTATTGTCTAGCCTTCTCTGACTTACGATTGTTTTTGATTACCCCATTTGCATCTACAACCTTTTCTTAGATCAGTATTTTGATTTCTATCTATTATTAGACTTCATAATAGAGTGACTACACAATCCAAAGATAATAACCTTTAACCCCACAGGCCTCTATCAAACAATGTCCTAATACATAAACGTTAGAGAAAACCGAAGGGTAATCAAGACAGGACAATCCAGAAACGCAGGTAATATTGGGGACACAAGATACAGAACGAAGACATACAAAACCACAGAAAACTAACAGGACGAGCATCACGAAATCCCACTACATAACCAAGGGGTAAACCCATGTGCTCCCGAAGGGTCAATATTTTCTGTTTCTTATAATATAACCGATGTGTTACAAATAGTCAAGCCAGTAATGGTCTTGTTGTTAATACAATAAAAGAAAACAAATCGTCGTAAAATGGAATGGAACAGATCCGTTGCAATTTGACCATTATTATTTATTGTTGCAAAAATAGGAGGGTTAGGGTTATGGTTATGGTGTTTAACACCACTTTCAACAATTTTCAGTCATAACGAGGCGGCTAGTTTTATTAGTGGAGGAAACCTTCGACCTGTTGCAAGTCACTGATAAACTGTATCACATAATGTTGTATCGAGTACACCTCGCCTTGAGTAGGATTCGACCTCACAAGTCTGGTGGTGATATGCACTGGTGGTATAGGTAGTTGTAAATCCAACTACCATACTATCACGACAACGACAGCTCCACAACCTTAAGATAATAAATACTAACTCCAAGCGAGATCAGGGATGACACTTTCATGTACCATTTTCTTGTAATGAGAACACTGCATTCTATACGAGACAATTACATTCTACACGAGACAATTACATTATACACGAGACAATTACATTCTACACGAAACAATTACATTCTACACGAAACAATTACATTCTACACGAAACAATTACATTCTACACGAAACAATTACATTCTACACGAAACAATTACATTCTACACGAAACAATTACATTCTACACGAAACAATTACATTCTACACGAGACAATTGCATTTCAAAATTAATATATTGAGAGAATTTTTATTGCAAACAATTGATGTTAACTTTTGTGTTATCACTGCGACATACAGTGCTCTGATTTCTGTATCTGTCTTTAATGAAACAGGTAGTCAAATGTCAGCCATTCAGAACATTGTATGTGATGGTTCCGTCGTGGACTCAATTAAAATAGGAAGTGTGTATTATGGAACAATCGGGGTGCAGAATTGACGTTAATGTGTTTAACTCAGTCTTCTAACTGGATACGTTTTGAATATGTTTGTCAGGTTGTTCAAAATGGTTAGTTTACTAAGTCTGGCCCTGTCTGATTATACCACACACATGTTTGAGATTTTCATGCAATCTAAGCCAAAATAAAACAAACAAAACACAAAACACAAAAGGCTGAAAAAGACCCTTTTAAGACCACAGGTGACAATTGTTACGTATTTGTTCTTCGAAACATTCTGGGGGATCGAGTGTAGACGGTGTGAACAGGTGTTGGCGGATAAAAATAATTTTCATCTGCATTTGACGTGTAAAATACGATAATTCGCATTGTGACAAGTGTGAGGAATATTGCTGCAAACAAAATCTTCCTATGCATGTCTTCTAAGATTCTCCTCCCTCGGACATGGGTGGTCTTGGCCGATTTTGGCTATTCTGTTTAGGCCCTTTGGTTTACTTGCTCCCAAAACTTCTTAAATTATTCCGTTTTCCAACGTTTCGACTTTGATCGAACTTAATGAAGGTTATTCTTTGAGCGGACTTAATGAAGGTTATTCTTTGAGCGTACTTAATGAAGGTTATTCTTTGAGCGTACTTAATGAAGGTTATTCTTTGAGCGTACTTAATGAAGGTTATTCTTTGAGCGTACTTAATGAAGGTTATTCTTTGAGCGTACTTAATGAAGGTTATTCTTTGAGCGTACTTAATGAAAGTTATTCTTTGAGCGTACTTAATGAATGTTATTCTTTGAGCGTACTTAATGAAGGTTATTCTTTGAGCGTACTTAATGAAGGTTATTCTTTGAGCGTACTTAATGAAGGTTATTCTTTGAGCGTACTTAATGAAGGTTATTCTTTGAGCGTACTTAATGAAGGTTATTTTTTTAGCGTACTTAATGAAGGTTATTCTTTGAGCGTACTTAATGAAGGTTATTCTTTGAGCGTACTTAATGAAGGTTATTCTTTGAGCGTACTTAATGAGGGTTATTCTTTGAGCGTACTTAATGAAGGTTATTCTTTGAGCGTACTTAATGAAGGTTATTCTTTGAGCGTACTTAATGAGGGTTATTCTTTGAGCGTACTTAATGAAAGTTATTCTTTGAGCGTACTTAATGAAGGTTATTCTTTGAGCGTACTTAATGAAGGTTATTCTTTGAGCGTACTTAATGAAGGTTATTCTTTGAGCGTACTTAATGAAGGTTATTCTTTGAGCGTACTTAATGAAGGTTATTCCAGAAACGCGTCATGCGCATTAAATTCGGTATCTACGTTTTTATTAAAAAAATACTAAAACAAACGAAAACCGAAAACAGCTGATTAAAACCTTTTATGATAACAGGTTACTGATGTTACGTATTTGTTCTTCTAAACATTCTGGGTGACCGCGTGCAGGTGTTGGCTAATTGAAATAAGTTCCACCTGCATTTAACGTGTAAAATACGATTATTCGCACTATTACAAGTGCGAAGAATATTGTGCAATCAAAATCGTCATATTCAAGTCCTTAATAAAACCAAATAATCTAGAAATATCAACATAGCATTTCGAGGAAATATAGATAGAAATTAGGGTTGTCAATTTGATCGTAATCACCTAACCGGTTATTCGGTTAATCTTCCGACCTATTAACCGGTTAACCGGTAGTATGCAAGCTTTTTCTGTCATACATGGGTAATAAATCAATAACAAGTACTTGTGTAAACTTAATAATATAATAACCAAATTCCATGTACATTTGTAAACATAGCACACACAATCGAGACACAAAAATCAATACAATAATTACGAGTCAATCATTTGTCAATACCGACACCAATAACACACGAAAACATGCAGAAAAACACTATCTGATATTTAAATCAATCATCAGTCTTTTGCTCAGGCAGGTAGTTTTTGTTTAGGAATATGATTTGATCCACCAATGACGATGACAGTCTATTCCTCAGTTTACTAACTACTAGTCCGGCACAGGAAAATATACGTTCCGACGGATGTTTCAATTTAAGATGGTTTAACATGTTGCTTGTCCCTCCAGTATATACTAATTCACATTCACATAACTTGCATTTGACTTTTGAATCAGCATTTCGTTTGAAAAAGGCCCAAGCCTTGGACGACGGCGGAGGCGGCATTAAAAAAATGGCGGGTTAACCGAATAGCGTTTTTGGTATTCGATATTCGGATTTTTAGACGGTTACCGGTTTTACCGTTGCCAACCCTAAATTAGAAATATATATTTATATGCGATAATAACGTTATATTTCTCCCATTATCACGGCGTTTTAACCCCGCTGAACCAGTGGTGGAAAAATCTGTAATCCTCTGTAGAAGATTAAAATGTCTCGTGCCTTTTCCCGCATGTTGTCAAATCGGTAATTTTGAAGAATTTTGAAATAAAATTCGTGTTAAATAATGGGAGAAACTAATTCTCCTTCAGTTGCACATGTGGGTTACGATATTTCTCCACTCTCGAGAGTTAAATTAAAAATGTTAACCACTCGCCTTACGGCTTGTGGTTAAGAATTTAAATTTAACTTTCTTGAGTGGAGAAATATCGTAACCCACGGGCAACTGAAGGAGAATCTATATTTCCATTTTCAGACATTAATTTGATTCTTCTATTCAATGATTTTATAACTCTAACACGTAATCCGTGCGGTTATATTTACATGTTTTTCTAATATTATCTGATTTATGTCTTTTGATCAATTGTGAAACGTCACACACGAATCGATCAATCTATTTGTGAATAAAAAGCGTGAATTCCAAATATAGCGCAAATACATTTAGAGTTATATATATGCAGTAATTGTTTTCTGTCAGTAAGTAACGATAGACTCTAATTTCTCTAATATAATAAAACGATTTCTAAGGGACTATTTTTAATCTAAATGAACATGACGAGCTATATAGAGAACGGAATGAAATCTGATTAGTTGTTGATGTCATTGTTTGTTACCGCCATGTTAACACAATTGTGACTACACAAAGAAATAGTACTGTAATAGAAACCTAGTGAGGACGTATAACATCGATTATTTGGTTTGATTTTGATTTGATCGTATTGTGCTTAACTCCACTTTCGGCAATATTTCAGCTATATCATGGCGACCAGCTTTAGTGGTGGAGGAAGCCGGAGTACCCGAAGAGAATCACCGACCATGGGCAAGCAACTTTTCATTTGGTATTTGGGCTCCTGCATCTACTACAACACAAACAAAGTAAAATGATATAGACAATCGGTTCCTTTCACAAATTTTAAATAGTAAATAATGTTTGTTCGGATAATAACTTTATGTTCAATCTTTAGTTTCCTGTGTAGTGTGTTTGTCCTTTTCTCCGTTTTCTGTTTTATCATTGTAGTACCTGTCCTTCTCTCCGTTTTCTGTTTTATAATTGTAGTGCCTGTCCTTTGATTTACGGCTTCAGATTACTTTAGAATCTTCAAACTATTGGTAATTGTAATGTTTGTCCTCCTGCAATTTACGACTTCTGATTACACTTTATGTATTTTCAAATATTTAGCCATTGTGTTGTCTATTCTTCTTTGATTTACGACTTCTGATTGCCCCTTTGGTATCTTCAAACATTTAGCCATTGTGTTGTCTATTCTTCTTTGATTTACGTCTTCTGGTTACCCCTTTGGTATCTTCAAACATTTAGCCATTGTGTTGTCTATTCTTCTTTGATTTACGTCTTCTGGTTACCCCTTTGGTATCTTCAAACATTTAGCCATTGTGTTGTCTATTCTTCTTTGATTTACGTCTTCTGGTTACCCCTTTGGTATCTTCAAACATTTAGCCATTGTGTTGTCTATTCTTCTTTGATTTACGGCTTTTGATTGCCCCTTCGGTATCTTCAAACATTTAGCCATTGTGTTGTCTATTCTTCTTTGATTTACGACTTCTGGTTACCCCTTTGGTATCTTCAAACATTTAGCCATTGTGTTGTCTATTCTTCTTTGAATTACGTCTTCTGGTTACCTCTTTGGTATCTTCAAACATTTAGCCATTGTGTTGTCTATTCTTCTTTGATTTACGGCTTTTGATTGCCCTTCGGTATCTTCAAACATTTAGCCATTGCGTTGTCTATTCTTCTTTGATTTACGACTTCTGGTTACCCCTTTGGTATCTTCAAACATTTAGCCATTGTGTTGTCTATTCTTCTTTGAATTACGTCTTCTGGTTACCTCTTTGGTATCTTCAAACATTTAGCCATTGTGTTGTCTATTCTTCTTTGATTTACGGCTTTTGATTGCCCTTCGGTATCTTCAAACATTTAGCCATTGTGTTGTCTATTCTTCTTTGATTTACGACTTCTGGTTACCCCTTTGGTATCTTCAAACATTTAGCCATTGTGTTGTCTATTCTTCTTTGATTTACGGCTTTTGATTGCCCCTTCGGTATCTTCAAACATTTAGCCATTGTGTTGTCTATTCTTCTTTGATTTACGGCTTTTGATTGCCCCTTCGGTATCTTCAAACATTTAGCCATTGCGTTGTCTATTCTTCTTTGATTTACGACTTCTGGTTACCCCTTTGGTATCTTCAAACATTTAGCCATTGTGTTGTCTATTCTTCTTTGATTTACGGCTTTTGATTGCCCCTTCGGTATCTTCAAACATTTAGCCATTGTGTTGTCTATTCTTCTTTTATTTACGACTTCTGATTGCCTCTTTGGTATCTTCAAACATTTAGCCATTGTGTTGTCTATTCTTCTTTGATTTACGTCTTCTGGTTACCCCTTTGGTATCTTCAAACATTTAGCCATTGTGTTGTCTATTCTTCTTTGATTTACGTCTTCTGGTTACCCCTTTGGTATCTTCAAACATTTAGCCATTGTGTTGTCTATTCTTCTTTGATTTACGACTTCTGATTGCCCCTTCGGTATCTTCAAACATTTAGCCATTGTGTTGTCTATTCTTCTTTGATTTACGACTTCTGATTGCCCCTTTGGTATCTTCAAACATTTAGCCATTGTGTTGTCTATTCTTCTTTGATTTACGACTTCTGATTGCCCCTTTGGTATCTTCAAACATTTAGCCATTGTGTTGTCTATTCTTCTTTGATTTACGACTTCTGATTGCCCCTTTGGTATCTTCAAACATTTAGCCATTGTGTTGTCTATTCTTCTTTGATTTACGACTTCTGATTAACCCTTTAGTATCTTCAAACATTTAGCCATTGTGTTGTCTATTCTTCTTTGATTTACGTCTTCTGGTTACCCCTTTGGTATCTTCAAACATTTAGCCATTGTGTTGTCTATTCTTCTTTGATTTACGACTTCTGATTGCCCCTTTGGTATCTTCAAACATTTAGCCATTGTGTTGTCTATTCTTCTTTGATTTACGACTTCTGATTGCCCCTTTGGTATCTTCAAACATTTAGCCATTGTGTTGTCTATTCTTCTTTGATTTACGACTTCTGATTGCCCCTTTGGTATCTTCAAACATTTAGCCATTGTGTTGTCTATTCTTCTTTGATTTACGGCTTCTGATTGCCCCTTTGGTATCTTCAAACATTTAGCCATTGTGTTGTCTATTCTTCTTTGATTTACGACTTCTGATTAACCCTTTAGTATCTTCAAACATTTAGCCATTGTGTTGTCTATTCTTCTTTGATTTACGTCTTCTGGTTACCTCTTTGGTATCTTCAAACATTTAGCCATTGTGTTGTCTATTCTTCTTTGATTTACGACTTCTGATTGCCCCTTTGGTATCTTCAAACATTTAGCCATTGTGTTGTCTATTCTTCTTTGATTTACGACTTCTGATTGCCCCTTTGGTATCTTCAAACATTTAGCCATTGTGTTGTCTATTCTTCTTTGATTTACGACTTCTGATTAACCCTTTAGTATCTTCAAACATTTAGCCATTGTGTTGTCTATTCTTCTTTGATTTACGTTTTCTGGTTACCCCTTTGGTATCTTCAAACATTTAGCCATTGTGTTGTCTATTCTTCTTTGATTTACGACTTCTGATTGCCCCTTTGGTATCTTCAAACATTTAGCCATTGTGTTGTCTATTCTTCTTTGATTTACGACTTCTGATTGCCCCTTTGGTATCTTCAAACATTTAGCCATTGTGTTGTCTATTCTTCTTTGATTTACGACTTCTGATTGCCCCTTTGGTATCTTCAAACATTTAGCCATTGTGTTGTCTATTCTTCTTTGATTTACGACTTCTGATTAACCCTTTAGTATCTTCAAACATTTAGCCATTGTGTTGTCTATTCTTCTTTGATTTACGTCTTCTGGTTACCCCTTTAGTATCTTCAAACATTTAGCCATTGTGTTGTCTATTCTTCTTTGATTTACGACTTCTGATTGCCCCTTTGGTATCTTCAAACATTTAGCCATTGTGTTGTCTATTCTTCTTTGATTTACGACTTCTGATTGCCCCTTTGGTATCTTCAAACATTTAGCCATTGTGTTGTCTATTCTTCTTTGATTTACGACTTCTGATTGCCCCTTTGGTATCTTCAAACATTTAGCCATTGTGTTGTCTATTCTTCTTTGATTTACGACTTCTGATTGCCCCTTTGGTATCTTCAAACATTTAGCCATTGTGTTGTCTATTCTTCTTTGATTTACGACTTCTGATTAACCCTTTAGTATCTTCAAACATTTAGCCATTGTGTTGTCTATTCTTCTTTGATTTACGTCTTCTGGTTACCCCTTTGGTATCTTCAAACATTTAGCCATTGTGTTGTCTATTCTTCTTTGATTTACGACTTCTGATTGCCCCTTTGGTATCTTCAAATATTTAGCCATTGTGTTGTCTATTCTTCTTTGATTTACGACTTCTGATTGCCCCTTTGGTATCTTCAAACATTTAGCCATTGTGTTGTCTATTCTTCTTTGATTTACGACTTCTGATTGCCCCTTTGGTATCTTCAAACATTTAGCCATTGTGTTGTCTATTCTTCTTTGATTTACGACTTCTGATTAACCCTTTAGTATCTTCAAACATTTAGCCATTGTGTTGTCTATTCTTCTTTGATTTACGTCTTCTGGTTACCCCTTTGGTATCTTCAAACATTTAGCCATTGTGTTGTCTATTCTTCTTTGATTTGCGACTTCTGATTGCCCCTTTGGTATCTTCAAACATTTAGCCATTGTGTTGTCTATTCTTCTTTGATTTACGACTTCTGATTGCCCCTTTGGTATCTTCAAGCATTTAGCCATTGTGTTGTCTATTCTTCTTTGATTTACGACTTCTGATTGCCCCTTTGGTATCTTCAAACATTTAGCCATTGTGTTGTCTATTCTTCTTTGATTTACGACTTCTGATTGCCCCTTTGGTATCTTCAAACATTTAGCCATTGTGTTGTCTATTCTTCTTTGATTTACGACTTCTGATTAACCCTTTAGTATCTTCAAACATTTAGCCATTGTGTTGTCTATTCTTCTTTGATTTACGTTTTCTGGTTACCCCTTTGGTATCTTCAAACATTTAGCCATTGTGTTGTCTATTCTTCTTTGATTTACGACTTCTGATTGCCCCTTTGGTATCTTCAAACATTTAGCCATTGTGTTGTCTATTCTTCTTTGATTTACGACTTCTGATTGCCCCTTTGGTATCTTCAAACATTTAGCCATTGTGTTGTCTATTCTTCTTTGATTTACGACTTCTGATTGCCCCTTTGGTATCTTCAAACATTTAGCCATTGTGTTGTCTATTCTTCTTTGATTTACGACTTCTGATTAACCCTTTAGTATCTTCAAACATTTAGCCATTGTGTTGTCTATTCTTCTTTGATTTACGTCTTCTGGTTACCCCTTTAGTATCTTCAAACATTTAGCCATTGTGTTGTCTATTCTTCTTTGATTTACGACTTCTGATTGCCCCTTTGGTATCTTCAAACATTTAGCCATTGTGTTGTCTATTCTTCTTTGATTTACGACTTCTGATTGCCCCTTTGGTATCTTCAAACATTTAGCCATTGTGTTGTCTATTCTTCTTTGATTTACGACTTCTGATTGCCCCTTTGGTATCTTCAAACATTTAGCCATTGTGTTGTCTATTCTTCTTTGATTTACGACTTCTGATTGCCCCTTTGGTATCTTCAAACATTTAGCCATTGTGTTGTCTATTCTTCTTTGATTTACGACTTCTGATTAACCCTTTAGTATCTTCAAACATTTAGCCATTGTGTTGTCTATTCTTCTTTGATTTACGTCTTCTGGTTACCCCTTTGGTATCTTCAAACATTTAGCCATTGTGTTGTCTATTCTTCTTTGATTTACGACTTCTGATTGCCCCTTTGGTATCTTCAAACATTTAGCCATTGTGTTGTCTATTCTTCTTTGATTTACGACTTCTGATTGCCCCTTTGGTATCTTCAAACATTTAGCCATTGTGTTGTCTATTCTTCTTTGATTTACGACTTCTGATTGCCCCTTTGGTATCTTCAAACATTTAGCCATTGTGTTGTCTATTCTTCTTTGATTTACGACTTCTGATTAACCCTTTAGTATCTTCAAACATTTAGCCATTGTGTTGTCTATTCTTCTTTGATTTACGTCTTCTGGTTACCCCTTTGGTATCTTCAAACATTTAGCCATTGTGTTGTCTATTCTTCTTTGATTTGCGACTTCTGATTGCCCCTTTGGTATCTTCAAACATTTAGCCATTGTGTTGTCTATTCTTCTTTGATTTACGACTTCTGATTGCCCCTTTGGTATCTTCAAGCATTTAGCCATTGTGTTGTCTATTCTTCTTTGATTTACGACTTCTGATTGCCCCTTTGGTATCTTCAAACATTTAGCCATTGTGTTGTCTATTCTTCTTAGATTTACGACTTCTGGTTACCCCTTTGGTATCTTCAAACATTTAGCCATTGTGTTGTCTATTCTTCTTAGATTTACGACTTCTGGTTACCCCTTTGGTATCTTCAAACATTTAGCCATTGTGTTGTCTATTCTTCTTAGATTTACGACTTCTGGTTACCCCTTTGGTATCTTCAAACATTTAGCCATTGTGTTGTCTATTCTTCTTAGATTTACGACTTCTGGTTACCCCTTTGGTATCTTCAAACATTTAGCCATTGTGTTGTCTATTCTTCTTAGATTTACGACTTCTGATTAACCCTTTGATATCTTTTTTTTTCTCAATGAATAAAGCAATGGCATATTGCACACTAAATTAGATATCTACGTTTTAATAGGAACTCCCCTGTATAAATCAAGCTAAAAGTGGTATCAGGTGTTCCGGGAAGATTAGGGTCATTACACGTTCCATTAATGAGACCAGCCATTAAGACTTATTTCTGTTGAAGGAAATAGAGAATCTATATATATGTTTCAGACTATATTAAGACATTGGGTTAGTGCTTGCTTGTTTATGATGCTATATAAACGTTAAAGGATACAGAAGGGACAAATAAGCATTGACAATCCTGAGAAACAGGCAACATAGGGTACAAACGACGAAGAAAAAAACACAATATGTGTTGAACACCATTATACACAAACAAACACAAATTATGCATAATAAAAACGTAGATATCTAATTTAGTGCGCACGACGCCTTTCTGGAATAACCTTCATCAGGTACTCTCAAATCGAAAGATTGGAAAGCCAAATAATTTAAAGTTTTGGGAGCAATAAAACCAAAGGACCTACACAGAATAGCCAAATTCGGCCAACGTCATCTATGACTGAGGGGTGATATATCTAATGCAACAAAATCACATACAAATCTGAAATGTTTGGGTTTATTTACTTAATATTATTATAGAATATCTCATGTGGTATTACAGTCATATGGTCTTTAAAGGGCACTTCTATATAACAAATCACTGTCTATAAAGGAAAGTCTCATAGCTCCTCTAATCCGCTCAAGGCGAGGTGTATTCGATGCAACATTATGTGATACAGTTTTCACTGACTTGCTACAAGACGGTGGTTTTCACCGTGTACTCCGGTTCCCCTCACCAATAAAACTGACGATATAATTGAAATATTATTGAAAGTGGCATTAAGCACCATAACCAGAACACATATTCCCTTTAATGAATAGTGCATATAATTTCAACCTGTATATAAAGGGCAACTGTTCATAAAGGACACTTTGTAGGTTCCATTGAGTGTCCTTTATATGCAGAAGAGTTTGGAGATACAAAAGGAGCAATCAGAATCCGTATATCAAAGAAGAACAGACAACACAATGGGCAAAAGAAAAGGTACAAAAGAACAAACAACGATCAACAAAACATACATATGAAACCAAAGATCGAGTAAAACGAACCCCACTCAAATTTGGGGGTGAACTCAGGTGCTCCGGAAGGCTAAACAGTTCCTGCTCCACTAGTGGCACCCGTCGTGTTAATCTAGTTACAAAAGTATATTGCTCACAAACATATGTGTAGCCTAAATGTGTGCAATATACACAAAGAAACAAGTTAAGCACCCCCTTGTTTTTTTGAAATGACAAATGATACGACAAGTATCACGAAATTACTGACCAGATAATCTCAAGAACGCAATGGTGACCTGTTAGGACATTACATTGGCTGTAAGAAACCACCAAAACAATCAAGAAAAATGTTAATTTAATGAATAATTAATCACAATATCACAAGGCCAGTTTTTGCAGTAAAACATGTCCATTTTAAGTATTGACCTTCTCAGTTCAAAAAGCACGATAAAATTGTCATTTTACTTTCAAAACGTCACTTATGAATCACTTGACGACATATATTGTTCAAAGTACAGTACCGGGTGTAACCCCCACGTGCTTGGATGACGGTCTCAACCCTGCCTCTCATCTCTCCAGTTAGACGTCGGATGCCCTGTTGTGATAGCTGCTGCCATTCCCGATGCAATGCTGCTTCCAACTGACGAATGTTTTGCACAGAAGGTTCCCGAGCATGTATACGTCGGCCTAACATGTTCCAAATATGCTCTATGAGATTCAAATCCGGGCGCATGGCTGGCCAAAGAACAGAAGTCACGGTTTCGCTTTGGGGGTAGGCGGTTACTGCTCTTGAACGATGAGGCCTGGCGTTGTCATCCATATACACAGGCCTTGTAGCTAGTGGGTGGTTGTCGAAATGGGTGACAACAACTGGTTGCAAGACGTCTCTGATGTACTGATCACCAGTTAGGTTGCCTTGTATGGTGACTAAATCTAGCTTGCAGTCATGAGAGATACATCCCAAACCATTACTGAGCCTCCACCGTAAGAGACAGTTGGCTGGATGTTCCTTGGGGTATAGGCTATATTTTTGTGTCTCCAAACCCTCATCCGGCCGTCGGTTACATGAAGCAGAAACCGGCTCTCGTCTGACCAATGGATTTTGCGCCATGTCCTTAAATTCCAACCACGTCGTGCTAAGCACAATGCCAAACGTGATCTTCGATGTCGGTCTGCCAACAGTGGACGTTTAATGACTCTCCTTTACGTAAGTCCCGCTGTTTTCAGACGGTTTCTAACTGTTCTTGTTGACAGACATTTATTGGGCAGCCAGTGTTGTTTGAGTACGGAACAGGTTGCAAATGGCATCCGTCTAACCAAACGCTGCAATGCCCTGTCGTCACGATCAGATGTTACCCGTGGTGTGCCGGATCTTGGCAAGTCTTTCACATTGTTGGTTTGTGTGTGTTTTCTCACCAGTCGCCTGACACAGTATAGTAGTAGCCCATCTGACGTCCAATAGCTTTGAAGGACATCCCTGTTGTATGCATGCCGATTATTTGCCATCTTTGTGCTTCTGATATTCGCCTTCGTACCATGCTTACTGAGAATGAATAATTTTTTTAAAACACCGGACTTAAATACCCAAATTCGAAGCGTGAACATACTGAATTTTGAGTAATGCGTGAGAGGCATGGTTCACGTGCATGACTAGTCGATATTAGACATAATGGTCACACCTGTGTGAGCACATCTTTTTAATGGAACATTGTTCTTGCTATAATCAAAATAAATATTAGAATCTAAACTTAGTGTAACTTATTATGTTTTAATATATGGGGAGGTGCTTAACTTTTTTCTTTGTGTATACAATGAAAAACAACAAATACCACACTGTTGGACAACTCAAATATCAAAACCAAAATAAGGTAAAATAGATACACTCTTAACACACAAAAAATGACCGTTCAATTTCCTGGGTTGGAACAGGCACTTCAATGCAAAGTGGCGGGGTTAAGCTAGTTTTATAGCCCAATTCTCCTCTTGTAAATCAGACAAATTAATCATATATCGGCACCTAAAGCAAAACAATAGGTATCGATGGTAACAGTAACAACCATAGTGTGTTAAATATCAAATAAGAAATAGTTTTGTGTTGCCTTAGAAACAGAATAATGTAATTCATCATGAAATACCTCTAGAATACATAATTATACGGTTTGAAAAAGAATGTCCTGCTGGAAATGATTGAATTAGCTCTGTGTTATATAACCAATTAGTGGATATGTTGTACGAATCAATAAAACAACTCGTCCTTAGGAGTGTACAGGAATTCATTAACAATGAATGACAAGTGTTTCATGATCTTTTTGTACAATTTCTAAGGAGTTAATATATATGAACTGTTGCTTGCAAAGTATTCCGTCAATCTCATTTTTTTATATGCACAAAAGACTGCCTTGATGGTGTACTCTCCTCCTCGAATGCGAAACAGGATCCAAGATTTCAAGTTAGGGGGGACGCACTTAAAAGAATTGCGTTGAGCGGAGGGAGGCGCGAAAATTTTTGGGGTATTTCGTGTGAAAAATCACAATTTTCCACCAAAAAATCATATTTTTTTCCAATTGCGAAGGGAGGCGCGAAATTTTTGGGGTATTTCGTGTGAAAAATCCCCCCCTCTGGATCCGCCCCTGATCATCATCATCATCATCATCATCATCATCATCATCATCAAGAACGTAAATGTGAAAGAAAAGTTTAATAACAGAGGAGCAATCAGAAGTCGTAAATCAAAGAATGACAGATAACATAATGGTCAACAAAAAAAAGCAAAACAGAAAATAAAAGTTTCAGATCCCAAAAGGGCAATCAGAAGTCGTAAATCGAAGGACAAATATTACATTGACCAAGCGAAAACAGGACAAACAAAGATAGAGCAACACGAATCTCACTAAAAGCGGGGGAGAACTTAGGTACATCATAAGGGTAAGCAGTTCCTGCTCCAGTAGTGGCACCCGTTGTGCTAATCTTGTTCCAAACCCAGTGATTAGTCAAGAATGAGAAAAAATGGGAATTCAATTTTTGTGCATAATCGACAACGGAGGACGATTGGGAAAAAACATTTTTAAAATAAGCTCAGACCTTTATTTCCAACTTCCGCAACATAGATGATGTTCTGTCTCTGAACAATTCTCGATTCGGTAATTATCTACATATCTATCCAAATGAACTTGAAGTAAAGGATACCACTGACACTCAAAGCTCTGCTTCGTACCTTGACCGTCATCTTGAAATCGACAACAGAGTACGATTGAAAACAAACTTCTACGACAAACGTGATGACTTCACTTTTCCAATAGTCAACTTTCCTTTCATTAGTAGCAATATTCCAGCATCATCAACGTACGGAGCTTTAATTTCCCAACTCATACGTTATTCTAGAGCTTGTACCCAGTACATTGATTTTCTGGACAGACTTCAGCTGCTTACGCAAAATCAACTGGAACAAGGCTTCTTTGCTCCAAGGATGAAGTCACCCATACAAAAATCTACATCTCAAATGACAACAGATCTTTCCCTTTTTACGTAGATTTTTTCTTTCCTCTATTGCCGACACGACTTTTATCGGACTTGACTATATATGTGAGCAAAACAGCGAGATATAAGAAGAAGGAACTTAGCAAGCACCTCGGCTCACCACTGGTTTTTGTTGGGGTCCATGTTCGTCATCTTTTCTCTGTATTGTACCTTCGATTTTCCCTAACGTTTATCTGTGTTGTATAATCCCAGTTATCGTGTAATTATTAGCAATAGCCTAATGGCACTTTAATGGTGGATAGCTAGCTGATCTTAATAGCTTGATTTCTAGGAAGAACATTTCTACTATATGAACAGGTTACTTAATTTTATTTTTGATAACTTACCATATTTGTCGATAAGGAAGAAGTTTTGTCATTTTCTGTGTATATTTCTTAAAACATTTTGTCATTTACAAAATGACCCCCTTTTTATCTCCAGAACCAAATGCATGTTATAACATGTGTAAATCTAAACATTTTAAGTCCATGATATCAGAGTATACAATTTAATACACGATTTTTTTTAATACTATCAATAATATATGCCTGGAAATAAAATAGATATAAAAATTGTTGCAAATGTAAATTTTAACGGAAATAGAAATATGTTTATTGCCAGGTCTAACGATAATTATAGGGGTATGTTATTGCTGCACCGATTATTGAAGTGTAAATGAATGATGTTTTAAGTCTTTCGTGATAATATTTCAAAGCTAGCTTTGAATAATTAACAAATAATTATACAATTACAGAAAATTGATTACATATGGCACAGTAATTCAATCAGATAAACGTTTACATGTATTACTATTTAATTAAATATTCCCTGATGAGCTCATTACTTTTACAGCTATTTGAGGATTGGACAAACATAGGCTGTAACACAAAATGATTTATTGTAATATAAAACCTAATACAAATTTTATCTGAAAGATAAACTTTTATATTGTGCCAAGTACCGAATTTTACGTCCTTGATTTTGTGAAGTATAAATGGTCGGATCAATACAACAGGATCAGGCCACTGTTGATCAAATACAGTCAAACCTGTATTAAGAGGTCACATTTGGGACAAAGAAAAGGTGGCCTTATAAGACAGGTGACCACTTAAAAGAGGTTCAATTCATATGAAATTGTCTATGACAGGACGAGAAAAAGTTGACCTTTTAATACAGGTGACTGCTTAATAGAGGTGACCTCATGGGCAGGTTTGACTGTACGTATAAATGAAAAGAAAGCGTAAACTGGTGATTCTGCTCAAAAATACTACATATGATCACAAAAATAACTGACAACAAAGACATGGATAGTACAACAAACTATGGTTTTCCTATGTTGAAGAGGAGTCAGTTAATACTGGACGGATATCGGGGTTATATATGTAAAATCCTGCTTTCTTGAGAAAAGTTTAAAGATACTAAAGGGGTAAACAGAAGCTTTAAATCGAAGAAGGACAGACAATGCAATGGTCAAGAGAAAAAGGACAGACAATGCAATGGTCAAGAGAAGAAGGACAGACAATACAATGGTCAAGAGAAGAAGGACAGACAATGTAATGGTCAAGAGAAGAAGGACAGACAATACAATGGTCAAGAGAAGAAGGACAGACAATACAATGGTCAAGAGAAAAAGGACAAAAGTTAAAAGATCTATACAAAGCACAACGCACAAAAACAAGGATCGAGTAACACAAATCTCACTTAACACCGGTGTGAACTCATGTGCACCGGAAGGGTTAGCCGTTCCTGGCACACATATGGTACACAAACTGGTGATAAGCAATGAATGGGGAAAGAACCGGACTCTTGCGTTTTGCCAGACATTTTGGCCTAGTTTCAAAAAGACACTTTTCAGCGCTTACCATAACTCCTAAAAAGGTAACTAAATAATTTGAATTTCAATGACAAACAGAGTTCTATGATGGGTAATATTGGTTGTTCGTTTTGTTGATATTGATGGAACTGTTAGCTATCACTTTCTTTTAATAATGTTGCCTTTTTGTGTGGTGGGATTCGTGTTACTCGATCTTCAGTTTTATATGTATGCTTTGTAGATCGTTGTTTGTCCTTTTGTACTTTTTATTTTGGCCATTGTGTTGTCTGTTCTTCTTCGATATACGGATTCTGATTACCCCTTTGGTATCTTCAAACTCTTCTTACAATACTGGACCCAAGGTCTTAGAAATTTTCTGTGTAGTGTTTTATAGATCATCGTTAGTACTTTTGTCCTATTTCTTTTGGCCATTGTATTGTCTGTCCTACACATGATATACGGCTGTCTCATATAAATCTAGAAATACAAATGTCAGCTACGTCAGTGTATATTATTTATAACACTGTATTCCCTGAAATAGAAGATATTCATTAGATTAATGTTGACAAACCAATCTGAAACTTAAATAGTTATGTAAGACAAGAACTCCCGATAAACTTCAATCTCCTAACCTTACTACTAATATTAATAGGATAAATATTGAAACCGAAATCTACTTCATGGAACAGTTACCAAAATGGGGCGGAATTAAATTTCCAAATGTAAACTTACAAATGCCAGACACGTTTTGACCGTTTAAAGAGTGTAGATGTTGCTGTGTTTATAACTTCATTTGTATTAGTGGATGAAACAGAGATAACAACGTGACCTGTCACAAATTGCTGGCAAACCTTCGAGAACATATCACCATCACAGCTTTGGTGGTGATGTGCATTGATTGTAAACATAGATCCAACTACATGTACATATGTTTTAGAGAAAAGCCGAAGGATCAATCAATAATGGACAATCTAGAGACATGACACAAACCGGAGAGAGAAAAAAAAACAACACAATATAGAACCCTAAACATATGTGCAACATGGACCCCCACCAAAAGACGGGGTAAATCATGGTGCTCAAGAAGAGTAAATAAGAAATAAATCATGAAAGCCAGAATGTGTTTTGAGTTTTAACATGGATTAGCGAATATTAGTATTTTATCCCGAGCCAGATTTTTTTCGATTCTGATATGTTTAAGAGTACAAATACGGTAGCATACTTTGATTGGAAGACGGTAATTTATATTTACGTTTGCGGAAAATGTCGCACCCAATGTATGCTGCCATATTTGAGCAGACGATAATTCATCAACATGTACATTTACGACGGAAAAGTCAGTCACATTCACCGGCGCATGTGCGAATGAGATTATGCCATCGATAAATCGCTCGTTTGTATACAATGCGAAAGAAGGACGTCATGCTAGAATCAGTTTTTAAGACACATGTTTGTCTGTCTCTGGATTGTCAATCCGACATTGCCCTCTTCGGTTTTTTCTCTTACGTATTGTTTCCTTTAATATTTAGTGCAGAATATGTTTGTGTTGTTTGCTTGATGGTGTTTAACGCCACTTTCAACAATATTTCAGCCATATCATGGCGGTCAGTTTTATTGGTGAAGGAAACCGGGGTACCTGGAGAAAACCACCGGCCTGTCGCAAGTCACTGACAAACGTTATCACATAATGTTATACACCTCGCCCTAATCGAGATTGGAACTCACAACATAAGTGGTGACAGGCACTGACTGCATAGGTAATTGTACATCCAATTACCATACGATCACGGCCACGACGGCCCCTTAGTGCAGAATATCATTAACCGTATTAACAAAAAACAGTTGTATCACATTCATTTGTCTAGACAATAAAATAGATAGCGAGAGGCATGAAAGTGAAATATATATCCACATTTGTAATTATGTTTGTAATGAAATCAATGGAATCAATATCAAGTTGTAGTTAGAAAATATATGTCATGGAATGAATTAGTGGCTTAATATACATTTGTATCACGATATTTGTCTTTCACCGTTGTCACGAAAATGTAAAAATTGTCCTTTGACATTTTCAACCTGATCTAATTAAAATTGGATTTTCGTTGTATTTTTTTTTTTCTTTTTTTCTTTTTTTGAGATACACTAAGAAATGTTTCAAGATACCAAAGTGTAAATCAGAAGAAGGACAGACAATACAATACAAGACAATACAATGGCCAAAAGAAAAAAGAACAAACATACAGCTATACTAGTGTCTCGCTAAAAACGATAATAAAAAAAGATAGAATATCTAATTTTAATTAGATTGTTTTCGACCATGCATGTCTTGGGTTATATTTAAGAAATAAATCACGGAAGCCAGAATGTGTTGGGAGTTTCAACATGGATTGTCGGATATTAGTATGTTATCCCGAGCCAGAAGCGAGGGATAAAATTTACTAATATCCGCCAATCCATGTTAAAGCTCAAAACACATTCTGGCTTCCATGATTTATTTCGATTCTGATATGTCTAAGAGTACAAATACGGTAGTATACTTTGATTGGAAGACTGTAATTTATATTTACGCTTGCGGAAAATGTCCCACACAATTTATGCTGCCAATGGAAAAGTCAGTCACATTCACCGGCGCATGTGCTAATGAGATACCGAATGGATAACTCGCTCGTTTGTTAACAAAGCGAAAGAAGAAGGTTATGTTAGAATCAGTTCTATCTATTTACGTTGGGCATCAGTGCCGGATTTAGGACAAATGATGCCCTGTGCTAGTTAAGTTTTGAGGCCCCTTACTTGGGCCTGCTTTTTGATATACTCACATAGACTATCAACTCTATCATTATGTCTGGAATCGCTCCGAAATAGAACGCCTTCAAATTTAAAATTGCACCAAATAAGAAAAAATCCATCGTAACAATTATTTTTTTCTGGCAGGAAGATGGGCCCCTCCTGCTTACCACTATTCGCCAGTACCAGGGTTCAGCCCAGATGTTTGTTTTTTGTTGGGTCCTTGTTAGTCATCTGTTTAGTTCTCTGTGGTTTTTTCTTCGTCACATATCGTGTGTGTCTAATGTTGTCAGTGTCTCTGAATTTTCATTTCTGGATAGTCTCGTCTGTTTTCTCTTTAACGGTTAATGAATTCATTATTTACCGTAGCCGATGTCTGGAAATATTTAAGGGTTTAGTTTTTTCAATACGTTTACAAGAGGAGCTCTTGCGTTCCTACACTTTCTAACCTAATTGTTTTAATAGGGGTTGAGGTTATGGTGTTTAACGCCACTTTCAACAATATTTCAGTTATATCGTGGCGGTCAGTTTTATTGGTGGAGAAAACCCGAGTACCCGGATAAAACCACTGACCTACCACAATTCACTGACAAACTTTATCACATAATGTTGTATCAAGTGCATCTCGCCTGAGCGGGATTCTAACACACAACATTAGTGGTGATAAGTACTGATTACATAGGTAGTTGTAAATCCAACTACTATACGACCACAACCACGACGACCCCTGTCTATAAATAATTTGTCAGTTGGCGTTAAGCTTCTGTTATGTGTGACGTAAAAATGTTTTTGACATTTGGCGCTGATTTGACAAATGTTTTACCTGTTTTGTTCAAGTATTGTTGTAAATACTGTTATAGTGACAGCCGAAACTTTGAGCCGTAATGAAAGCGGGAGGTTTGGCGCTTTAAAATCTGATTCAACCCACCATTTCTTTAGAAATGCCTGTACCAAGTCAGGGTCATTACGGTTTTCACAGTTTTCCGGTTGTTGACTGATTTTTTCTGTTTATATACTTATGAGTTTTGACTTTCCCTTTGTTAGATTGTTCGGAGTTCGGTAATTTTGTTATTACCCTTATTTATTAATTAGTCATATCTTTGATCTACGCAATACAAAATCATAATATTTTCTATGCTTCAAAGAAGTGTAGATTCTACTTATTGCTTATAAGAATAAGAATAAGAATAAGAATTTGTTATTGCCAATTAAAGTCCCACAAGGGGCAAACAATTTAATACAATGATTGAAATGATTGGAGACATACAAAGATACATGTAAACACACAAAACAAATAACAGGAAAACATATTAATGGCCAGATCAGAGCCTATCAAATACCATCATCAATCAATTCACATTTAATATAACATGTATAATAACTATAATAATTCACCTAACCTAATAATATCTATACCATCAGTTGTGTCCTCGCAGCAAAAAACATTCTTCAATGCTTATATGAAAACAGGAAATACATCAACATGTTGGATTTTCCGAAATGCGTTGGCGATAATAAAATTTACTTTAAAAGCTTTTTTGTTAATTAGATTAAGAACAAATCATTAAAAATATATACATTTATAGGCAGAAAATAGAATGTTTCGTAATACCATGCTACTACATTTATAGGCAGAAAATAGAATGTTTCGTAATATCATGTTACTACATTGATAGGCAGAAAATAGAATGTTTCGTAATACCATGCTACTACATTGATAGGCAGAAAATAGAATGTTTCGTAATACCATGCTACTACATTTATAGGTAGAAAATAGAATGTTTCGTAATACCATGCTACTACATTTTTAGGCAGAAATTAGAATGCTTCGTAATACCATGCTACTGCATTTATAGGCAGAAAATAGAATGTTTCGTAATACCATGTTACTACATTTATAGGCAGAAAATTGAATGCTTCGTAATACCATGCTACTACATTTATAAGCAGAAAATAGAATGTTTCGCAATACCATGCTACTACATTGATAGGCAGAAAATAGAATGTTTCGTAATACCATGTTACTACATTTATAGGCAGAAAATAAAATGTTTCGTAATACCATGCTACTACATTTATAAGCAGAAAATAGAATGTTTCGCAATACCATGCTACTACATTTATAGCCAGAAAATAGAATGTTTCGTAATACCATGCTACTACATTTATAGGCAGAAAATAGAATGTTTCGTAATACCATGTTACTACATTTATAGGCAGAAAATAGAATGTTTCGTAATACCATGCTACTACATTTATAGGCAGAAAATTGAATGTTTCGTAATACCATGCTGCTACATTTATAGGCAGAAAATTGAATGTTTCGTAATACCATGCTACTACATTAATAGGCAGAAAATTGAATGTTTCGTATTACCATGCTACTACATTAATAGGCAGAAAATAGAATGTTTCGTAATACCATGCTACTACATTAATAGGCAGAAAATTGAATGTTTCGTAATACCATGTTAGTACATTTATAGGCAGAAAATATAATGTTTCGTAATACCATGCTACTACATTAATAGGCAGAAAATAGAATGTTTCGTAATACCATCCTACTACATTAATAGGCAGAAAATAGAATGTTTCGTAATACCATGCTACTACATTAATAGGCAGAAAATAGAATGTTTCGTAATACCATGCTACTACATTTATAGGCAGAAAATAGAATGTTTCGTAATACCATGCTACTACATTAATAGGCAGAAAATAGAATGTTTCGTAATACCATGCTACTACATTGATAGGCAGAAAATTGAATGTTTCGTAATACCATGCTACTACATTAATAGGCAGAAAATAGAATGTTTCGTAATACCATGCTACTACATTTATAGGCAGAAAATAGAATATTTCGTAATACCATGCTACTACATTAATAGGCAGAAAATAGAATTTTCGTAATACCATGTTACTACATTTATAGGAAGAAAATAGAATGTTTCGTAATACCATGCTACTACATTTATAAGCAGAAAATAGAATGTTTCGCAATACCATGCTACTACATTGATAGGCAGAAAATAGAATGTTTCGTAATACCATGTTACTACATTTATAGGCAGAAAATAGAATGTTTCGTAATACCATGCTACTACATTTATAAGCAGAAAATAGAATGTTTCGCAATACCATGTTACTACATTTATAGGCAGAAAATAGAATGTTTCGTAATACCATGCTACTACATTAATAGGCAGAAAATAGAATGTTTCGTAATACCATGCTACTACATTTATAGGCAGAAAATAGAATGTTTCGTAATACCATGCTACTACATTAATAGGCAGAAAATTGAATGTTTCGTAATACCATGCTACTACATTAATAGGCAGAAAATATAATGTTTCGTAATATCATGCTACTACATTTATAGGCAGAAAATAGAATGTTTCGTAATACCATGCTACTACATTGATAGGCAGAAAATAGAATGTTTCGTAATACCATGCTACTACATTAATAGGCAGAAAATAGAATGTTTCGTAATACCATGCTACTACATTTATAGGCAGAATATAATAGAATGCTTCGTAATACCATGCTACTACATATATAGGCAGAAAATAGAATGTTTCGTAATACCATGTTACTACATTTATAGGCAGAAAATAGAATGTTTCGTAATACCATGCTACTACATTTATAGGCAGAAAATAGAATGTTTCGTAATACCATGCTACTACATTAATAGGCAGAAAATAGAATGTTTCGTAATACCATGCTACTACATATTTAGGTAGAAAATAGAATGTTTCGTAATACCATGTTACTACATTCATAGGCAGAAAATAGAATGTTTCGTAATACCATGCTACTACATTTATAGGCAGAAAATAGAATGTTTCGTAATACCATGCTACTACATTGAGAGGCAAAAAATAGAATGTTTCGTAATACCATACTACTACATTTATAGGCAGAAAATAGAATGTTTCGTAATACCATGCTACTACATTTATAGGCAGAAAATAGAATGTTTCGTAATACCATGCTACTACATTAATAGGCAGAAAATAGAATGTTTCGGAATACCATGCTACTACATTTATAGGCAGAAAATAGAATGTTTCGTAATACCATGCTACTACATTAATAGGCAAAAAATAGAATGTTTCGTAATAGCATGTTACTACATTTATAGGCAGAAAATAGAATGTTTCGTAATACCATGCTACTACATTTATAGGCAGAAAATAGAATGTTTCGTAATACCATGCTACTACATTAATAGGAAGAAAATATAATGTTTCGTAATACCATGCTACTACATTTATAGGCAGAAAATAGAATGTTTCGTAATATCATGTTACTACATTGATAGGCAGAAAATAGAATGTTTCGTAATACCATGCTACTACATTGATAGGCAGAAAATAGAATGTTTCGTAATACCATGCTACTACATTTATAGGTAGAAAATAGAATGTTTCGTAATACCATGCTACTACATTTTTAGGCAGAAATTAGAATGCTTCGTAATACCATGCTACTGCATTTATAGGCAGAAAATAGAATGTTTCGTAATACCATGTTACTACATTTATAGGCAGAAAATAGAATGCTTCGTAATACCATGCTACTACATTTATAGGCAGAAAATATAATGTTTCGCAATACCATGCTACTACATTGATAGGCAGAAAATAGAATGTTTCGTAATACCATGTTACTACATTGATAGGCAGAAAACAAAATGTTTCGTAATACCATGCTACTACATTTATAAGCAGAAAATAGAATGTTTCGCAATACCATGTTACTACATTTATAGCCAGAAAATAGAATGTTTCGTAATACCATGCTACTACATTTATAGGCAGAAAATAGAATGTTTCGTAATACCATGTTACTACATTGATAGGCAGAAAATAGAATGTTTCGTAATACCATGCTACTACATTAATAGGCAGAAAATTGAATGTTTCGTAATACCATGCTACTACATTTATAGGCAGAAAATAGAATGTTTCGTAATACCATGCTACTACATTAATAGGCAGAAAATTGAATGTTTCGTATTACCATGCTACTACATTAATAGGCAGAAAATAGAATGTTTCGTAATACCATGCTACTACATTAATAGGCAGAAAATTGAATGTTTCGTAATACCATGTTACTACATTTATAGGCAGAAAATATAATGTTTCGTAATACCATGCTACTACATTAATAGGCAGAAAATAGAATGTTTCGTAATACCATGCTACTACATTTATAGGCAGAAAATAGAATGTTTCGTAATACCATGCTACTACATTAATAGGCAGAAAATAGAATGTTTCGTAATACCATGCTACTACATTTATAGGCAGAAAATAGAATGTTTCGTAATACCATGCTACTACATTAATAGGCAGAAAATAGAATGTTTCGTAATACCATGCTACTACATTGATAGGCAGAAAATTGAATGTTTCGTAATACCATGCTACTACATTTATAGGCAGAAAATAGAATGTTTCGTAATACCATGCTACTACATTAATAGGCAGAAAATAGAATGTTTCGTAATACCATGCTACTACATTTATAGGCAGAAAATAGAATGTTTCGTAATACCATGCTACTACATTAATAGACAGAAAATAGAATGTTTCGTAATAGCATGTTACTACATTTATAGGCAGAAAATAGAATGTTTCGTAATACCATGCTACTACATTTATAGGCAGAAAATATAATGTTTCGTAATACCATGCTACTACATTAATAGGAAGAAAATAGAATGTTTCGTAATACCATGCTACTACATTTATAGGCAGAAAATAGAATGTTTCGTAATATCATGTTACTACATTGATAGGCAGAAAATAGAATGTTTCGTAATACCATGCTACTACATTGATAGGCAGAAAATAGAATGTTTCGTAATACCATGCTACTACATTTATAGGTAGAAAATAGAATGTTTCGTAATACCATGCTACTACATTTTTAGGCAGAAATTAGAATGCTTCGTAATACCATGCTACTGCATTTATAGGCAGAAAATAGAATGTTTCGTAATACCATGTTACTACATTTATAGGCAGAAAATAGAATGCTTCGTAATACCATGCTACTACATTTATAGGCAGAAAATAGAATGTTTCGCAATACCATGCTACTACATTGATAGGCAGAAAATAGAATGTTTCGTAATACCATGTTACTACATTGATAGGCAGAAAATAAAATGTTTCGTAATACCATGCTACTACATTTATAAGCAGAAAATAGAATGTTTCGCAATACCATGTTACTACATTTATAGCCAGAAAATAGAATGTTTCGTAATACCATGCTACTACATTTATAGGCAGAAAATAGAATGTTTCGTAATACCATGTTACTACATTGATAGGCAGAAAATAGAATGTTTCGTAATACCATGCTACTACATTAATAGGCAGAAAATTGAATGTTTCGTAATACCATGCTACTACATTTATAGGCAGAAAATTGAATGTTTCGTAATACCATGCTACTACATTAATAGGCAGAAAATTGAATGTTTCGTATTACCATGCTACTACATTAATAGGCAGAAAATAGAATGTTTCGTAATACCATGCTACTACATTAATAGGCAGAAAATTGAATGTTTCGTAATACCATGTTACTACATTTATAGGCAGAAAATATAATGTTTCGTAATACCATGCTACTACATTAATAGGCAGAAAATAGAATGTTTCGTAATACCATGCTACTACATTTATAGGCAGAAAATATAATGTTTCGTAATACCATGCTACTACATTAATAGGCAGAAAATAGAATGTTTCGTAATACCATGCTACTACATTTATAGGCAGAAAATAGAATGTTTCGTAATACCATGCTACTACATTAATAGGCAGAAAATAGAATGTATCGTAATACCATGCTACTACATTGATAGGCAGAAAATAGAATGTTTCGTAATACCATGCTACTACATTTATAGGCAGAAAATAGAATGTTTCGTAATACCATGTTACTACATTTATAGGCAGAAAATAGAATGTTTCGTAATACCATGCTACTACATTTATAAGCAGAAAATAGAATGTTTCGCAATACCATGCTACTACATTGATAGGCAGAAAATAGAATGTTTCGTAATACCATGTTACTACATTTATAGGCAGAAAATAGAATGTTTCGTAATACCATGCTACTACATTTATAAGCAGAAAATAGAATGTTTCGCAATACCATGTTACTACATTTATAGGCAGAAAATAGAATGTTTCGTAATACCATGCTACTACATTTATAGGCAGAAAATAGAATGTTTCGTAATACCATGCTACTACATTAATAGGCAGAAAATAGAGTGTTTCGTAATACCATGCTACTACATTTATAGGCAGAAAATATAATGTTTCGTAATATCATGCTACTACATTTATAGGCAGAAAATAGAATGTTTCGTAATACCATGCTACTACATTGATAGGCAGAAAATAGAATGTTTCGTAATACCATGCTACTACATTAATAGGCAGAAAATAGAATGTTTCGTAATACCATGCTACTACATTTATAGGCAGAAAATAGAATGTTTCGTAATACCATGCTACTACATATATAGGCAGAAAATAGAATGTTTCGTAATACCATGTTACTACATTTATAGGCAGAAAATAGAATGTTTCGTAATACCATGCTACTACATTTTTAGGCAGAAAATAGAATGTTTCGTAATACCATGCTACTACATTAATAGGCAGAAAATAGAATGTTTCGTAATACCATGCTACTACATATTTAGGCAGAAAATAGAATGTTTCGTAATACCATGTTACTACATTTATAGGCAGAAAATAGAATGTTTCGTAATACCATGCTACTACTTTTATAGGCAGAAAATTGAATGTTTCGTAATACCATGCTACTACATTGAGAGGTAAAAAATAGAATGTTTCGTAATACCATACTACTACATTTATAGGCAGAAAATAGAATGTTTCGTAATACCATGCTACTACATTTATAGGCAGAAAATAGAATGTTTCGTAATACCATGCTACTACATTAATAGGCAGAAAATAGAATGTTTCGTAATACCATGCTACTACATTTATAGGCAGAAAATAGAATGTTTCGTAATACCATGCTACTACATTAATAGGCAGAAAATAGAATGTTTCGTAATAGCATGTTACTACATTTATAGGCAGAAAATAGAATGTTTCGTAATACCATGCTACTACATTGATAGGCAGAAAATAGAATGTTTCGTAATACCATGCTACTACATTAATAGGCAGAAAATAGAATGTTTCGTAATACCATGCTACTACATTTATAGGCGGAAAATAGAATGTTTCGTAATACCATTCTACTACATTTATAGGCAGAAAATAGAATGTTTCGTAATACCATGCTACTACATTTATAGGTAGAAAATAGAATGTTTCGTAATTCCATACTACTACATTTATAGGCAGAAAATAGAATGTTTCGTAATACCATGCTACTACATTGATAGGCAGAAAATAGAATGTTTCGTAATACCATGTTACTACATTTATAGGCAGAAAATAGAATGTTTCGTAATACCATGCTACTACATTTTTAGGCAGAAAATAGAATGTTTCGTAATACCATGCTACTACATTTTTAGGCAGAAAATAGAATGCTTCGTAATACCATGCTACTACATTTTTAGGCAGAAAATAGAATGTTTCGTAATACCATGTTACTATATTGATAGGCAGAAAATAGAATGTTTCGTAATACCATGCTACTACATTGATAGGCAGAAAATAGAATGTTTCGTAATACCATGCTACTACATTAATAGGCAGAAAATAGAATGTTTCGTAATACCATGCTACTACATTTATAGGCAGAAAATAGAATGTTTCGTATTACCATGCTACTACATTTATAGGCAGAAAATAGAATGTTTCGTATTACCATGCTACTACATTAATAGGCAGAAAATAGAATGTTTCGTAATACCATGCTACTACATTAATAGGCAGAAAATAGAATGTTTCGTAATACCATGCTACTACATTAATAGGCAGAAAATAGAATGTTTCGTAATACCATGCTACTACATTTATAGGTAGAAAATAGAATGTTTCGTAATACCATGCTACTACATTTTTAGGCAGAAATTAGAATGCTTCGTAATACCATGCTACTGCATTTATAGGCAGAAAATAGAATGTTTCGTAATACCATGTTACTACATTTATAGGCAGAAAATAGAATGTTTCGCAATACCATGCTACTACATTGATAGGCAGAAAATAGAATGTTTCGTAATACCATGTTACTACATTTATAGGCAGAAAATAGAATGTTTCGTAATACCATGCTACTACATTTATAAGCAGAAAATAGAATGTTTCGCAATACCATGTTACTACATTTATAGGCAGAAAATAGAATGTTTCGTAATACCATGCTACTACATTAATAGGCAGAAAATAGAATGTTTCGTAATACCATGCTACTACATTTATAGGCAGAAAATAGAATGTTTCGTAATACCATGCTACTACATTAATAGGCAGAAAATTGAATGTTTCGTAATACCATGCTACTACATTAATAGGCAGAAAATATAATGTTTCGTAATATCATGCTACTACATTTATAGGCAGAAAATAGAATGTTTCGTAATACCATGCTACTACATTGATAGGCAGAAAATATAATGTTTCGTAATACCATGCTACTACATTAATAGGCAGAAAATAGAATGTTTCGTAATACCATGCTACTACATTTATAGGCAGAATATAATAGAATGCTTCGTAATACCATGCTACTACATATATAGGCAGAAAATAGAATGTTTCGTAATACCATGTTACTACATTTATAGGCAGAAAATAGAATGTTTCGTAATACCATGCTACTACATTTATAGGCAGAAAATAGAATGTTTCGTAATACCATGCTACTACATTAATAGGCAGAAAATAGAATGTTTCGTAATACCATGCTACTACATATTTAGGTAGAAAATAGAATGTTTCGTAATACCATGTTACTACATTTATAGGCAGAAAATAGAATGTTTCGTAATACCATGCTACTACATTTATAGGCAGAAAATAGAATGTTTCGTAATACCATGCTACTACATTGAGAGGCAAAAAATAGAATGTTTCGTAATACCATACTACTACATTTATAGGCAGAAAATAGAATGTTTCGTAATACCATGCTACTACATTTATAGGCAGAAAATAGAATGTTTCGTAATACCATGCTACTACATTAATAGGCAGAAAATAGAATGTTTCGGAATACCATGCTACTACATTTATAGGCAGAAAATAGAATGTTTCGTAATACCATGCTACTACATTAATAGGCAAAAAATAGAATGTTTCGTAATAGCATGTTACTACATTTATAGGCAGAAAATAGAATGTTTCGTAATACCATGCTACTACATTTATAGGCAGAAAATAGAATGTTTCGTAATACCATGCTACTACATTAATAGGAAGAAAATAGAATGTTTCGTAATACCATGCTACTACATTTATAGGCAGAAAATAGAATGTTTCGTAATATCATGTTACTACATTGATAGGCAGAAAATAGAATGTTTCGTAATACCATGCTACTACATTGATAGGCAGAAAATAGAATGTTTCGTAATACCATGCTACTACATTTATAGGTAGAAAATAGAATGTTTCGTAATACCATGCTACTACATTTTTAGGCAGAAATTAGAATGCTTCGTAATACCATGCTACTGCATTTATAGGCAGAAAATAGAATGTTTCGTAATACCATGTTACTACATTTATAGGCAGAAAATAGAATGCTTCGTAATACCATGCTACTACATTTATAGGCAGAAAATATAATGTTTCGCAATACCATGCTACTACATTGATAGGCAGAAAATAGAATGTTTCGTAATACCATGTTACTACATTGATAGGCAGAAAACAAAATGTTTCGTAATACCATGCTACTACATTTATAAGCAGAAAATAGAATGTTTCGCAATACCATGTTACTACATTTATAGCCAGAAAATAGAATGTTTCGTAATACCATGCTACTACATTTATAGGCAGAAAATAGAATGTTTCGTAATACCATGTTACTACATTGATAGGCAGAAAATAGAATGTTTCGTAATACCATGCTACTACATTAATAGGCAGAAAATTGAATGTTTCGTAATACCATGCTACTACATTTATAGGCAGAAAATAGAATGTTTCGTAATACCATGCTACTACATTAATAGGCAGAAAATTGAATGTTTCGTATTACCATGCTACTACATTAATAGGCAGAAAATAGAATGTTTCGTAATACCATGCTACTACATTAATAGGCAGAAAATTGAATGTTTCGTAATACCATGTTACTACATTTATAGGCAGAAAATATAATGTTTCGTAATACCATGCTACTACATTAATAGGCAGAAAATAGAATGTTTCGTAATACCATGCTACTACATTTATAGGCAGAAAATAGAATGTTTCGTAATACCATGCTACTACATTAATAGGCAGAAAATAGAATGTTTCGTAATACCATGCTACTACATTTATAGGCAGAAAATAGAATGTTTCGTAATACCATGCTACTACATTAATAGGCAGAAAATAGAATGTTTCGTAATACCATGCTACTACATTGATAGGCAGAAAATTGAATGTTTCGTAATACCATGCTACTACATTTATAGGCAGAAAATAGAATGTTTCGTAATACCATGCTACTACATTAATAGGCAGAAAATAGAATGTTTCGTAATACCATGCTACTACATTTATAGGCAGAAAATAGAATGTTTCGTAATACCATGCTACTACATTAATAGACAGAAAATAGAATGTTTCGTAATAGCATGTTACTACATTTATAGGCAGAAAATAGAATGTTTCGTAATACCATGCTACTACATTTATAGGCAGAAAATATAATGTTTCGTAATACCATGCTACTACATTAATAGGAAGAAAATAGAATGTTTCGTAATACCATGCTACTACATTTATAGGCAGAAAATAGAATGTTTCGTAATATCATGTTACTACATTGATAGGCAGAAAATAGAATGTTTCGTAATACCATGCTACTACATTGATAGGCAGAAAATAGAATGTTTCGTAATACCATGCTACTACATTTATAGGTAGAAAATAGAATGTTTCGTAATACCATGCTACTACATTTTTAGGCAGAAATTAGAATGCTTCGTAATACCATGCTACTGCATTTATAGGCAGAAAATAGAATGTTTCGTAATACCATGTTACTACATTTATAGGCAGAAAATAGAATGCTTCGTAATACCATGCTACTACATTTATAGGCAGAAAATAGAATGTTTCGCAATACCATGCTACTACATTGATAGGCAGAAAATAGAATGTTTCGTAATACCATGTTACTACATTGATAGGCAGAAAATAAAATGTTTCGTAATACCATGCTACTACATTTATAAGCAGAAAATAGAATGTTTCGCAATACCATGTTACTACATTTATAGCCAGAAAATAGAATGTTTCGTAATACCATGCTACTACATTTATAGGCAGAAAATAGAATGTTTCGTAATACCATGTTACTACATTGATAGGCAGAAAATAGAATGTTTCGTAATACCATGCTACTACATTAATAGGCAGAAAATTGAATGTTTCGTAATACCATGCTACTACATTTATAGGCAGAAAATTGAATGTTTCGTAATACCATGCTACTACATTAATAGGCAGAAAATTGAATGTTTCGTATTACCATGCTACTACATTAATAGGCAGAAAATAGAATGTTTCGTAATACCATGCTACTACATTAATAGGCAGAAAATTGAATGTTTCGTAATACCATGTTACTACATTTATAGGCAGAAAATATAATGTTTCGTAATACCATGCTACTACATTAATAGGCAGAAAATAGAATGTTTCGTAATACCATGCTACTACATTTATAGGCAGAAAATATAATGTTTCGTAATACCATGCTACTACATTAATAGGCAGAAAATAGAATGTTTCGTAATACCATGCTACTACATTTATAGGCAGAAAATAGAATGTTTCGTAATACCATGCTACTACATTAATAGGCAGAAAATAGAATGTATCGTAATACCATGCTACTACATTGATAGGCAGAAAATAGAATGTTTCGTAATACCATGCTACTACATTTATAGGCAGAAAATAGAATGTTTCGTAATACCATGTTACTACATTTATAGGCAGAAAATAGAATGTTTCGTAATACCATGCTACTACATTTATAAGCAGAAAATAGAATGTTTCGCAATACCATGCTACTACATTGATAGGCAGAAAATAGAATGTTTCGTAATACCATGTTACTACATTTATAGGCAGAAAATAGAATGTTTCGTAATACCATGCTACTACATTTATAAGCAGAAAATAGAATGTTTCGCAATACCATGTTACTACATTTATAGGCAGAAAATAGAATGTTTCGTAATACCATGCTACTACATTTATAGGCAGAAAATAGAATGTTTCGTAATACCATGCTACTACATTAATAGGCAGAAAATAGAGTGTTTCGTAATACCATGCTACTACATTTATAGGCAGAAAATATAATGTTTCGTAATATCATGCTACTACATTTATAGGCAGAAAATAGAATGTTTCGTAATACCATGCTACTACATTGATAGGCAGAAAATAGAATGTTTCGTAATACCATGCTACTACATTAATAGGCAGAAAATAGAATGTTTCGTAATACCATGCTACTACATTTATAGGCAGAAAATAGAATGTTTCGTAATACCATGCTACTACATATATAGGCAGAAAATAGAATGTTTCGTAATACCATGTTACTACATTTATAGGCAGAAAATAGAATGTTTCGTAATACCATGCTACTACATTTTTAGGCAGAAAATAGAATGTTTCGTAATACCATGCTACTACATTAATAGGCAGAAAATAGAATGTTTCGTAATACCATGCTACTACATATTTAGGCAGAAAATAGAATGTTTCGTAATACCATGTTACTACATTTATAGGCAGAAAATAGAATGTTTCGTAATACCATGCTACTACTTTTATAGGCAGAAAATTGAATGTTTCGTAATACCATGCTACTACATTGAGAGGTAAAAAATAGAATGTTTCGTAATACCATACTACTACATTTATAGGCAGAAAATAGAATGTTTCGTAATACCATGCTACTACATTTATAGGCAGAAAATAGAATGTTTCGTAATACCATGCTACTACATTAATAGGCAGAAAATAGAATGTTTCGTAATACCATGCTACTACATTTATAGGCAGAAAATAGAATGTTTCGTAATACCATGCTACTACATTAATAGGCAGAAAATAGAATGTTTCGTAATAGCATGTTACTACATTTATAGGCAGAAAATAGAATGTTTCGTAATACCATGCTACTACATTGATAGGCAGAAAATAGAATGTTTCGTAATACCATGCTACTACATTAATAGGCAGAAAATAGAATGTTTCGTAATACCATGCTACTACATTTATAGGCGGAAAATAGAATGTTTCGTAATACCATTCTACTACATTTATAGGCAGAAAATAGAATGTTTCGTAATACCATGCTACTACATTTATAGGTAGAAAATAGAATGTTTCGTAATTCCATACTACTACATTTATAGGCAGAAAATAGAATGTTTCGTAATACCATGCTACTACATTGATAGGCAGAAAATAGAATGTTTCGTAATACCATGTTACTACATTTATAGGCAGAAAATAGAATGTTTCGTAATACCATGCTACAACATTTTTAGGCAGAAAATAGAATGTTTCGTAATACCATGCTACTACATTTTTAGGCAGAAAATAGAATGCTTCGTAATACCATGCTACTACATTTTTAGGCAGAAAATAGAATGTTTCGTAATACCATGTTACTATATTGATAGGCAGAAAATAGAATGTTTCGTAATACCATGCTACTACATTGATAGGCAGAAAATAGAATGTTTCGTAATACCATGCTACTACATTAATAGGCAGAAAATAGAATGTTTCGTAATACCATGCTACTACATTTATAGGCAGAAAATAGAATGTTTCGTATTACCATGCTACTACATTTATAGGCAGAAAATAGAATGTTTCGTATTACCATGCTACTACATTAATAGGCAGAAAATAGAATGTTTCGTAATACCATGCTACTACATTAATAGGCAGAAAATAGAATGTTTCGTAATACCATGCTACTACATTAATAGGCAGAAAATAGAATGTTTCGTAATACCATGCTACTACATTTATAGGTAGAAAATAGAATGTTTCGTAATACCATGCTACTACATTTTTAGGCAGAAATTAGAATGCTTCGTAATACCATGCTACTGCATTTATAGGCAGAAAATAGAATGTTTCGTAATACCATGTTACTACATTTATAGGCAGAAAATGTAATGCTTCGTAATACCATGCTACTACATTTATAGGCAGAAAATAGAATGTTTCGCAATACCATGCTACTACATTGATAGGCAGAAAATAGAATGTTTCGTAATACCATGTTACTACATTGATAGGCAGAAAATAAAATGTTTCGTAATACCATGCTACTACATTTATAAGCAGAAAATAGAATGTTTCGCAATACCATGTTACTACATTTATAGCCAGAAAATAGAATGTTTCGTAATACCATGCTACTACATTTATAGGCAGAAAATAGAATGTTTCGTAATACCATGTTACTACATTGATAGGCAGAAAATAGAATGTTTCGTAATACCATGCTACTACATTAATAGGCAGAAAATTGAATGTTTCGTAATACCATGCTACTACATTTATAGGCAGAAAATTGAATGTTTCGTAATACCATGCTACTACATTAATAGGCAGAAAATTGAATGTTTCGTATTACCATGCTACTACATTAATAGGCAGAAAATAGAATGTTTCGTAATACCATGCTACTACATTAATAGGCAGAAAATTGAATGTTTCGTAATACCATGTTACTACATTTATAGGCAGAAAATATAATGTTTCGTAATACCATGCTACTACATTAATAGGCAGAAAATAGAATGTTTCGTAATACCATGCTACTACATTTATAGGCAGAAAATATAATGTTTCGTAATACCATGCTACTACATTAATAGGCAGAAAATAGAATGTTTCGTAATACCATGCTACTACATTTATAGGCAGAAAATAGAATGTTTCGTAATACCATGCTACTACATTAATAGGCAGAAAATAGAATGTATCGTAATACCATGCTACTACATTGATAGGCAGAAAATTGAATGTTTCGTAATACCATGCTACTACATTTATGGGCAGAAAATAGAATGTTTCGTAATACCATGTTACTACATTTATAGGCAGAAAATAGAATGTTTCGTAATACCATGCTACTACATTTATAAGCAGAAAATAGAATGTTTCGCAATACCATGCTACTACATTGATAGGCAGAAAATAGAATGTTTCGTAATACCATGTTACTACATTTATAGGCAGAAAATAGAATGTTTCGTAATACCATGCTACTACATTTATAAGCAGAAAATAGAATGTTTCGCAATACCATGTTACTACATTTATAGGCAGAAAATAGAATGTTTCGTAATACCATGCTACTACATTTATAGGCAGAAAATAGAATGTTTCGTAATACCATGCTACTACATTAATAGGCAGAAAATAGAGTGTTTCGTAATACCATGCTACTACATTTATAGGCAGAAAATATAATGTTTCGTAATATCATGCTACTACATTTATAGGCAGAAAATAGAATGTTTCGTAATACCATGCTACTACATTGATAGGCAGAAAATAGAATGTTTCGTAATACCATGCTACTACATTAATAGGCAGAAAATAGAATGTTTCGTAATACCATGCTACTACATTTATAGGCAGAAAATAGAATGTTTCGTAATACCATGCTACTACATATATAAGCAGAAAATAGAATGTTTCGTAATACCATGTTACTACATTTATAGGCAGAAAATAGAATGTTTCGTAATACCATGCTACTACATTTATAAGCAGAAAATAGAATGTTTCGTAATACCATGCTACTACATTAATAGGCAGAAAATAGAATGTTTCGTAATACCATGCTACTACATATTTAAGCAGAAAATAGAATGTTTCGTAATACCATGTTACTACATTTATAGGCAGAAAATAGAATGTTTCGTAATACCATGCTACTACTTTTATAGGCAGAAAATTGAATGTTTCGTAATACCATGCCACTACATTGAGAGGTAAAAAATAGAATGTTTCGTAATACCATACTACTACATTTATAGGCAGAAAATAGAATGTTTCGTAATACCATGCTACTACATTTATAGGCAGAAAATAGAATGTTTCGTAATACCATGCTACTACATTTATAAGCAGAAAATAGAATGTTTCGTAATACCATGCTACTACATTGATAGGCAGAAAATAGAATGTTTCGTAATACCATGTTACTACATTTATAGGCAGAAAATAGAATGTTTCGTAATACCATGCTACTACATTTTTAGGCAGAAAATAGAATGTTTCGTAATACCATGCTACTACATTTTTAGGCAGAAAATAGAATGCTTCGTAATACCATGCTACTACATTTTTAGGCAGAAAATAGAATGTTTCGTAATACCATGTTACTATATTGATAGGCAGAAAATAGAATGTTTCGTAATACCATGCTACTACATTGATAGGCAGAAAATAGAATGTTTCGTAATACCATGCTACTACATTAATAGGCAGAAAATAGAATGTTTCGTAATACCATGCTACTACATTTATAGGCAGAAAATAGAATGTTTCGTATTACCATGCTACTACATTTATAGGCAGAAAATAGAATGTTTCGTATTACCATGCTACTACATTAATAGGCAGAAAATAGAATGTTTCGTAATACCATGCTACTACATTAATAGGCAGAAAATAGAATGTTTCGTAATACCATGCTACTACATTAATAGGCAGAAAATAGAATGTTTCGTAATACCATGCTACTACATTTATAGGCAGAAAATAGAATGTTTCGTAATATCATGCTACTACATTAATAGGCAGAAAATAGAATGTTTCGTAATAACATGCTACTACATTAATAGGCAGAAAATAGAATGTTTCGTAATACCATGCTACTACATTGATAGGCAGAAAATAGAATGTTTCGTAATACCATGCTACTACATATTTAGGCAGAAAATAGAATGTTTCGTAATACCATGTTACTACATTTATAGGCAGAAAATAGAATGTTTCGTAATACCATGCTACTACATTTATAGGCAGAAAATAGAATGTTTCGTAATACCATGCTACTACATTGATAGGCAGAAAATAGAATGTTTCGTAATACCATACTACTACATTTATAGGCAGAAAATAGAATGTTTCGTAATACCATGCTACTACATTTATAGGCAGAAAATAGAATGTTTCGTAATACCATGCTACTACATTAACAGGCAGAAAATAGAATGTTTCGTAATACCATGCTACTACATTTATAAGCAGAAAATAGAATGTTTCGTAATACCATGCTACTACATTTATAGGCAGAAAATAGAATGTTTCGTAATAGCATGTTACTACATTTATAGGCAGAAAATAGAATGTTTCGTAATACCATGCTACTACATTAATAGGCAGAAAATAGAATGTTTCGTAATACCATGCTACTACATTTATAGGCAGAAAATAGAATGTTTCGTAATACCATGCTACTACATTTATAGGCAGAAAATAGAATGTTTCGTAATACCATTCTACTACATTTATAGGCATAAAATAAAATGTTTCGTAATACCATGCTACTACATTTATAGGTAGAAAATAGAATGTTTCGTAATACCATGCTACTACATTAATAGGCAGAAAATAGAATGTTTCGTAATAGCATGCTACTACATTTATAGGCAGAAAATAGAATGTTTCGTAATACCATGTTACTACATTTATAGGCAGAAAATAGAATGTTTCGTAATACCATGCTACTACATTTATAGGCAGAAAATAGAATGTTTCGTAATACCATGCTACTACATTTATAGGCAGAAAATAGAATGTTTCGTAATACCATGCTACTACATTTTTAGGCAGAAAATAGAATGCTTCGTAATACCATGCTACTACATTTTTAGGCAGAAAATAGAATGTTTCGTAATATCATGTTACTACATTTATAGGCAGAAAATAGAATGTTTGGTAATACCATGCTACTACATTTATAGGCAGAAAATAGAATGTTTCGTAATACCATGCTACTACATTTATAGGCAGAAAATAGAATGTTTCGTAATACCATGCTACTACATTGATAGGCAGAAAATAGAATGTTTCGTATTACCATGCTACTACATTTATAGGCAGAAAATAGAATGTTTCGTATTACCATGCTACTACATTTATAGGCAGAAAATAGAATGTTTCGTAATACCATGCTACTACATTAATAGGCAGAAAATAGAATGTTTCGTAATACCATGCTACTACATTTATAGGCAGAAAATAGAATGTTTCGTAATACCATGCTACTACATTTATAAACTTTTATATAATTTCGTTGTAGAATCAAAATATTTGTTTTTATTCATATACTAGTAATTTGAAAATTGCTTTTGTTTTTGTATCTTATTTACTACTAAATATTTATAATATTGAAATGAATCGCAATCTCAAAAAACAACAAAGGTCAAGTGGATTGTTGAAATTGAGCAAAAATGGAACTTTAAACAAAACTCTTTTGAAAGAGAAAACGGCAAAAATAGACACACCCGTGAAATATAATTAAATATCAAGAATTCAAAAAAAGATTTCGAATTGTTGACCACTGCCGACATGTATATCACTGTCCACTGATGATGAACCACATCGGTAATGTAATGGTTAGCGTGCTCACCTCGGGTGTGGTAGATCGTGGGCTTGAACCCTGATCGGGTCAAACCAAAGACTATAAGTAGATCATATATGCAAGAATATAAACTCAAGATTATCTTTATTGTCAAAAATTAAAAAATATCTTGATAAAAAATCTAGAATTTTATTTTTCAATTCTTATATCTTACCAATTTTTGATTATTGCAGTAATGTGTGGGGAAACTTAAATGATGAAGGAATTCAAAGGATCGCAAAATTACAAAAACGAGCAGCAAGAATTATTCTTGATGCTCCATTTCTCACACCCACAAGGGAATTCTTTGAAAATCTAAACTGGCTCAGCTTTTGTGATAGAATCTCATATAATAAACTTGTTTTGGTTTATAAAATTTTGCATGATAAGACACCAAACTACCTAAAGAAACTTTGTATTCCAAGTAGCGAAGTTCATACTAGAAATCTAAGATCTGTATCTAGTAACAACTTGGCAGTTATTCGTCCAAACACAAATATTATGAAAAAATCATTTGCGTATAGTTCTGCCATTTTTTGGAATAAATTACCGTGTAATATCAAATTATCTGCAATTTTAAGTATATTTAAATCAAAATGCTTTACATATCTTAAAGACATTTCAAATTAAGACATTAAGAAAATAATAATAAATATGCTACTTCATTTTATGTATGAAACATTGTATAATATACGTTTAGTATGAATTTGTAATATTGTGCATGCTGTGTGTCATAATTATGTTGTAAACAAAATGTATCATATTTTTGCGAGGACCTCAAGTTAGACTAATAGTGAAAACTAACTGAGTTATCCTCTTGAAATAAAGTTTATTATTATTATTATTATTATTATTATTATTATTATGAGTTAATTGACAGTGCAGCAGAATATACAAAACAGGAACGTTATCAACTCCAACATACAAAAACAAATAGTATTCGAATGTATTTTAACCGCAAACTTCTGGTCAACAAAATCTGAATTCACTCCAAATAAACGGACAACCAATAAATGACACCAAAGAAGCTCCTCATATAGGCTTGTTGCAATCTGACACCATCGCAAAAACCATGGAAATAAATGTAGAGCTAAATATTAAGAAAGCAAGAAGAACTACCTATAGTCTTATGGCCTCTGGATTACATGGGCATAATGGACTAGATGCCGAAACCTCCTTACAACTTTTTAAAACATATGTGCTGCCTATAGTATTATACGGAATGGAAATACTGCTTCCTACAAAAACACATACCGAAAAAATGGATTTATTTCAAAAGAAAATATTGAAGCAAATACTGTCGTTGCCGAAAAATGCACCTGACTATGCAGTATATATTCTAACTGGAATTTGGCCAATTGAATTGCAAATTCAGTATAAAGCACTTATTTTTAGCTCACCTTGCCAAAGGCAATGTGAGCTTTTGCCATCACTTGGCGTCCGTCGTACGTCGTCCGTCGTCCGTTAACTTTTCACATTTTAATCTTCTCCTCTGAAACCCCTCGGCTAAATGAACTGAAACTTGGTAGGAAGCATCTATGTAAGGTCCTCTATAAAGATTGCTAATTTCGGCCCGATCCATTAACAAACATGGCCACCACAGGCAATTCTTGTTTCTGATTGGCCCATTTTTAAAAATCTTCTCCTCTGAAACCACTGGGCTAAATGAACTGAAACTTGGTAGGAAGCATCTATGGAAGGTTCTCTATAAAGTTTGCTCATTTCGTCCAGATCCATTTACAAATATGGCCGCCACAGGCAATTCATGTTTATGATTGTATACTTTCTAAAAAAAAAAACTGATTTTCTGTGGAAAGGGAGATAACTCTAATTTAAATATAGATATTAGTAAAATACAGTTAGCTATGAATTGAATTACAGATAAATATGCCTCTAAAACCCCTCAGTCAAATGAACTGAAACTTGGTAGGAAGCATCTATGGAAGGCCCTCATTGTTCATTTCGACCCGACCCGTTAACAAACATGGCCGCCATAGGCGACTCTTGTTTCTGATTGGCTGATTTTAAAAATTCTTCTCTTCTGTAACCGTTTGGACAAATGAACCGAAACTTGGTAGGAAGCATCTATGGAAGGTCCTCTATAAAGATTTCTCATTCCGTCCTGATCCATTAACAAACATGGCCGCCACAAGCGATTCTTGTTTCTGATTGGCTGATTTAAAAAATTCTTCTCCTCTGAAACTGTTTGGCCAAATGTACCGAAACTTGGTAGGAAGCATCTATGGAAAGTCCTCTGTTGCGATTGCTTATGTCGTTCTGATCCGTTAACAAACATGGCTGCCACAGACAATTCTTGTTTCTGATTGGCCTATTTTTTTTAATCTTCTCCTCTGAAACTGCTTGGCCAAATGTACCGAAGCTTTGTAGGATGCATCTATGGGAGGTCCTCTATGACTATTACTCATTTCGTCCCGATCTATTAACAAACATGGCCGCCACATGCAATTCTTGTTTCTGATTGGTCGATTTCTAAAAAATCTTCTCTGAAACCGCTTGGCCAAATGAACCGAAACTTGGTAGGATGCATCTATGGAGTTCCTCTATAAAGATTACTCATTTCGTCCCTATCAATTAACAAATATGGCTGCCACAGGCAAGTCTTGTTTCTTATTGGTCAATTTCTAAAACAGCTTTTCCTCTAAAGCCGCTTGGCCTAATGATATGAAACTTGGTAAGAAGCATCTATGGAAGATCCTCTATAGAGATTACTCATTTCGTTTTGATTCATTTACAAACATAGCTGCTACAGACAATTCCTGTTTTAGATTGATCAATTTCTAAAAAATCTTCTTATCTGAAACTGCTTTGCCAAAATGAACCGATGTTTGGTGGGAAGCACCTATGGAAGATTTTGTATTAAACTTCCTCAAAGCAGAATGAAAGGTGAGCGACACAGGCTCAGCCCACTGAACCTCTAGTTTATAATAACATTTGTAGCCTAAACGATAGCTCTCTAGAAAAAGAAATGGCGAGACGTCAACTCTTCATTAAAAACAACAATAGTAAAAGCTGGTTTATGGAAATAAAGAAGCTACTTTTGAAATATGATCTGGAAGATCCAATTATACTACAAGAAAATCCTGTTAAAAAGGAAGAGTGGAGAGGACTGTCAATAAAGCAATTAATTTTAAATGGAAAACACAACTCCAGGAAACAAAGAAATTATATAAAAATCTTCAATACCTAAATGTTGGAAACCCATATTATAAAGGAATCCATAATCTCCTGAGAATCAACTGTAAATCAGCAAGAGATGTAGACAGAATCCCGGTGAAATTGAAATTAATAACTGGAACGTATCTTCTACCAGCTAGTAAAGCAGCTATAAACAAAAATGGCAACGACAGTAATTGTTTAATATGTGGAAAAGACGACGAAACAGTTGAGCACGTCATCCTTCAATGTCCTGCTCTCTCGGTAGTTCAAGATCCAGTAATAACTGAAATCAATTTTATACTATATGAGCAGCATCGAATAAATTTTGACACTTTTAACATACAAAAGAAAACACAGACTATTTTAGACTGTACCAGTAACCTGATCTGGAATAAGGAACACATACAAACTTGGTCACAACTGGAATTTCAGAACAGGAGGCTACTACATAATTTACATGCGTCTAGATATAGGACGCTTGCGAATATAGAGAAAAATAACAAGCAAAGTAAGGAAAAATAATCTACCTCTATATTACACTAACCGAAGCAATAGTAAGGCAGATGAGATTAAGTCAAATAGTAAAGTGAGGACAATTTTATAGAAATCAATGACTTTGTAACATAGAAAAGGATATTCTGTTGTTTCACAAAGAGAGATATGTACATACTTGGGAGCACCAACGCATGATGTATGTAAAAATGGTGATGGTGATGGTGACGGTACCCGATATTAATAGGAATCTAAGTGGAAAATGGTGTGGTTATGGTAACTCGACATGCTCTGCATGGTTGTCCTATGAAGGATGTACAGAAGAAGAAGATAAGATAAGTCGTATAGTATTAAAAGTGAAATTAAACTATGTTAATGTGCGACTTTTCAACACTTTGTCACTACAAATTATTTATTGATTTGAAATCCAACAAAGGATTGTCATCAGCAACAATACAATCAACAGACATACACAAAACATGAAACAATTAAAAACAAAAAGTAGCATGAGGGCTGAGGAGGCAAAAAGTCACTATAACGAACTTATAACAAATACAATATAAATACACTAATATGAAAGTAACTCAAATATTAAGGTTACTTTGCATTGCTCTTAAGTAACTTATTTCACTCACTGCACATTTCAGAGATACCTATTACACATATTTTCGTAATCATTACTGCTAAGAATATATTTAAATTTATCTGAATCAGACATAACCAAAAAGTTAGGAACAATTTCAGTGACCTTACTATAAAGTTTCGATCGAGATGAAGTCAATTTATTACACTCAATAACAAAGTGGTATTCATTTTCTATTTCTAATTTACATATTGGGCAAAGTCTATTTTCTAAAGGAATATTTTGGTGACGACCTTGTTCAATTAAAAGATTACTATTACTAATCCGCAATTTGACAAAGTTAGATAACATATTTTTCTGAATATCCAGTAACAAAATTTTTTCCAAAACATATTCAGATTTCAGTTCCCTATAAGTTCTTAATTTATTCTTATTTGTTTTATTATCATCATTATAAAGCTCTCTCATCCAGTAATTGATGAAATTGTCACTAAGCTTGTTATAGACGGCTTTTAATAGTTTATTTTTGGAAAATGTGTTTTGATTCTCCCAAACATGACAAAATCCCAACTTTTTGAATAACAGTCTTATCTTGGAAGTATAAGGGAGCTATAACAAGGACGTATAATTCCTTGACTATACTGGTTACTGGTTACTGGTTACTATAAGTAGTATCTCTCGGATTAAACTCGTGTACTCGACCGATTTTGTTCAAAGGTTTACAAACAAAAATCAACTTCCCGTTAGGTGTCAGGATTTTTCAATCATCTGATCAAAATGATACACAGTTTGTTCATAATTAATAATAGCGGGTAATTGTCAATATACATATAGTCAAGTTCGTTTAGAATAGGGCTCTATGAAATGTGTTATTTATGGTTTGTATTGTTATGTGTCAATAATCTTCCAAAAGCTCGGGTTCAGGCCTCAGGGGATTCACCGGTCGACAACTAATTACAAATTACAACACTCACCAAGAAGAGTGTTTTTAAGATATGTTTTCAGTAGAAGAGATCCTTGCATCATCTCGCCTATAAACTGCGTCATTTGATTGATTTTTACACAATATGGTACTTATTTTTTATATGTATTTTCATTATAACCTGGTTCCTGGGCCTTTGCCTTTGGCACTTTGGCTTTGCTAGATACGATTACGTAACCCTCATTCCTCTTGTGCTCCAGTTAGGGTTACGAATCGGTCCCATTCAACGTATGGGAGCAAATTAAAATTTTCGTTAAGTGAATATTTCAACTTTCTTTTTGCATATCTGGTCATAACTTATAATTCCCTACAATTTTTAAGTAATGGCGATACGAAATAAGTGTTACAATACCTGTTTCTACCTTCACTATCGATTTAGTATTCGAAAATTGTTTCTTGTCCACCATGGCGCCTTACATATACTCTCGTGATGGGCGGAGCCTATCCATATATGAATCTGAATGCCAAATATGAAAAACGTTACTATGATGTTTTACTACGATTGATCCAAATAAGGATATCTCCAAAACGAGGCAAGTGCACGTGAAATAGCAACTTGTAAACAAAATGTCGGACAGAAAGAAGATTTCATGCATTCAAATTTTCAGATGGATATAAATCTACTATGGATTGATGCAGCATTAACTTAGCACCTCAAGGTTTACCTAAATATATTTATCTTTCACCCCTGTTAATTTTTCCAACCACTTACAATGAAATTAGGACAAAAAACCGCCCGGTGTGAATCACTCCGGGCGCTGCTCCCATATGTTGAATGGGACCGATTCGTAACCCTCGCTGGGAGCAAAAGCGAATTGAGGGTTACATTATCGTATCTATGGCTTTGCCTCCTCCAGTCAGGACTCTGGGCATATTAAACTATAGTTGGATGATTTTTTTAGCATTTTTATTTTTGGTTTGACCTCCCAAATAGAGTGGTTATTGCTGTGTGTGTGCTGAGTGTGCAGATCGAGTATTCAGAATGCTTCCCTGGAATAAACCTGCTTTTTACAATAACGTTAGTTTTGAAGGCCTTTACATATAGCCAACCACTCGAATTTCGTCCACACTCGTATTTCGTCGATTTTACGTCACGCACACTTTTCTACATTATGACGTACTTCCAGCTTTCATAAAAGTTGGGAAAACCCCTGCTACCCAAAACCTTGTATTGGAACAGTATGCGGTCAAAATCGGTAAGTCAACGTTATTTCTGTATGATAATTATATTAATCTACATGTACATGTACCATGATTGTGACTATAAGAAAATGAGGATTCAAAAATTGTTAAATAAAGTTGAAAAATACAGATGGATATTTTTGTGGACAACCCGACATAAAGGTAAGTGATTTTTCTTCAATATATTTCATTAAGCAACGTTAAATTTTGTTCCCGTTTGTTATTTTTATAGCATGTTTTGCGCATCGTCGAAATTAGAGTGGTGTGGCATAGAGGAAGTTGGGTCAGGATCATTCAGTTATGTAAAGAAAGACACAAAATCTATAAACAAGTAATTTTCCAACACGAATGTATCGTCAGTCCTGTCCAATCTGCTTCCGGTAAAGCGCTACACTGCGCATGACATTTTCATCAACGAAATTCGAGTGTACTGTCATACATTATCACTAGTAACACAGTTCGTCATATCAGACTCGCTGTGATACAGTATTACTAGTGATAATTTCTGTCTCAATCTTCACAACTGCCGTTTTACTATAAGAATAAGAATTTTTTATTGCCAATTAAGGTCCCAGAAGGGGCAAGCAATTTAATACAATGATTGAAATGATTGGAGACATACAAAGATACATGTAAACACACACAAAAAAACCAGGAAAACATATTTATGTTCAGTGACTGCACGGCCAGATCAGAGCCTATCAAATACCACCATAAATCAATTCACATTTAATATAACATGTATAATAACTATAATAATTCACCTAACCTAATGATATCTATAGGATCAGTTGTGTCCTTGCAGCAAAACACATTCTTCAATAAAGCTACCTAATTTTTTTAATACTTGTTCATGTTCATTGGTAAGTAGCCAGACAAATTTTGATGATGTGTCCATGTATCTAAAATTCAATAACTTTATCAAAAAATTTTACTCTAATATTTTCATATAAGGGACAGTCGATATTAAAATGTTTCTCATCTTCAATATCTCCCTTAGAACAATTTGTGCATTTTCTTTCTGGTCTTATAATGTTCTTATATCTGCCAGTTTCAATATTTAATTAATGAGCACTGACATTTCTCTTTCCCAAAATGGGTCTTTATGTAATAGTATGTATCTAGTTTACCTCTGTTGCTGCCAATGGCATCTACCCTTTCTCCATTCCAAAAATCAAGAAAACTGTTACACATATTATCTTTTACTTGTTTACCCAACTGACCTAATTTGATATTTAAACTCATGATCTTCAATTTATCCATATATAATATACTCGAATACCATGTATTGATTTTACTAAAATGTAACTCTTTATTACATATATAAGCATCAAATAGTAAACCTTCCTGTTGACCTTCTAATCTGTGACAATATTTTAACATAGCTAAAATTACAGAAATATGTAGCGGTCCAATATATGAAATTGATATAATTACATTATATATTTTTTTCCAACTTACAGAGATGTGTTTATGGAGAAACATTGGAAAAGTGTCATTCATAAATCAATATGTGATTATTTCTTTGAAGTACAAAGCAAGGTAAGTTTTAGTATAAAAAACCTCATTAAAGTAAATGAGTGAGTGATGCAGGGGGTGAATGTACAATGTACGTCATTAAATGTGATAGTGTGTCAAATGCCCCTAAATGTCAAACTCTCAAACACTTCAACAAAGTTTTCGCAACAGGGGAAATAACATTGTCGAAGTGTTTAAGAGTTTGACAACAAGTTTTTAAACAATGGACTCATCGTTGTTCAGCGGACATTTAGGAACATTTGACGCACTATGACATTTAATGTTATTCTTACAATAACTAATGATATAAGTAAAAACTTACCTTCAACTTCAAGCGGCACAAAATGGTTTCCATTTTTCCTACATTATGACATACATTCATCCCCCTATGATGGTCGTTTAATGCCAAATGAGCAATTTTTCAGCTAGATCATTGCGGGATCAAGTTCACATTCGATGAGATGAGATGATGATGTCTGCACTGCACTAGATTAACATGCTTGGTTCAATTTTTATAGTGCTTGCTCACTGAAACAACAGTCCACTTATAGACATGTCTCTTCACTTGTTCACTGAAACAACAGTCCACTTATAGACATGTCTCTTCACTTGTTCACTGAAACAACAGTCCACTTATAGACATGTCTCTTCACTTGTTCACTGAAACAACAATCCACTTATAGACATGTCTCTTCACTTGTTCACTGAAACAACAGTCCACTTATAGACATGTCTCTTCACTTGTTCACTGAAACAACAGTCCACTTATAGACATGTCTCTTCACTTGTTCACTGAAACAACAATCCACTTATAGACATGTCTCTTCACTTGTTCACTGAAACAACAGTCCACTTATAGACATGTCTCTTCACTTGTTCACTGAAACAACAGTCCACTTATAGACATGTCTCTTCACTTGTTCACTGAAACAACAGTCCACTTATAGACATGTCTCTTCACTTGTTCACTAAAACAACAGTCCACTTATAGACCTGTCTCTTCACTTGTTCACTGAAACAACAGTCCACTTATAGACATGTCTCTTCACTTGTTCACTGAAACAACAGTCCACTTATAGACATGTCTCTTCACTTGTTCACTGAAACAACAGTCCACTTATAGACATGTCTCTTCACTTGTTCACTGAAACAACAGTCCACTTATAGACATGTCTCTTCACTTGTTCACTGAAACAACAATCCACTTATAGACATGTCTCTTCACTTGTTCACTGAAACAACAGTCCACTTATAGACATGTCTCTTCACTTGTTCACTGAAACAACAGTCCACTTATAGACATGTCTCTTCACTTGTTCACTGAAACAACAGTCCACTTATAGACATGTCTCTTCACTTGTTCACTAAAACAACAGTCCACTTATAGACCTGTCTCTTCACTTGTTCACTGAAACAACAGTCCACTTATAGACATGTCTCTTCACTTGTTCACTGAAACAACAGTCCACTTATAGACATGTCTCTTCACTTGTTCACTGAAACAACAGTCCACTTATAGACATGTCTCTTCACTTGTTCACTGAAACAACAGTCCACTTATAGACATGTCTCTTCACTTGTTCACTGAAACAACAGTCCACTTATAGACATGTCTCTTCACTTGTTCACTAAAACAACAGTCCACTTATAGACATGTCTCTTCACTTGTTCACTGAAACAACAGTCCACTTATAGACATGTCTCTTCACTTGTTCACTGAAACAACAGTCCACTTATAGACATGTCTCTTCACTTGTTCACTGAAACAACAGTCCACTTATAGACATGTCTCTTGGGTGCATTATCCTGATTCTGAACCAACCAGTCTTTGTTCTTTCTCCTTAATGTATCATGCTTAGCAGAAAAGCAACAAATATCAATTTTATAGTCTTTGGTTTGACCTGATTGGGACCCCACGATCTACCACACTCATGGCAAGCATGCTAACCACTGCACCACTAATGTGGTTATTAAGTACATGTAGTGTTTGTTTATTAAGTACATGTAGTGTTTGTTTATTAAGTACATGTAGTGTTTGTTTATTAAGTACATGTAGTGTTTGTTTATTAAGTACATGTAGTGTTTGTTTATTAAGTACATGTAGTGTTTGTTTATTGTTATACAATCAAACCTGTATTAAGAGGTAAGCTTTGGAACAAAGAAAAACTGGTCTTTTAAGACCGGTAACCTCTTAAAAGAGGTTCAATTCATATGAAATTTTCAATGACAGGACTAGATACAATTACATAACCCTCATTCCGCTTGTGCTCCAGTTGGGAGCAAAAGCGGACTGAGGGTTACGTTATCGTATCTATGACAGGACAAGTAAAAGGTGACCTTTTAATATTGATGACTGCTTAATAGAGGTGACCACATGGACAGGTATGACTTAATAGAGGTGACCACATGGACAGGTATGACTTAATAGAGGTGACCACATGGACAGGTATGACTTAATAGAGGTGACCACATGGACAGGTATGACTTAATAGAGGTGACCACATGGACAGGTATGACTTAATATAGGTGACCACATGGACAGGTATGACTTAATAGAGGTGACCACATGGACAGGTATGACTTAATAGAGGTGACCACATGGACAGGTATGACTTAAAAGAGGTGACCACATGGACAGGTATGACTTAATAGAGGTGACCACATGGACAGGTATGACTTAATAGAGGTGACCACATGGACAGGTATGACTTAATAGAGGTGACCACATGGACAGGTATGACTTAATAGGGGTGACCACATGGACAGGTATGACTTAATAGAGGTGACCACATGGACAGGTATGACTTAATAGAGGTGACCACATGGACAGGTATGACTTAATAGGGGTGACCACATGGACAGGTATGACTCTATATTGGAAAAAGAATTCAATAAGAATAAAGATTGAACTAAGTTTTTTTTTCTGTTGTCTTTCAGGCTGTATCCCCAGATGATGTTCCTCCTGTTATCCCTACACCTCACCACTATCTTATAAACATATACAGGAACCAGCTTTATTTTGTTGCTGTGGTAACAACAGAAGGTATACAAATTTATTTATTTTTCCTTGATTATACATGTAACAGAAAAATAAAAGTTTTCATTCTTAAATAATGTGACTGAGCTGAAGACAGATTTTTTGTATGTACATATTAACTTTCATCAATATCCTTGATTATTTTTATCGTCAATGACAGGTAAATTCTTTTTATATTGACATAGCAAATATTTATCTGCACAGGTAAATCTAATATACTCACTTTGTTCAAACGTTTAAAACTTCCAGTTCCTTTAATGAGGTTCACGTTGCTCAATCTTTGTTTTTTTGTGCAGTGTTATATTTGTTCTGTTGTCCTTTTACTTTTGACAATTGTCTGTTCTTCTTAGATTTATGGATTCTGATTAACCCGTTGGTCAACAATTCTACCAATATCAACAAACCTCTCACCTTAAATCATTGAGCACAATAAAAGACCACACATATTACTTTGGTAATCCAGGTCCTGGTTTTGGACAGGTTCAAAAATATGGCTAGGTTATTTGGTTGATGTTTATGTCAAATAATAGAAAGGTCTGGGAGGGGTAAATAATAGAATGGTCTGGGAGGAGTAAATAATAGAAAGGTTTGGGAGGGGTAGATGATATAAGAGGGTACGGGTAATGGTGTTTAATGCCACTTTCATCAATATTTCAGTTATATCGTTGCGATCAGTTTTATTGGTGGAGGAAATCGGAGAAATCCACCGACATGTCGAAAGTCACTGACAAATTTTATCACATAATGTTGTATCAAATACACCTCAACATGAGCGTGATTCAAACTCACAACATGAGCGTGATTCGAACTCACAACGTGAGTGGTGATAGGCACTGATTGCACAGGTATTATGTTGTAGATCCAGCTACTATTACTATATGATCATGACCATGGTAGCCCCCAATGATATAAGAGTATGCTGAAATTCCCTCTATGTCGGTTTGACCTACATTTGTCACATTGTACTCTGAACTTTATCATCTTTCTGTTAGAATGAATGCAATTTAAATCAACAATCTGCACCAACAACCACTAGCTCTAACCCCAGTCTAGTAAATAATGATTTTGGCTAGTGAAAAATTGCATAAAATTTACTTAATCAAATAGAAAATATTCTTCTATAATGCCTTTCGGGCTAGTTTGTCAAAATGTTTTTGTCAGAAACTGAAACAAGCTGTTTACATTTTACCATATTTTTCTTTAAATAATATAGGAGAAATCCCACACTTGTATGGAGGTCTTCAATACCTCAATTATTATATAGAAATAGAGAAAAACTCCACTTGTAACATATCCCCAAAACAAACAGAGCTAATTAAAAAAAATGGCTTAATGTTGAGGTGGCAATGAATGGCTGATTATCTTTGAACATATGTAATATAATCTTTGTTCTTGTATTTTAAATTGACTGTATGAAAACAAAATACCTTTATACATGTATATAAGGTAACACTACGATTATTGAAGCCCCTTTTTAAGGGAGTGGATGTGGTCTAGGGCGCTGGACGTAAGGCTAAGCGAATGGTGCTGCAGTGTATCAATGTATCAAATCCCGTTGAGGGAAGAACAAAAATTTGACAGCTCTAAAATCTAATTCTAACTGTTTGGTTTAATTTTCAGATGTATATATATATATATATATATATTATTTTGTGTATTTATCATTTATTGTGTATGTATTGAAATTCATTTGTATCTCACACTTTTCTATTTTTAGAATAAACAATTACAAAAAGAAGACCGTATGTTATAATGCTTTGTTAATATTTTACAGTGCCACCTACTTTTGTTGTTGAATTTTTACATAGAATCTGTGACACACTCGAGGATTACTTCAACGACTGCACAGAATCTACGCTGAAAGAACATTATGTCATTGTTTACGAGGTACATGTACTTTTTACAAAGATCAGGTGGATATATAAATAGAGACTTCAAGTTTCCATGGATTTTGTTTCATATTAGATTACATTAGGATCAATGTGCATTTCCGTAGTCAAATTTTCCTTCCAATTTGCATCAAGCTTTACCTGTGAAGGTATTCAAACACAAATTTGACAGACTAATCATGTCCTCAAACATGTTTGATGGGTCAATCAAACAGTGGAAGGCAGCTGGATAGGTGTTTAGACTGTCAAATTTGTATTTGAAGGAAGATTTTGCAATTTTTCACATTGAACCAATTAAAAAACATTTAAATCCAAAAAAGAAATCTAGTTTTATAAATATTATGGTTCCTCTTTGCCTCCAATTGTTTTACCAACAAATTTAACAATGTACTATAATTGATTGATTGATTTTTGGTGTTTTAATGCCACTTTCAGCAATAATTCAGCTATATCATGGTGACCAGTTTAAGTGGTGAATGAAGACGGAGAGAACCACCGACCATGGACAAGCAACTGGTAAACTTTATCACTTGTGGCTGCGAGTCGAATGCACCTCTTTTTGTAATTTACAAAGCTGGGTGCGAACCCACGCCGTATTGGTGATAGGCTTGTATGAGGTGTTAGGTGATCCAACTACCTAACTCATTGAGCCACCCGAGCCCTACTAGAATTGACATACAAATGTATGTATATGTCTATCAAAGTAAATAAAAATGATAAACAGAAAGTATAATCTACGCCTTGAACACATAAAAATGAGGGAAATAAATCTAGATGAACTCAGGTGCTCCGGATGGGTAAGCAGTTCCGGCTCCACTAGTGGCACCCTTTGCGTTAATCTAGTTACAAACCCGATGATAAATTGTGTATGAGGAAAGAACCAGGAAGTGTTTACGACAAGTGGAGCATATCTATGGTCATTTGTGACACAGATATTCCATAATACTGGAAATGTTGGTACAATGTATTTTAATTGTATTTTTATCTTTTTGTATTGTTATTTGTTTTAGTTGCTGGATGAGATGTTAGATAATGGTTTTCCATTGGCCGTGGAATCTAACATACTGAAGGAATTAATTAAACCACCTAATCTATTAAGAACGATAGCAGATACAGTCACTGGAAAAAACACAGGGTAACGTCTTAGAATGTGATGTCCATTTCTATTTCAGCATAAAACGATGTTCGGTTCATCTTTGCCTCCAGCTGTTTGTAAGAGTGTGCATGTCTTATTTACGTTGTGTGTGTTTACTTACATATATTGGTGTTCATCACATATTGTGTTGTGGTTTTTTTTTATTTTGCTTGTCCTCGTCTTGTGTGCCGTATGTTGCAAGTTTCTCTGGATTGTCCTTTTTTTATTGCTCCTTCAGTATTCTCTAACGTTTATTTACAGTTCCTATATACATGTAATGTAATAGATGTTGAAACTAAGGTTCTCCTCCGTCAGGCATGGGTGACCTTGGCCGATTTTTGGCTGTCCTGTTTAGTCGCTATGATTTTCTTGTTCTCAAGTATTTTTGAATGGTTTATCTTTCTAGTCTTTTGACTGAGCGTACCTGATGAGGGTTGTTCCAGATTTTGACTTTGAGCGTGACCTGATGAGGGTTGTTCTAGTCTTTTGACTGGGCGTACCTGATGAGAGTTGTTCTTGTCTTTTGACTGAGCGTACCTGATGAGGGTTGTTCTAGTCTTTTGACTGAGCGTACCTGATGAGGGTTGTTCTAGTCTTTTGACTGAGCGTACCTGATGAGGGTTGTTCCAGTCTTTTGACTGAGCGTACCTGATGAGGGTTGTTCTAGTCTTTTGACTGAGCGTACCTGATGAGGGTTGTTCCAGTCTTTTGACTGAGCGTACCTGATGAGGGTTGTTCTAGTCTTTTGACTGAGCGTACCTGATGAGGGTTGTTCTAGTCTTTTGACTGAGCATACCTGATGAGGGTTGTTCTTGTCTTTTGACTGAGCGTACCTGATGAGGGTTGTTTCAGTCTTTTGACTGAGCATACCTGATGAGGGTTGTTCCAGTCTTTTGACTGAGCGTACCTGATGAGGGTTGTTCCAGTCTTTTGACTGAACGTACCTGATGAGAGTTGCTCTAGTCTTTTGACTGAGCGTACCTGATGAGAGTTGTTCTAGTCTTTTGACTATGAGTGTACCTGATGAGGGTTGTTCCAGTCTTTTGACTGAGCATACCTGATGAGGGTTGTTCCAGTCTTTTGACTGAGCATACCTGATGAGGGTTGTTCCAGTCTTTTGACTGAGCGTACCTGATGAGGGTTGTTCTAGTCTTTTGACTAAGCGTACCTGATGAGGGTTGTTCCAGTCTTTTGACTGAACGTACCTGATGAGAGTTGCTCTAGTCTTTTGACTGAGCATACCTGATGAGAGTTGTTCTAGTCTTTTGACTGAGCGTACCTGATGAGGGTTGTTCCAGTCTTTTGACTGAACGTACCTGATGAGAGTTGCTCTAGTCTTTTGACTGAGCGTACCTGATGAGAGTTGTTCTAGTCTTTTGACTGAGCGTACCTGATGAGGGTTGTTTCAGTCTTTTGACTGAGCGTACCTGATGAGGGTTGTTTCAGTCTTTTGACTGAGCATACCTGATGAGGGTTGTTCTTGTCTTTTGACTGAGCGTACCTGATGAGGGTTGTTCCAGTCTTTTGACTGAGCATACCTGATGAGAGTTGTTCTAGTCTTTTGACTGAGCGTACCTGATGAGAGTTGTTCTAGTCTTTTGACTGAGCGTACCTGATGAGAGTTGTTCTAGTCTTTTGACTGAGCGTACCTGATGAGGGTTGTTCTAGTCTTTTGACTGAGCGTACCTGATGAGAGTTGTTCTAGTCTTTTGACTGAGCGTACCTGATGAGGGTTGTTCTAGTCTTTTGACTGAACGTACCTGATGAGAGTTGCTCTAGTCTTTTGACTGAGCATACCTGATGAGAGTTGTTCTAGTCTTTTGACTGAGCGTACCTGATGAGGGTTGTTCCAGTCTTTTGACTGAACGTACCTGATGAGAGTTGCTCTAGTCTTTTGACTGAGCGTACCTGATGAGAGTTGTTCTAGTCTTTTGACTGAGCGTACCTGATGAGGGTTGTTTCAGTCTTTTGACTGAGCGTACCTGATGAGGGTTGTTTCAGTCTTTTGACTGAGCATACCTGATGAGGGTTGTTCTTGTCTTTTGACTGAGCGTACCTGATGAGGGTTGTTCCAGTCTTTTGACTGAGCGTACCTGATGAGGGTTGTTCCAGTCTTTTGACAGCATACCTGATGAGGGTTGTTCTAGTCTTTTGACTGAGCGTACCTGATGAGAGTTGTTCTAGTCTTTTGACTGAGCGTACCTGATGAGAGTTGTTCTAGTCTTTTGACTGAGCGTACCTGATGAGGGTTGTTCTAGTCTTTTGACTGAGCGTACCTGATGAGAGTTGTTCTAGTCTTTTGACTGAGCGTACCTGATGAGGGTTGTTCTAGTCTTTTGACTGAGCGTACCTGATGAGAGTTGTTCCAGTCTTTTGACTGAGCGTACCTGATGAGGGTTGTTCCAGTCTTTTGACTGAGCATACCTGATAAGAGTTGTTCTAGTCTTTTGACTGAGCGTACCTGATGAGAGTTGTTCTAGTCTTTTGACTGAGCGTACCTGATGAGAGTTGTTCTAGTCTTTTGTCTGAGCGTACCTGATGAGGGTTGTTCTAGTCTTTTGACTGAGCGTACCTGATGAGGGTTGTTCTAGTCTTTTGACTGAGCGTACCTGATGAGAGTTGTTCTAGTCTTTTGACTGAGCGTACCTGATGAGGGTTGTTCTAGTCTTTTGACTGAGCGTACCTGATGAGAGTTGTTCTAGTCTTTTGACTGAGCGTACCTGATGAGGGTTGTTCTAGTCTTTTGACTGAGCGTACCTGATGAGAGTTGTTCCAGTCTTTTGACTGAGTGTACCTGATGAGGGTTGTTCTAGTCTTTTGACTGAGCGTACCTGATGAGAGTTGTTCTAGTCTTTTGACTGAGCGTACCTGATGAGGGTTGTTCTAGTCTTTTGACTGAGCATACCTGATGAGGGTTGTTCTAGTCTTTTGACTGAGCATACCTGATGAGGGTTGTTCTAGTCTTTTGACTGAGCGTACCTGATGAGAGTTGTTCCAGTCTTTTGACTGAGCGTACCTGATGAGGGTTGTTCTAGTCTTTTGACTGAGCGTACCTGATGAGGGTTGTTCCAGTCTTTTGACTGAGCATACCTGATGAGAGTTGTTCTAGTCTTTTGACTGAGCTTACCTGATGAGAGTTGCTCTAGTCTTTTGACTGAACGTACCTGATGAGAGTTGCTCTAGTCTTTTGACTGAGCGTACCTGATGAGGGTTGTTCTAGTCTTTTGACTGAGTGTACCTGATGAGGGTTGTTCTAGTCTTTTGACTGAGCGTACCTGATGAGAGTTGTTCTTGTCTTTTGACTGAGCGTACCTGATGAGAGTTGTTCTTGTCTTTTGACTGAGCGTACCTGATGAGGGTTGTTCTAGTCTTTTAACTGAGCATACCTGATGAGGGTTGTTCTTGTCTTTTGACTGAGTGTACCTGATGAGGGTTGTTCTAGTCTTTTGACTGAGCGTACCTGATGAGAGTTGTTCTTGTCTTTTGACTGAGCGTACCTGATGAGAGTTGCTCTAGTCTTTTGACTGAGCGTACCTGATGAGGGTTGTTCTAGTCTTTTGACTGAGCGTACCTGATGAGAGTTGTTCTAGTCTTTTGACTGAGCGTACCTGATGAGAGTTGTTCCAGTCTTTTGACTGAGCATACCTGATGAGGGTTGTTCTTGTCTTTTGACTGAGCGTACCTGATGAGGGTTGTTCCAGTCTTTTGACTGAGCATACCTGATGAGGGTTGTTCCAGTCTTTTGACTGAGCGTACCTGATTAGGGTTGTTCTAGTCTTTTGACTGAGCGTACCTGATGAGGGTTGTTCTAGTCTTTTGACTGAGTGTACCTGATGAGGGTTGTTCTAGTCTTTTGACTGAGCCTACCTGATGAGGGTTGTTCTTGTCTTTTGACTGAGCGTACCTGATGAGGGTTGTTCTAGTCATTTGACTGAGCATACCTGATGAGGGTTGTTCTTGTCTTTTGACTGAGCGTACCTGATGAGGGTTGTTCTAGTCTTTTGACTATGATTGTACCTGATGAGAGTTGCTCTAGTCTTTTGACTGAGCATACCTGATGAGGGTTGTTCTTGTCTTTTGACTGAGCGTACCTGATGAGGGTTGTTCTAGTCTTTTGACTGAGCATACCTGATGAGGGTTGTTCTTGTCTTTTGACTGAGCATACCTGATGAGAGTTGTTCTTGTCTTTTGACTGAGCATACCTGATGAGGGTTGTTCTTGTCTTTTGACTGAGCGTACCTGATGAGGGTTGTTCTAGTCTTTTGACTGAGCATACCTGATGAGGGTTGTTCTTGTCTTTTGACTGAGCGTACCTGATGAGGATTGTTCTAGTCTTTTGACTGAGCGTACCTGATGAGAGTTGTTCCAGTCTTTTGACTGAGCATACCTGATGAGGGTTGTTCTAGTCTTTTGACTGAGCATACCTGATGAGAGTTGTTCTAGTCTTTTGACTGAGCGTACCTGATGAGGGTTGTTCTAGTCTTTTGACTGAGTGTACCTGATGAGGGTTGTTCCAGTATTTTGACTGAGCGTACCTGATGAGGGTTGTTCTAGTCTTTTGACTGAGCATACCTGATGAGGGTTGTTCTAGTCTTTTGACTGAGTGTACCTGATGAGGGTTGTTCCAGTCTTTTGACTGAGAGTACCTGATGAGGGTTGTTCTAGTCTTTTGACTGAGTGTACCTGATGAGGGTTGTTCTTGTCTTTTGACTGAGCGTACCTGATGAGGGTTGTTCTAGTCTTTTGACTGAGCATACCTGATGAGGGTTGTTCTTGTCTTTTGACTGAGCGTACCTGATGAGGGTTGTTCTAGTCTTTTGACTGAGCGTACCTGATGAGGGTTGTTCCAGTCTTTTGACTGAGCGTACCTGATGAGAGTTGCTCTAGTCTTTTGACTGAGCGTACCTGATGAGAGTTGCTCTAGTCTTTTGACTGAGTGTACCTGATGAGGGTTGTTCTTGTCTTTTGACTGAGTGTACTTGATGAGGGTTGTTCTTGTCTTTTGACTGAGCGTACCTGATGAGGGTTGTTCTAGTCTTTTGACTGAGCATACCTGATGAGGGTTGTTCTAGTCTTTTGACTGAGCGTACCTGATGAGGGTTGTTCCAGTCTTTTGACTGAGCATACCTGATGAGAGTTGTTCTAGTCTTTTGACTGAGCATACCTGATGAGGGTTGTTCCAGTCTTTTGACTTGAGCGTACCTGATGAGGGTTGTTCCAGTCTTTTGACTGAGCGTACCTGATGAGGGTTGTTCCAGTCTTTTGTCTGAGCGTACCTGATGAGGGTTGTTCCAGTCTTTTGACTGAGCGTACCTGATGAGGGTTGTTCCAGTCTTTTGACTGAGCGTATCTGATGAGGGTTGTTCCAGTCTTTTGACTGAGCATACCTGATGAGGGTTGTTCCAGAAACCTGTCATGTGCACTAAGTTTGGGATTTTTATTTTTCAACAATTTTCTGATATATCATTGTTACTAGGATTTGTTAATACCACAAGAAAATCAACTAATAAAAATTAATATCTGTTACTTTCTGACAAGACGTAAGTCAAGCCATCATCTGTAAACCACGGCTGATCACTCTCGAATACTCTCCAGTCATCACCTGTCAGTTAACTGACAGAGAAATCATTGTAGTCATGAATTATTCATGAGTCATTTTAAAATATTTTGATTAGTTCTAACACCATGTTTTACAGCCAATCAAATCATAGTTTTCTAGTCAAATTAAAATGACAAGAGAATGATCTCGTCACAATTACACATGGGTGGTCAACAATGATTGTTATACTGACTAATCAGATCGTATCATTTATATCTGTTCAATCAGATCGTATCATTTATATCTGTTCAATCAGATCGTATCATTTATATCTGTTCAATCAGATCGTATCATTTATATCTGTTCAATCAGATCGTATCATTTATATCTGTTCAGTCAGATCAATAGATAAATTTGAGTGCTGTTATATTGTTATTGGTATAGAAACTACTAAGTTACAGAACAAACTCTAATGATTGTTTTTATATGAATGGACCCACAGATGATGAGTATCAGATCATCATTTAAGGGCTGTTGTCATCATATGGTAGTTGAATCTACAACTACCTGTACAATCAGTGCCTATCACCACTAAAGTTGTGAGCTCGAACCCCGTTCATGCATGGTGTACTCGATACAACATAATGTTTGTCAGTGACTTGCGACAGGTCTGTGTTTCCGGGTACTCCGCTTTCCTCCACCAATAAAACCTACCACCACGATTTAACTGAAATATTGTTGAAAGCGGCGTTAAACACCATCAACCAAATCATGATTGTCTGTGGGTTAAGCACTATTTTTTTGCCTTTGTGATGAGGCACAAGTTATTTTTAATATACACAGATATAGACACGTCTTTATATATTATTGGTGTTCTTGTATTAGTTAATTGTATTAACACATGATCAGGGCAGACTCAATGTTAACACATGATCAGGGCAGACTCAATGTTAACACATGATCAGGGCAGACTCAATGTTAACACATGATCAGGGCAGACTCAATGTTAACACATGATCAGGGCAGACTCAATGTTAACACATGATCAGGGCAGACTCAATGTTAACACATGATCAGGGCAGACTCAATGTTAACACATGATCAGGGCAGACTCAATGTTAACACATGATCAGGGCAGACTCAATGTTAACACATGATCAGGGCAGACTCAATGTTAACACATGATCAGGGCAGACTCAATGTTAACACATGATCAGGGCAGACTCAATGTTAACACATGATCAGGGCAGACTCAATGTTAACACATGATCAGGGCAGACTCAATGTTAACACATGATCAGGGCAGACTCAATGTTAACACATGATCAGGGCAGACTCAATGTTAACACATGATCAGGGCAGACTCAATGTTAACACATGATCAGGGCAGACTCAATGTTAACACATGATCAGGGCAGACTCAATGTTAACACATGATCAGGGCAGACTCAATGTTAACACATGATCAGGGCAGACTCAATGTTAACACATGATCAGGGCAGACTCAATGTTAACACATGATCAGGGCAGACTCAATGTTAACACATGATCAGGGCAGACTCAATGTTAACACATGATCAGGGCAGACTCAATGTTAGCACATGATCAGGGCAGACTCAATGTTAACACATGATCAGGGCAGACTCAATGTTAACACATGATCAGGGCAGACTCAATGTTAACACATGATCAGGGCAGACTCAATGTTAACACATGATCAGGGCAGACTCAATGTTAACACATGATCAGGGCAGACTCAATGTTAACACATGATCAGGGCAGACTCAATGTTAACACATGATCAGGGCAGACTCAATGTTAACACATGATCAGGGCAGACTCAATGTTAGCACATGATCAGGGCAGACTCAATGTTAACACATGATCAGGGCAGACTCAATGTTAACACATGATCAGGGCAGACTCAATGTTAACACATGATCAGGGCAGACTCAATGTTAACACATGATCAGGGCAGACTCAATGTTAACACATGATCAGGGCAGACTCAATGTTAACACATGATCAGGGCAGACTCAATGTTAACACATGATCAGGGCAGACTCAATGTTAACACATGATCAGGGCAGACTCAATGTTAACACATGATCAGGGCAGACTCAATGTTAACACATGATCAGGGCAGACTCAATGTTCCAAATACAAAGATAAACAAAATTTACAAGAATTTTATTGTGAATAAAGGTTAGTAGATAATATATAGACTATTATTATATTAACAGGGTTAGCGGCACTCTACCAACAGGACAACTGTCTAACGTCCCATGGAGGAGAACTGGTGTAAAGTATGCTAACAATGAAGCCTATTTTGATGTTATAGAAGAAATAGATTGTATTCTTGACAAAGCAGGATCCACTATTATAGCTGAGATACAGGGTTATGTAAGTACTGGTTCTACCACTAATTTTGATGTTATAGAAGAAATAGATTGTATTCTTGACAAATCAGGATCCACTATTATAGCTGAGATACAGGGCTATGTAAGTACTGGTTCTACCACTAATTTTGATGTTATAGAAGAAATAGATTGTATTCTTGACAAAGCAGGATCCACTATTATAGCTGAGATACAGGGTTATGTAAGTACTGGTTCTACCACTAATTTTGATGTTATAGAAGAAATAGATTGTATTCTTGACAAATCAGGATCCACTATTATAGCTGAGATACAGGGTTATGTAAGTACTGGTTCTACCACTAATTTTGATGTTATAGAAGAAATAGATTGTATTCTTGACAAATCAGGATCCACTATTATAGCTGAGATACAGGGTTATGTAAGTACTGGTTCTACCACTAATTTTGATGTTATAGAAGAAATAGATTGTATTCTTGACAAATCAGGATCCACTATTATAGCTGAGATACAGGGCTATGTAAGTACTGGTTCTACCACTAATTTTGATGTTATAGAAGAAATAGATTGTATTCTTGACAAATCAGGATCCACTATTATAGTTGAGATACAGGGTTATGTAAGTACTGGTTCTACCACTATTATAGCTGAGATACAGGGTTATGTAAGTACTGGTTCTACCACTATTATAGCTGAGATACAGGGTTATGTAAGTACTGGTTCTACCACTATTATAGCTGAGATACAGGGTTATGTAAGTACTGGTTCTACCACTATTATAGCTGAGATACAGGGTTATGTAAGTACTGGTTCTACCACTAATGTTGATGTTATAGAAGAAAAAGATATGTTAGTATTAATTTTTATTAACATTAGTCCTCCCTTTTATAAGGCCCCTTCCACCACAAGCCAAATTTCAGATAGCAAAATACTACTAATTTGTCCCTCGTAGGAGAGACCATCCTCGTATAAGTCCACATTTTCATTGCAGAAAGGGGTGTCCTTATAAAAGAGTGACTACTGTATATACATTCGGGGCCATCGTGGTTGTGATCACATGGTAGTTGAATTTATACCTACCTATGCTATCAGTGCTTATCACCACTAACATTGTGAGTTCAAATACCGCTCGGGTGAGGTTTACTCAATACAACATTATGTGATAAAGTTTGTCAGTGACTTGAGGCAGGTCATCGGTTTTCTCCAGGTACTCCGGTTTCCTCCACCAATAAAACTGGCTTCCATAATATAACTGAAATATTGTTGAAAGTGGCATTAAACACCATGATCCTAACCCTTATAAAGTCCCTCCCACCTCAGGCCAAATTTAAGATGCACTGAGATAGCAAAATACTACTAAGTTGTGTCCCTTACGAGAGACCACTCCTTTTATAAGTCCACTTTTTCATTGCGGAAGTGAGTGGCCTTATAAAAGGAGGACTACTGTGTACACTATATGTATATTTAGAAAACTACACCTGGACATAGAGGGCACTACAGGCTGGGTAGCTGTGGCGTGTCTAAAATATAATTATGTACATACATGTATCACAACATCATCTTAAGTATAATACAGTAACAGTTCACTATCCACAACTTAAAAAGTCTCTTTAGTAAAACATTCTATTGTACATTATATGATCAAGTTTGTCACTGACTTGCGACAGGTCGGTGGTTTTCTCTGGGTACTCTGGTTTCCTCCACCAATAAAACTGACCGCCACAATATAACTGAAATATTGTTGAAAGTGGCGTTAAACAACATAAACCCTAAAACATTCTATAGTATACTAAAAAAAAACGTCCACAGGTTATAATATAAATACAGTGAAACCTGTTTAAACTGAACTTCGTGTTTGGAATAGACAGGTGTTCAGTTTATACAGTTTAATTAAGTAACTAAGATTTTATAGTTTAGTAAGTTTAGTTTAAGCATACAGTGGAACCTGTCTAATCTGACACTCCAAGGGACCAGGGAAATATGTCGTATTGTACAGGATGTCAGAACCTGTCTAATCTGACACTCCAAGGGACCAGGGAAATGTGTCGTATTGTACAGGATGTCAGAACCTGTCTAATCTGACACACCATCAGACCAGGGAAATGTGTCGTATTGTACAGGATGTCAGAACCTGTCTAATCTGACACTCCAAGGGACCAGGGAAATGTGTCGTATTGTACAGGATGTCAGAACCTGTCTAATCTGACACTCCAAGGGACCAGGGAAATGTGTCATATTGTACAGGATGTCAGAACCTGTCTAATCTGACACTCCAAGGGACCAGGGAAATGTGTCATATTGTACAGGATGTCAGAACCTGTCTAATCTGACACACCAAGGGACCAGGGAAATGTGTCATATTGTACAGGATGTCAGAACCTGTCTAATCTGACACTCCAAGGGACCAGGGAAATGTGTCGTATTGTACAGGATGTCATAACCTGTCTAATCTGACACTCCAAGGGACCAGGGAAATGTGTCGTATTGTACAGGATGTCAGAACCTGTCTTATCTGACACTCCAAGGGACCAGGGAAATGTGTCGTATTGTACAGGATGTCAGAACCTGTCTAATCTGACACTCCAAGGGACCAGGGAAATGTGTCGTATTGTACAGGATGTCAGAACCTGTCTAATCTGACACTCCAAGGGACCAGGGAAATGTGTCGTATTGTACAGGATGTCAGAACCTGTCTAATCTGACACTCCAAGGGACCAGGGAAATGTGTCGTATTGTACAGGATGTCAGAACCTGTCTAATCTGACACTCCAAGGGACCAGGGAAATGTGTCATATTGTACAGGATGTCAGAACCTGTCTAATCTGACACTCCAAGGGACCAGGGAAATGTGTCGTATTGTACAGGATGTCAGAACCTGTCTAATCTGACACTCCAAGGGACCAGGGAAATGTGTCGTATTGTACAGGATGTCAGAACCTGTCTAATCTGACACTCCAAGGGACCAGGGAAATGTGTCAGATTGTACAGGGTGTCAGAACCTGTCTAATCTGACACTCCAAGGGACCAGGGAAATGTGTCGTATTGTACAGGATGTCAGAACCTGTCTAATCTGACACTCCAAGGGACCAGGGAAATGTGTCGTATTGTACAGGATGTCAGAACCTGTCTAATCCAACACACCAAGGGACCAGGGAAATGTGTCATATTGTACAGGATGTCAGAACCTGTCTAATCTGACAGTCCAAGGGACCAGGGAAATGTGTCGTATTGTACAGGATGTCAGAACCTGTCTAATCTGACACTCCAAGGGACCAGGGAAATGTGTCGTATTGTACAGGATGTCAGAACCTGTCTAATCTGACACACCAAGGGACCAGGGAAATGTGTCATATTGTACAGGATGTCAGAACCTGTCTAATCTGACACTCCAAGGGACCAGGGAAATGTGTCGTATTGTACAGGATGTCATAACCTGTCTAATCTGACACTCCAAGGGACCAGGGAAATGTGTCGTATTGTACAGGATGTCAGAACCTGTCTTATCTGACACTCCAAGGGACCAGGGAAATGTGTCGTATTGTACAGGATGTCAGAACCTGTCTAATCTGACACTCCAAGGGACCAGGGAAATGTGTCGTATTGTACAGGATGTCAGAACCTGTCTAATCTGACACTCCAAGGGACCAGGGAAATGTGTCGTATTGTACAGGATGTCAGAACCTGTCTAATCTGACACTCCAAGGGACCAGGGAAATGTGTCGTATTGTACAGGATGTCAGAACCTGTCTAATCTGACACTCCAAGGGACCAGGGAAATGTGTCGTATTGTACAGGATGTCAGAACCTGTCTAATCTGACACTCCAAGGGACCAGGGAAATGTGTCAGATTGTACAGGGTGTCAGAACCTGTCTAATCTGACACTCCAAGGGACCAGGGAAATGTGTCGTATTGTACAGGATGTCAGAACCTGTCTAATCTGACACTCCAAGGGACCAGGGAAATGTGTCGTATTGTACAGGATGTCAGAACCTGTCTAATCCAACACACCAAGGGACCAGGGAAATGTGTCATATTGTACAGGATGTCAGAACCTGTCTAATCTGACAGTCCAAGGGACCAGGGAAATGTGTCGTATTGTACAGGATGTCAGAACCTGTCTAATCTGACACTCCAAGGGACCAGGGAAATGTGTCGTATTGTACAGGATGTCAGAACCTGTCTAATCTGACACTCCAAGGGACCAGGGAAATGTGTCGTATTGTACAGGATGTCAGAACCTGTCTAATCCAACACACCAAGGGACCAGGGAAATGTGTCATATTGTACAGGATGTCAGAACCTGTCTAATCTGACAGTCCAAGGGACCAGGGAAATGTGTCGTATTGTACAGGATGTCAGAACCTGTCTAATCTGACACTCCAAGGGACCAGGGAAATGTGTCGTATTGTACAGGATGTCAGAACCTGTCTAATCTGACACTCCAAGGGACCAGGGAAATGTGTCAGATTGTACAGGGTGTCAGAACCTGTCTAATCTGACACACCATCAGACCAGGGAAATGTGTTGTATTGTACAGGATGTCAGAACCTGTCTAATCTGACACTCCAAGGGACCAGGGAAATGTGTCATATTGTACAGGATGTCAGAACCTGTCTAATCTGACACTCCAAGGGACCAGGGAAATGTGTTGTATTGTACAGGATGTCAGAACCTGTCTAATCTGACACTCCAAGGGACCAGGGAAATGTGTCATATTGTACAGGATGTCAGAACCTGTCTAATCTGACACTCCAAGGGACCAGGGAAATGTGTCATATTGTACAGGATGTCAGAACCTGTCTTATCTGACACTCCAAGGGACCAGGGAAATGTGTCATATTGTACAGGATGTCAGAACCTGTCTAATCTGACACTCCAAGGGACCAGGGAAATGTGTCATATTGTACAGGATGTCAGAACCTGTCTAATCTGACACTCCAAGGGACCAGGGAAATGTGTCGTATTGTACAGGATGTCAGAACCTGTCTAATCTGACACTCCAAGGGACCAGGGAAATGTGTCATATTGTACAGGATGTCAGAACCTGTCTAATCTGACACTCCAAGGGACCAGGGAAATGTGTCGTATTGTACAGGATGTCAGAACCTGTCTAATCTGACACACCAAGGTACCAGGGAAATGTGTCGTATTGTACAGGATGTCAGAACCTGTCTTATCTGACACTCCAAGGGACCAGGGAAATGTGTCATATTGTACAGGATGTCAGAACCTGTCTAATCTGACACATCAAGGGACCAGGGAAATGTGTCGTATTGTACAGGATGTCAGAACCTGTCTTATCTGACACTCCAAGGGACCAGGGAAATGTGTCATATTGTACAGGATGTCAGAACCTGTCTAATCTGACACTCCAAGGGACCAGGGAAATGTGTCATATTGTACAGGATGTCAGAACCTGTCTAATCTGACACTCCAAGGGACCAGGGAAATGTGTCATATTGTACAGGATGTGACAATACTCAGGTTTTAGCAGAAATACTTTCAGACCATAATTTTTGTCGGATGTCACAGGATGTCAGAAAACTCAGATGTCTGATTGCACAAGTTCCACTGTATGTATTTGTAATAGACAACACAAACGTATCAGGCACAAATTATACACTTTATGTTGCCTAAGATATTCTACATTTTGACTTTATTTAAAGCTCAGTTTATACAGGGTATCAACTAGAAGGTGACATGGTCTTAAAACCAACCCAGGCTGTCACGTATCAGATCAGTCCATAGTTTATTTATATGTTGCTTTTTTGAACGGCCCACCGGGGCACTGTCCAAATTCCCCAAAAGCCAGTCTGCCTCTGTTATCAATAGACCATTTTAGAAACATTAAGATGACCTGCTTTCCTGCTACACTACTGTTATTGGACAGATTCTCCAACATTTCATGTTTATCATTAGTTTTAAAGTGCATATGATATTAATAGAATTACCCCCCCCCCCTTTTCCTACACACACACACACACTACACTACTGTAATTATTCACTTCATGGTTATGGTGAGTTTTAAAATGTGTGTGATATTTTCAGATTGATTCCATGATCAAGTTAAGTGGTATGCCGGACCTAACCTTGTCGTTCATCAATCCTCGTTTACTAGACGATGTCAGTTTTCATCCTTGCATTAGATACAAAAGATGGGAGGTAAGGTTTTAAATAGACTGATTTATAACTAATTTATACATTTGACCTTTGATCTCGCAGACGGATATTGTCAGTATCAACAGACTGATGCTGATGGATATTGTCAGTGTCAACAGACTGATGCTGATGGATATTGTCAGTATCAACAGACTGACACTGATGGATATTGTCAGTATCAACAGACTGATGCTGATGGATATTGTCAGTATTAACAGACTGATGCTGATGGATATTGTCAGTATCAACAGACTGACGCTGATGGATATTGTCAGTATCAACAGACTTGACACTGATGGATATTGTCAGTATCAACAGACTGACGCTGATGGATATTGTCAGTATCAACAGACTGACACTGATGGATATTGTCAGTATCAACAGACTTGACACTGATGGATATTGTCAGTATCAACAGACTTGACACTGATGGATATTGTCAGTATCAACAGACTGACGCTGATGGATATTGTCAGTATCAACAGACTGACACTGATGGATATTGTCAGTATCAACAGACTTGACACTGATGGATATTGTCAGTATTAACAGACTGACACTGATGGATATTGTCAGTATCAACAGACTGATGCTGATGGATATTGTCAGTATCAACAGACTGACACTGATGGATATTGTCAGTATCAACAGACTTGACACTGATGGATATTGTCAGTATCAACAGACTGACGCTGATGGATATTGTCAGTATCAACAGACTGACACTGATGGATATTGTCAGTATCAACAGACTTGACACTGATGGATATTGTCAGTATTAACAGACTGACACTGATGGATATTGTCAGTATCAACAGACTGATGCTGATGGATATTGTCAGTATCAACAGACTGATGCTGACGGATATTGTCAGTATCAACAGACTGATGCTGACGGATATTGTCAGTATCAACAGACTGACGCTGATGGATATTGTCAGTATTAACAGACTGATGCTGATGGATATTGTCAGTATCAAGAGACTGATGCTGATGGATATTGTCAGTATCAACAGACTGACGCTGATGAATATTGTCAGTATTAACAGACTGACACTGATGGATATTGTCAGTATTAACAGACTGATGCTGATGGATATTGTCAGTATCAACAGACTGACACTGATGGATATTGTCAGTATCAACAGACTGATGCTGATGGATATTGTCAGTATCAACAGACTGACACTGATGGGTATTGTCAGTATTAACAGACTGACGCTGATGGGTATTGTCAGTATCAACAGACTGATGCTGATGGATATTGTCAGTATCAACAGACTGATGCTGATGGATATTGTCAGCATCAACAGACTGACACTGATGGGTATTGTCAGTATTAACAGACTGACACTGATGGATATTGTCAGTATCAACAGACTGATGCTGATGGATATTGTCAGTATCAACAGACTGACACTGATGGATATTGTCAGTATCAACAGACTGACGCTGATGGATATTGTCAGTATCAACAGACTGATGCTGATGGATATTGTCAGTATTAACAGACTCATGCTGATGGATATTGTCAGTATCAACAGACTGACACTGATGGATATTGTCAGTATCAACAGACTGATGCTGATGGATATTGTCAGTATTAACAGACTGACACTGATGGATATTGTCAGTATCAACAGACTGATGCTGATGGGTATTGTCAGTATTAACAGACTGACGCTGATGGGTATTGTCAATATCAACAGACTGATGCTGATGGGTATTGTCAGTATTAACAGACTGACGCTGATGGATATTGTCAGTATCAACAGACTGACGCTGATGGGTATTGTCAGTATTAACAGACTGACGCTGATGGATATTGTCAGTATCAACAGACTGATGCTGATGGATATTGTCAGTATTAACAGACTGACGCTGATGGATATTGTCAGTATTAACACACTGATGCTGATGGATATTGTCAGTATCAACAGACTGACGCTCATGGGTATTGTCAGTATTAACAGACTGACGCTGATGGATATTGTCAGTATTAACAGACTGACGCTGATGGATATTGTCAGTATCAACAGACTGACGCTGATGAATATTGTCAGTATTAACAGACTGACGCTGATGGATATTGTCAGTATTAACAGACTGACACTGATGGATATTGTCAGTATCAACAGACTGACGCTGATGGATATTGTCAGTATTAACAGACTGACACTGATGGATATTGTCAGTATTAACAGACTGATGCTGATGGATATTGTCAGTATCAACAGACTGACACTGATGGATATTGTCAGTATCAACAGACTGACGCTGATGGATATTGTCAGTATTAACAGACTGACACTGATGGATATTGTCAGTATTAACAGACTGATGCTGATGGATATTGTCAGTATCAACAGACTGACGCTGATGGATATTGTCAGTATCAACAGACTGACGCTGATGGATATTGTCGTTATCAACAGACTGACACTGATGGATATTGTCAGTATCAACAGACTGACACTGATGGATATTGTCAGTATCAACAGACTGATGCTGATGGATATTGTCAGTATCAACAGACTGATGCTGATGGATATTGTCAGTATCAACAGACTGATGCTGATGGATATTGTCAGTATCAACAGACTGACACTGATGGATATTGTCAGTATTAACAGACTCATGCTGATGGATATTGTCAGTATTGACAGACTGATGATGATGGATATTGTCAGTATCAACAGACTGATGCTGATGGATATTGTCAGTATTAACAGACTGACACTGATGGATATTGTCAGTATCAACAGACTGACGCTGATGGATATTGTCAGTATTAACAGACTGACACTGATGGATATTGTCAGTATTAACAGACTGATGCTGATGGATATTGTCAGTATCAACAGACTGATGCTGATGGATATTGTCAGTATCAACAGACTGACACTGATGGATATTGTCAGTATCAACAGACTGATGCTGATGGATATTGTCAGTATCAACAGACTGACACTGATGGATATTGTCAGTATCAACAGACTGATGCTGATGGATATTGTCAATATCAACAGACTGATGCTGATGGGTATTGTCAGTATCAACAGACTTGACACTGATGGATATTGTCAGTATCAACAGACTGACACTGATGGGTATTGTCAGTATTAACAGACTGATGCTGATGGATATTGTCAGTATCAACAGACTGATGCTGATGGATATTGTCAGTATCAACAGACTGATGCTGATGGATATTGTCAGTATTAATAGACTGACGCTGATGGATATTGTCAGTATTAACAGACTGATGCTGATGGATATTGTCAGTATCAACAGACTGACACTGATGGATATTGTCAGTATCAACAGACTGACGCTGATGGATATTGTCAGTATCAACAGACTGAAAATTATAGGGACGTCAAACACATTGTGACATTACCAATAAAAACAACAGCGTTAGTTGTGAAGATCTCAACATACATTATTACTAGTATAACAGCTCTTCCCAGGGCTCTACAATGCAACCAAACACTCGCATTTGCGAGTTACTTTTGTGAAATGCGAGTAAAAATTCCGAATTGATAGGCAGATGGCGAGTTGATATTTCCGGAACATTTTCATTCCCTCACCGATATTTTTTTTTCAATTTAAATTCAGACTTTTATTTTCCGGTCTTTTGAACCGTGCAATTGACTCGGACATAAAACTTTTAAATCACATACTTTTAGCGCTTGTAAGTGACTACGATTAGCAAAAAATAAAACCTTCTCACAAAATTGTTCACTAAAAATAAACATTGAATCAACTGATTACGAAACTGGTCTGCCTGATGCAACATTGACGGAAGTTTAAGCCAAAATACTGATGAAGGTTTGTGTTCTAAAGCTGAAAAGCGTAAATTCCAAGATGTCTCGGAAGTCGGAGTTTTCGTGGCTCATTGATGATTCCAATAACTACGTTATGTATTGTTATGTTTGCAGAAAGACAGGCCCAGATATGAAATATCATCCATCAAATCTTTTTTTTTTTCTTTTTTCTTTATAATCATAACTTGTTAAAACACAAGGGTCACTATGATTACCTGAAAAATTGCTGAAAAGGTATGAAATAAAATTCAAATTTTTTGAGTCAAAAAGGAGTGCATATAATGCACAAATGTGGCCAATATGTGGACATTTACGGTAATTATAAATTTGTACTTACAGAGTGATAAAGTATTCTCATATGTGCCACCAGACGGCAATTTTTTTGAGTCAAAAAGGAGTGCATATAATGCATAAATGTGGCCAATATATGGACATTTACGGTAATAATAAATTTGTACTTACAGAGTGATAAAGTATTGTCATTTGTGCCACCAGACGGGAATTTTAGACTGATATCATATCATATAGGATCCAATAAGTGAGTACATGTATACATGTATTTAATGTTTGTTTGTTTGATTGTGTTTAATGCCACTTTCAACAATATTTCAGTTATATCGTGGCGATCAGTTTTGTTTGTGGATGAAACCGGAGTAAACCGCCGACCTGTCGCAAGTCACTAACAAACTTTATCACATAATGTTGTATCGAGTACACCTCACCCTGATCGAGATTCGAACTCACATCAGTGGTGATAGGCACTGACTGCACGATCACGGCAACGATGCCCCCTCATCTATGTTTAAGTTATTTTATTGAATAAAGGGAGATAAATGAGGGTACCCTTCATGTTTCACGAAATATATATTTTAGGAATTGTAGTGGAGAGGATGTAATTTTTCCCTTTTTTCAGTCGCAGATGCAGTTTTACTCTTCAAATACAATATTTCAACTGAGCTAAGAAAATGCCTGAAAATTGCAAAAACTTAAAAGCTGCAGAATATTGTAGATGACCTAGGGACATAAGCATCATTTAAATTAGTGAGGTCATAATGAATGTTTCAGCACAATACATAAACGTTTAATGGACATTATTTCACAAAATGCTTGCTTTAATATTTAACAAGAAAGTAATATAAAGAAATGCAATTTCTTTTTTTCTATCATATTATATTAATTGACATGTCATATTTCAAGAATTCAATATGGCAGCTGATTCACACCAGAACCATTAAGTTACATGTAGACTGTGTATTTGACGACAAACATTAACCAATGGAAAAATATATATAATATATATATATGTAATAATTGCATTAGAATTACCTTTCTCCTATTCTTAGCTCGACCGTCGTGGGATCTTATGGTAGTTGGATTTACAACTACCTGTGCAATCAGCACCTATCACCACTAAAATCTTGAGTTCAAATCCGGCTCATGGTGAGGTGTACCCTATACAACATTAAATGATAAAGTTTGTCAGTGACATACAACAGGTCTGTGGTTTTCTCCTGATGCTCCGGTTTCCTCCACCAATAAAACTGACTGCCATGGAAATTAGAATCAAACACCATACCCCTAACCCCTATTCTTGGCATGTTTATCCAGTTGATCAAATTTTCATAACATTTTTATTCGGTAAAATGTCTGCATGAGAAATTATCAACCTAAAAATATTTGTTGATGATTTGGTCATAGTAAAAACAGATTCTCCTTCAGTTACAAATGGATTGTGATAGTTCTCCACTCTCCATAGTTAAATTTTCAAATTTAAAAGTTTGAGCTTCAGCGAGTGGAGAAATTTTGTATTTCTATGGTAGCAGAAGGAGAAATAAATGCTAGCTTTACATTATTTTATTACCTATATTATACAGCATGGTAGCCATTCCTGTCTACGTCAAACACAATATTATGTACAGAGAGGGGAGTTCTGGGAGATTTGATGTAACAATTGGTCCTAAACAGAACATGGGCAAAACTGTGAGTACATATTATGTAGTGGTTATATTTTCACAGGTTAAAGACAATATTTATAATCTTAAATAACAATCTCAACTTGTACAAAGTTAAGAAAAGGAAAAACATTTAAGACTTATGTTCTTAATCTCTCTGTTCACATAAAGATCATCTGTTAGAAGAATTAAGTTAGAAACAGTAGTCCCACTATTATATGGCCACTTCTGTTAGGAAAAAAAAGTTACAAACAAGAGTCCCCCACTTATAAGGCCACTCCCACCTAAGGCCACCCTCTTATCAGGTAAGATTTCAAATGCACTGAGACAGTGAAATATTACTAAATTGTCCCTCTCAAGAGAGGTCATCCCTATTATCAGGTCAGATTTCAAATGCACTGAGGCAATGAAATATTACTAAATTGTCCCTCTCAAGAGAAGCCATCCCTATTATCAGGTAAGATTTCAAATGCACTGAGGCAATGAAATATTACTAAATTGTCCCTCTCAAGAGAGGCCATCCCTATTATCAGATAAGATTTCAAATGCACTGAGGCAATGAAATATTACTAAATTGTCCCTCTCAAGAGAGGTCATCCCTATTATCAGGTAATATTTCAAATGCACTGAGGCAATGAAATATTACTAAATTGTCCCTCTCAAGAGAGGCCATCCCTATTATCAGGTAAGATTTCAAATGCACTGAGGCAATGAAATATTACTAAATTGTCCCTCTCAAGAGAGGCCATCCCTATTATCAGGTAAGATTTCAAATGCACTGAGGCAATGAAATACTACTAAATTGTCTCCCTAAAAAAAGGCCACCCCTCTTATCAGGTAAGATTTTAAATGCATGAAGACAGTGAAATACTACTAAATTGTCCCCCTAACGAAAGGCCACATTTTCATTGCAAAAGGGTTGGCTTTATAAGAGGGGGACTATGTACATACATTTTTGTACCAATTCTATGAAGTTTAATAATTTTTCACCGTCAATAGTTACTCTGTAGTAATTTTTCGGTTGAAAAATGTCACATTTATGCATCTTAAAATGCATTTTATTTTATTTTATTTTTCAGATTGAAAATTTAATGATGGAAGTACCATTCCCTAAAACAGTTTTAAATGTGACCTTGACACCATCACAGGGGAAGTATACATTTGACCCTGTGTCAAAGGTCATGTCTTGGGATGTTGGAAGAATTGATACAGCAAAGCTGCCAAATATTAAAGGAAATGTATGTATACCGAAATTTGAGACATTTTTATGTTTGTTTGTTTGATGGTGTTTAATGCCACTTTCAACAATATTTCAGTTATATCATGGCAGTCAGCTTTATTGGTGGAAAAAAACAGAGGACTCAGAGAAAACCACCGACCTGTCACAAGTCACTGACAAACTTTATCACATAATTTTGTACACCTCACCCTGATCGAGATTCAAACTCACAACATCAGTGGTGATGGGCACTGATTGTATAGGTAGTTGTAAATCCAACTACCATACGATCACGGCCACGACGGCCCCTCACATTTTTATGTGTTTTATTGATACATAAGTACATGACCAGCCATGTTTTTGGCTTTTGTGGTAGCTCACATGATTTTGATTTTGTTTTGAGGATTTCAACCCTCAAGTGGTTTCTAGGTAGAAGAGTTTGAAAATACCAAAAGGGTAATCAGAATCAGTAAATCGAAGAAGGACAGACAACAAAATGGATAAAAGGACAACATGCAACGATCTACAAAGCATTCACAGAAAATTATCCATTGAATAACATGAACCCCACCAGGGTAAATTGTTTTGGAGGGTTTGATAAAAGTAATAAATATGTTCCAATTTTTCTCTAGGCAAAAGGGGAAGTCATATATGCATCAATATTCATTTAATTGTTATAAATGTGCCAACGTTTCGGTCAAGATGAAGAATTGCAATACAACCACATTCTTGCTTTTACATTTGGGTTGGGTTGCACAAACTTTAAAAAACTAAATTGACACTTAAAATGACTTGAACTGTACATAGAATTAAATTACACTTAAGGTTTAATTGAGACATAAATTCAGTTGATGTTTGTGCAACCCAGTCGAGGTCTCTGTGATTTTAAAGTGACTTGAAGTAAAAACAGGAATGTGATTGTATTGCAATCTTTTACCTTAAAGAAGACTACTGGTTTTAGACGTTGGGGGTGGGTCTACCATCTACCATACGTCCATGACGACCCCGGTTAGGATTCGATGAAATTGGGAAATAAATGAGACCAGTAAAGTAGATGACACAGAGCAGTATATAAAAATTAAATTCAAACTTTCTCTGTACATATTATAGTTTGGACAATGTATTTGATGGATTATGATTATGGGCAGTAACGGATTTACCACTGTGCTTAGGTGTGCTTAAGCACAGGGCCCCGTTGCACAGGAGGGGGGATCTTCCAGTTTGTTGCAGACGCAGTGTACAGGTCTGACCTAATATAGCGTAATATTTTAATTAATTCTAAATTTCCTGAGCATGTGTAGGTCTACCAGGTCTACCTCCTTGTGGGCCCAAGTAAGGGGCCTCATAACTTAACTAGCACAGGCCTCATTTGTCTTAAGTCCGGCAATGATTATGGGTGTTTTAAATAATGTAATTATCATTAAAACTAAGGTTATCCTCACTAGTACATAGGTGACCTTAGCTTATTTTAGCTGTCCTAGTTTAGCCTATTTTAGCTGTCCTAGTTTAGCCTATTTTAGCTGTCCTAGTTTAGCCTATTCTAGCTGTCCTAGTTTAGCCTATTTTAGCTGTCCTAGTTTAGCCTATTTTAGCTGTCCTAGTTTGGCCTATTTTAGCTGTCCTAGTTTAGCCTATTTTAGCTGTCCTAGTTTAGCCTATTTTAGCTGTCCTAGTTTAGCCTATTTTAGCTGTCCTAGTTTAGCCTATTTTAGCTGTCCTAGTTTGGCCTATTTTAGCTGTCCTAGTTTGGCCTATTTTAGCTGTCCTAGTTTAGCCTATTTTAGCTGTCCTAGTTTAGCCTATTTTAGCTGTCCTAGTTTAGCCTATTTTAGCTGTCCTAGTTTAGCCTATTTTAGCTGTCCTAGTTTAGCCTATTTTAGCTGTCCTAGTTTAACCTATTTTAGCTGTCCTAGTTTAGCCTATTTTAGCTGTCCTAGTTTAGCCTATTTTAGCTATCCTAGTTTAACCTATTTTAGCTGTCCTAGTTTAGCCTAGTTTAGCCTATTTTAGCTGTCCTAGTTTAGCCTATTTTAGCTGTCCTAGTTTAGCCTATTTTAGCTGTCCTAGTTTAGCCTATTTTAGCTGTCCTAGTTTAGCCTATTTTAGCTGTCCTAGTTTAACCTATTTTAGCTGTCCTAGTTTAGCCTATTTTAGCTGTCCTAGTTTGGCCTATTTTAGCTGTCCTAGTTTGGCCTATTTTAGCTGTCCTAGTTTAGCCTATTTTAGCTGTCCTAGTTTAGCCTATTTTAGCTGTCCTAGTTTAGCCTATTTTAGCTGTCCTAGTTTAGCCTATTTTAGCTGTCCTAGTTTAGCCTATTTTAGCTGTCCTAGTTTAGCCTATTTTAGCTGTCCTAGTTTAGCCTATTTTAGCTGTCCTAGTTTAACCTATTTTAGCTGTCCTAGTTTAGCCTATTTTAGCTGTCCTAGTTTAGCCTATTTTAGCTATCCTAGTTTAACCTATTTTAGCTGTCCTAGTTTAGCCTATTTTAGCTGTCCTAGTTTAGCCTATTTTAGCTGTCCTAGTTTAGCCTATTTTAGCTGTCCTAGTTTAGCCTATTTTAGCTGTCCTAGTTTAGCCTATTTTAGCTGTCCTAGTTTAGCCTATTTTAGCTGTCCTAGTTTAACCTATTTTAGCTGTCCTAGTTTAGCCTATTTTAGCTGTCCTAGTTTAGCCTATTTTAGCTATCCTAGTTTAACCTATTTTAGCTGTCCTAGTTTAGCCTATTTTAGCTGTCCTAGTTTAGCCTATTTTAGCTGTCCTAGTTTAGCCTATTTTAGCTGTCCTAGTTTAGCCTATTTTAGCTGTCCTAGTTTAGCCTATTTTAGCTGTCCTAGTTTAGCCTATTTTAGCTGTCCTAGTTTAGCCTATTTTCGCTGTCCTAGTTTAGCCTATTTTAGCTGTCCTAGTTTAGCCTATTTTAGCTGTCCTAGTTTAGCCTATTTTAGCTGTCCTAGTTTAGCCTATTTTCGCTGTCCTAGTTTAGGTTATTTGGTTTGCTTGCTCCAAGGACTTTTGAATTATTTGGGATAAAATTACAAGTGTATGAATTAGCAATAATTATAATTATGACCTGTATTTCAGATCAGTTTACAGACAATAATTATAATTATGATGTGTATTTCAGATAAGTTTAGACAATAATTATTATTATGATGTGTATTTCAGATAAGTTTACAGACAATAATTATAATTATGACGTGTATTTCAGATAAGTTTACAGACAATAATTATAATTATGACGTGTATTTCAGATCAGTTTACAGACAATAATTATAATTATGAAATGTATTTCAGATAAGTTTACAGACAATAATTATAATTATGACATGTATTTCAGATAAGTTTACAGATAATAATTATAATTATGACCTGTATTTCAGATAAGTTTACAGACAATAATTATAATTATGACATGTATTTCAGATAAGTTTACAGATAATAATTATAATTATGACATGTGTTTCAGATAAGATTACAGACAATAATTATGATTATGACGTGTATTTCAGATAAGTTTACAGACAATGATTATAATTATGACATGTATTTCAGATAAATTTACAGACAATAATTATAATTATGACATGTATTTCAGATAAGTTTACAGACAATAATTATAATTATGACGTGTATTTCAGATAAGTTTACAGACAATAATTATAATTATGACATGTATTTCAGATAAATTTACAGACAATAATTATAATTATGACATGTATTTCAGATAAGTTTACAGACAATAATTATAATTATGACACGTATTTCAGATAAGTTTACAGACAATAATTATAATTATGACATGTATTTCAGATAAGTTTACAGACAATAATTATAATTATGACGTGTATTTCAGATAAGTTTACAGACAATAATTATAATTATGACATGTATTTCAGATAAATTTACAGACAATAATTATAATTATGACATGTATTTCAGATAAGTTTACAGACAATAATTATAATTATGACATGTATTTCAGATAAGTTTACAGACAATAATTATAATTATGACATGTATTTCAGATAAGTTTACAGACAATAATTATAATTATGACGTGTATTTCAGATAAGTTTACAGACAATAATTATAATTATGACGTGTATTTCAGATAAGTTTACAGACAATAATTATAATTATGACATGTATTTCAGATAAGTTTACAGACAATAATTATAATTATGACGTGTATTTCAGAAAAGTTTACAGACAATAATTATAATTATGACATGTATTTCAGATAAATTTACAGACAATAATTATAATTATGACATGTATTTCAGATAAATTTACAGACAATAATTATAATTATGACATGTATTTCAGATAAGTTTACAGACAATAATTATAATTATGACATGTATTTCAGATAAGTTTACAGACAATAATTATAATTATGACATGTATTTCAGATAAGTTTACAGACAATAATTATAATTATGACATGTATTTCAGATAAGTTTACAGATAATAATTATAATTATGACGTGTATTTCAGATAAGTTTACAGACAATAATTATAATTATGACGTGTATTTCAGATAAGTTTACAGACAATAATTATAATTATGACGTGTATTTCAGATAAGTTTACAGACAATAATTATAATTATGACATGTATTTCAGATAAGTTTACAGACAATAATTATAATTATGACGTGTATTTCAGATAAGTTAACAGACAATAATTATAATTATGACGTGTATTTCAGATAAGTTTACAGACAATAATTATAATTATGACATGTATTTCAGATAAGTTTACAGACAATAATTATAATTATGACGTGTATTTCAGAAAAGTTTACAGACAATAATTATAATTATGACATGTATTTCAGATAAATTTACAGACAATAATTATAATTATGACATGTATTTCAGATAAATTTACAGACAATAATTATAATTATGACATGTATTTCAGATAAGTTTACAGACAATAATTATAATTATGACATGTATTTCAGATAAGTTTACAGACAATAATTATAATTATGACATGTATTTCAGATATGTTTACAGACAATAATTATAATTATGACATGTATTTCAGATAAGTTTACAGATAATAATTATAATTATGACGTGTATTTCAGATAAGTTTACAGACAATAATTATAATTATGACGTGTATTTCAGATAAGTTTACAGACAATAATTATAATTATGACGTGTATTTCAGATAAGTTTACAGACAATAATTATAATTATGACATGTATTTCAGAAAAGTTTACAGACAATAATTATAATTATGACATGTATTTCAGATAAATTTACAGACAATAATTATAATTATGACATGTATTTCAGATAAGTTTACAGACAATAATTATAATTATGACATGTATTTCAGTTAATTTTGCAGACAATAGTTATAATTATGACATGTATTTTAGATAAGTTTACAGACAATAATTATAATTATGACGTGTATTTCAGATTAGTTTACAGACAGGATCATCTATACCAGAGAGTAACCCAACATTGAATGTAAGATAACTATAGATTATTTCATATCAGTTCTAAATTCGACTTTTTCATTTGTGTAGACATGGTCATGTGTCATGGTTGAATCTGCGTCAAAGAAATCTACCAGTCTTTAACATGATAATGCTCGCGGTTTTAGAGTTGCGTCCTTTTTTAAAACGCAACGGAGACGTACAGTTGTCAATGTAAACCAACATTTACTCAATTGAGCAAAATCATTTAGAAAGTCTTACTTCCTTCAATGAAATAAAAATAATGGTTACTTATGTATAGGGCATTATAGTGATAGATAAACTACCCTTGGGACAATAGTATTGACTTCAACACTATACTCAACTGCGGCTCAGGTATTATCAATGTTTTAGTCAATTCTACTGTCCCTTTGACAGTCTATAAATCATTATTTTTATTTCATTGAAGGAAATAAGACTTTCTAAATAACTATTATATCATTATTAGTTAATTAATGGGGCTTTACAGTGACTTGCGACATGTCGGTGGTTTTCCCCTGGTTCCCTTCAACAATAAAACTGACTGCCACAATATAATGAAATATTGTTGAAAGTGGCGTTAAGCACCATAAAACCAACCAACTAACATTGTTGATCACTTATATATCATGGTCAGTCCTTAGAGGATGTCTTGTTGCTTAAAGTCCAGTCAGCAGTATTTCAGCTATAAGACAGAAACAAGTGAACACTAGTTTTGGGAATCGGCCAGAAAAAAAAAGTAATCGATTAATCGAATGCCTGTCACCGATATGATTTTCGATTACAATCGGAATGTGTTGTTTGTAAAAGTTGTTATCTAAAAATATTTTTTATTATAATTGTTATTACCATAAACGATCGTTATTCAAGTATAAAAAAACCTATTTATTGTTGAACGGGTGCTCTCCTTTAGCGTATGATTTCAGACATAATTTATGTATATCCTTCATCATAACTATGTTGCTTTTAGTTGTAGGTTCATCTTTTGCTTTAATCAATCCAAAATATTTCCACACAATGCTTTTTTTAGCTGCTGAGTTGTCATAAAGTTACGGAGTCTGACTAGCTTCCCTCGTGCTAACCTCCATGACCTTGATAAGTCTCTGTCAGTTTTACACTTTGAAAAGGATAATTTACCGTCTCTTGCAAACGTTTGCAAGATGTACATTCTAAAAGCAAAACAGATTCGGACAAACAGTATTTCCAGAAAAGTTTGAGATGATCAATTTTTACAAATTTTAATCGATTGTCGTTGAAATTGAAATAATCGACAGATTGGTTATAATGAAAAGATTGCTTATAAAAAGATTTCATGTCCACTTATAAATTTCATTATAAATGGACTAGACTGTATGTATTTTCATTATAAATGGACTAGACTGTATGTATTTGATTATTCTATTTTTAGTTACATTTTACTATAAGTCAGCTAGCTATATCTGGAGTTAAAGTCAACAGGTTAGATATGTACGGTGAGGTATGTATATTTTATATAGATAAATAACAGTGTTATTATACTTAGGCCAAGAAAACAAATACCTGTGTTTCGGCTAACATGCTCTAATATATTAGAGTCGGTAGGCAGGAAAAAGATTTTATTTTTTTAATATTTTTAGCTAGTTTCTACAGGGGATCCATTCTGACTTTAATAGTGCTTGTTCAACAATGGCCAAAACAACTTTAGGGTAGGCACAAAAAATTAGGGTCGGTAGGGTTTATAGCAGAAACACATGTAATTGTTTGTTTGCCTTTGCTGGGTTTATTTCAAGTTTATAGTTAAACTCAAAACTACTGTGACTGGACCAAATATTTGAACTTTGAACTATACACTGAAATTACCTCTTCAAGGTCAAGGTCAAGATAATGAGGATTTACTGTAATTGCCTTGTGCGTTTTTTTATTTAAGGAATTTTTTCAATTTTTGAACAGATTATGCGATATAAGTTTACACTTAATAAGCCACCAAGCGGTTTATGAAAAGTATTAACTGTTCCAAACAAGGTTATACAAATATAACCTGTTCAAAAATTAAAAATATTCCATATGATTTAATTTTTGCAACAAAATTTAACGAACCCTCTATTTTAATTACGATTATTTCATCGGACTATTTGAATTTGTCATTGGTGAATGAATATGTTGGTGACGTCACAATACCAAATACCAACCCAGGTTATCAAGTATAGCCAAAATTTTCTCCAGGTGGATCAGCCAATCAGATTGCAGTATTCACATCAAATTAAATTATACAAGTATAACCTCTTCAAAAATGAAAAATATTCCTTATAATTTAATTTTTGCAACAAAATTTAAAGATTCCTCAATTTTAATTTCAATCATTTCATAGGACTATTTGAATTGGTCTGTGGTGAATGAATACGTTGGTGACGTCACAATACCAACCCAGGTTATCATGTATGACCAATGTTGCTCTAGGCGGATCAGCCAATCAGATTTTAGTATTCACATCAAATTAAATTATTAACAATTGATAAAAAAAAAAAAAAAAATCATGTATTAAGAGTTCAGACTCTTAATACTGAACAAAACGGATACATGCTTCAATTTTATAATTTTGAATTAATTATAGAATAAGAGCAGTTTTGAAGGTCGAGACAAACATTGTTGCTAATATCACAGCGAATCTGATAGGAGAGGCTGTGATACTAGTACTAATGTATGTCAAGACATTCAAATCTGACATTATTGTTTTTATTTTTAATGTCATAATGTTGACCGATAAAAATCTTTATACTGCTATGCTAGAGTAGACTTGTTTTCAAATAAAGGAGGGGCTGTCATGGCTGGATTGGTAGTTGGATTTAGAACTATCTATGCGATCAGTGCCTATCACCACTAACATTGTGAGATCGAATCCCACTCAGGCAAGGTGTACTCGATACAACTTTATGTGATAAAGTTTGTCAGTGACTTGTGGCAGGTCGGTGGTTTTCTCCAGGTATTCTGGTTTCCTCCACCAATAAAACTGACCTCCACGATATAGCTGAAATATTGTTGTAAGTGGTGTTAGACACCATAACCATCAAGTCAAGGACAGATTTTTGAAAACGAAAAAATATTTTTTACTATTACATAATGATTTTATTTAAACAATTTAATTGGCTATCATGCTGTCACCTGACATTCCGTAAAATTTGATATTGTTTGATTAAAACTCGTATTGACTTGGTTTCACTTTCGTTTTCCATTGCATTATGTATGACGTCATAATGAAGTGATTAATTTCATATTGACTTGGTTTCACTTTCAATTTTCATTTTAATGTAATAAAACAATTACGGTCTTTTGTATCGGTCAATACGAGTTTTTATGGACCTTAGAAATCAATAATCACCTCAGCCTAAAGGCTTTGGTGAATATCGTTTTTAAGGTTCATAAAAACTCGCATTGACCTCAACAAAAGACTATAATTGTATAATATTGTTCCCATTTATATATGTTTCTATGGGAAAAAAAAAAAACTGTTTTTAATGTTGTTCCTATATCTTTCCGTTTATTTTATTTTATTTTTTTTTTTTTTTTTTTTTCAGAAATACAAGCCATTTAAAGGTGTTAAGTATGTTACCAAAGCAGGAAAGTTCCAGATCAGGACTTAAAGGAAAATTCCAGATCAGGAAAGGAAAGTTCCGGATCAGGACTTAAAGGAAAATTCCAGATCAGGACTTAAAGGAAAGTTCCAGATCAGGACTTAAACACAATGTTTTATCAACAAAACTGTGCAATATACAAAAAAAAACTTGTTATTTACAAATATTAAATTGAATTATTTAAGACATGTTTACATCTGTATGTCTTTTTTTATTTATTTTTTCAAAGATGGTTTACCATTTCAAATTGTATGCTGTATATATGCAAGTTATAATTTTGAACCCTGTTCATGGCGAGGTGTACTCAATACAACATTAACTCTGATGCCCTAATGAAATAAAATCCATATTGGCGGTAAGGGGCACAGTTTAATATGATACATAGAAGTCTTCAATATACAATAATTCAATGCAATAAATCAATTAAAATCAACTAATAATATCTGCAAATCGCAGGCAAATCAATTCAACATCACATATATTGTCAAAGTGGTTACCGCAAAATGCTGGTATGGCAACCAAATTCAAATTCAATTATTTGTCACCACAAATCGTGGTAACATATGAAAGAAATAGATTTTGATCACTGTGGGATACACAGGTGAGATATCCAAACCCCTTAAGCAAGCTGTTAGCACAGCACTAGTCTTTTAAAAACATGCAGCAAATTTGCCAAACTGTACAGACTAACGTTGTTGGATGAAAATCAGAATTGCCATATAGACTTATCATCCATATATGAATTAGCGGGGCCCGTCATGGTCGTGATCGTATGGTAGTTGGATTTACAACTATCTATGCAATCAGTACCTATCACCACTAAAGTTGTGAGTTTGAATCCCACCCAGGTGGGATGTACAACATTATGTGATAAAGTTTGTCAGTGACTTGTGGCAGGTCGGTGGTTTTCACTGGTAACTCCGGTTTCCTCCACCATTTATAAAACTGACCGCCACGATATAGCTGAAATATTGTTGACAGTGGTGTTAAACACCATAACCCTGAAATAGTAAATATAAATGTTGACTCTTTTAGGCAGGTTGTCTTTGCTAGATAGTCTGCTGGTTCAACTAGCTGTTAAATCAGTATATTTATATTTCAGTCCATATTTTATTACTGTTTTATGTACAGTGTTTTATTCCAACAAATTGGTGACCTAGTTATTCTGGTCTCCCACAAAGACCATTAATTTATATCTTCAGATGAATGTTTATGACTAATTTATATTAAATCTGTTAGAATTATCAGTTATGACTTTTTATCCTAAGAGTAATTGTATTTAACCAACAGATCCTATTTTCTCACTTTTGAGACAGACCAGTTCCTATTTTTAGCGATGTGAGATTTTCTTATCTTGCACTAGTGCAAGACAAAAAAATCACTTGCATTTTACCAGCAAATGCATGCTGTACAATTTATGTCAACTGTCCCCCGAATTCTCCATACTTTTCCTTTTTAAAATAAACAATTAACCACGATTCTACTACATAAGTATTTTTAAATTCATTTATGTATTATATTCTGCTAGTTAACGTGCACCTTTCACGGTGTTTGATTCTTTTTTCAGGCTCTCTTCCAGTCAATGTTTGTTTACTTTGAGTAAATAATAGAGTGGTCTCCCTTGTTAGTAACTAACGTAAAGAACGAAATTACCTCCCTTTGACCAAATTCAAATATTTTTTTACAGGTATTTATCTCTGTTGTAGTAACATTTATAATATATTTATTAAATACATTGTACTTTATGATGAAATACATTTGAAATACTGCCGAGATATGGTTGCATATGGATAAATCGAATATTTACTTCAGCAATGGAAAAATAAATTGCGGGAAAACGCTCTATGGAATGTAAACAAAAACAATTAGGTGTTTAGTGAGAAATAAAATCAAACACCGGAAAAAGTACAAGATAGGGAAATCTCCGACACCCTTGGGTAAGATTACAATCGTTCTCTAACTCAGCAAGCCTCGTAAAGAGAACGATTGAAATTTTACCCTCAGGTGTCAGAGATTTCCCTATTTTGTACTCTCCCCGGTATTAGATTCTATATTTCCTAGATAGTAGTCACTTAACTACGAGCATTCATTCACCCTGCTATTGTACTGTCAATGTTTATATGTCTTCATTCATTTTTATGATAGGACATGCCAGTATACAGTCTTTTTGAATGGAAGCATTCTGTGCAGATTTTTCACTGTTTGTTCATATCTGTATTTTCTTTGGAAATCTACTTATCAGATTGGGGGATCCCTTTAACTGGTTTAACTGGGGGATCCCTTTAACTGGTTTAACTGGGGGATCCCTTTAACTGGTTTAACTCCACCACATTGTTGTACCTATCACAAACCAGGACCTGAATTTCTAATGCTATATGTTATGGTGTTGTTTGTGTTCAATGATTCAATGTTAAGTTTTGTCCTGTGGTGGTGGCCATCTTGATTTTTGAAAGGGGCTGTCCAATGATTATTCATCTGAAAATAATGAGTTGAACGACAAGACAACAAACTAAAATGCCAAAAACAACTTCTCTGGAGATCAAATATTGTTTCGGTTCACTCATGTTTTTAGTTGTGAGTGTTAAGTTTTTGATCCATATTCCCATTGAGTACCATTTTAACTTGATCTGGGGTGGTGGACATCTTGAATTTCAGATTAAAAAACGAAACGTTTAAACTTTGTAGAGGGTATAAAACTCATCATGATTGTATGTGATGGCTGTTTGATAATATTCTAAAAGGAACTGTGGGAAGTTATGAAAACTAACAACTATTATATTATAAAATTTATTTTCTTATGCGTAGATAAAAACTCAACATTATGTGAAAAAATATAATGCGTAGATAAAAACTCAACATTATGTGAAAAAATATACAACTATATGATAAAAAATACACACTGCAATATTATACTGTAAACAACAAGGAATTGTGGCAGTTTTAAATTTGATGCATCACATATTAAGGCATCATCGGTAACCCACGGCTGATAACACTACGATACTCTCCATCCATCACCCGTGGATCAATTGAAAACAATTACAATCGTTTCGGGTTTGGGTTTATGGTGTTTAATGCCACTTTCAACAATATTTCAGCTATATCGTGACGGTCAGTTTTATTGGTGGAGGAAACCGCAGTACTCGGAGAAAACCATTGACCTGCTGTAAGTCATTGACAAACTTTTATCACATAATGTTGTATCGAGTACACCTCATCTGAGCGGGGTTTGAACTCACAACGTTAGAGGTGATAGGCACTGATTGCATAAGTAGTTGTAAATCCAACTACCATATGATCATGACCACGACGGTCCTTCAATCTTTTCTGGGTTGTCCGCTTAATGATCCAGCATTTAGAAGTTGATATAGCAACTCAAATTTTAAAATTGGTTAGTAGGTCACAAACAAGCAAAATTAATATATAAAACCAGGTGCTTTTCGTTAACAGTTCAAAGTTTCTGGTCCAACAAAATGTAGTATAGGTGCAAATTATTTAAATCCTCCAAACACAAAGAAGTAAATTAGATTTCAGACTACCAGGATTTCTCCATCAGTCAGCCCATGGGTGGTGGGTAGAGTATCGGAGCATGATCAGCTGTGGGTTACCAGAGATTCCATTAAGGTCACTAAGATTTCATTTCATTGTGTTATTTACACATTGGTTTAGCATTCTGGTTTTCAATGAGAAGACAAAATACAATTTGTTTTAACTATATTTGGTACAAAATGAAACTTTCATTGCTAGACAACATAAACATGTATTGATTTGATCTTGCAACTCTTAATTGTTAGATTAGATTGATTGGGTGTTTAACGCCAACTTTAGCAGTATTTCAGCTATATTGTGGCATGTTAATAGTGGTGAAATTATACTTCAAATAACATTAAAAAATAAATGGATATCAAAATATCCTGCCCTATGTTATATAACTATAATATATAATACATAACATCTCAATATATGAAGGAAAATCACATGCGACTTTATTCAGGGGGGTGGGGGTGTAGGGTGTTTAACGCCACTTTCAACAAAATCTCAGTTATATTGTGGCGGTCAGTTTTATTAGTGGAGGAAACCGGAGTACCTACAGAAAACCATCGACCTGTTGCATGTCACTGACAAACTTGATCACATAATCTTTTATCGAGTACACCTCACCATGAACGGGGTTCGAACTCAAAACTTTAGTGGTGATAGACACTGATTGCACAGGTAGTCATAAATCACAACCAGGGTTTTATTCGGTCACTGACAGATGCATGACTGTCTTTATTGAAGTTTGTCAGAACCTTACTGCAGATAGATTGTTTTCTAAGGTACTATGCTTTACTCCATCAATAGAGTGAGTGATTGTTGTTTAATGCCATATGAGCAATTTTCAGCCATATCATGGCAAGAATTAAGTTACATTCGATGAGGTGATAATGATATCCACTTCGTTCTAGACCAACACGCTTAGTTGGATTTTTATAGTGCTAGCTCACTGAAAAAAACAGTCTGCGGTTAGACACGTTGTTCCTCATTCCGAACCAACTAGTCTGCTCTTTCTCCTTAATGCTGCATGCTTAGCGAAGAAGCAACACATTCCAAGTCTTTTGTTTGAACCAACTGGTGATCGAACCCATGATCTACCGCACACTAACCATCACATCACCAGTGTGGCTACACCAATAGAAGTGACTGTCACGATATAACAGAAATATTGTTGAAAGTGGCTTTAAACACCCATAACTACCGATAATAACGTATTATGTCCATACACTCTGACAAAGATACAACATCACAAGTAACAATATTCTTTGAGGGGCTGAGTTAAAAATGGAATATACAAAAAATTGCATAAATATAATTTTACAAAACAATTATGAAAATAAATCTGTCTTATTTTAAAAATAAGAGCAATATGAAAAATATAAAAAAATATCAATTATTTAGCATTAATTGTGATGGCTTCACAATTAAGCTGACATTAACAATTATTAACAACAAATTCCTGATTTGGACATATAAACATTTGTTTTATATAATACATGATTACTTCAAGCAAGCAAAGTCATTTTCAAATTACCATTGTTACAAACATACATGATTCAAAAGTAATATAGATTAGTGTATTATCTCCCTTTGAAATAGATTTACCTCCCTTTATACAACTTGGTGGTAATCAGGTATATGTTAAATATTTTAATCTTAAATGCAAGTATTTAAGTCTATACAACTGTCAAAGTCAAAAGGATGAAGCAATTTTTGTACAAAGAGTGGCACTTCATACTGAAAAAAAGGGATCCCTTTGAAAACTAAATATGACTATTAAAGTCTGGGTAAAGTTGTGAGTTCGAATCCTGCTCATGGTGAGGTGTACTCGATACAACTTTATGTGATAAAATTTGTCAGTGACTTACATCAGGTTGGTATTTCAGCTATATCGTAGCAGTCAGTTTTATTGGTGGAGGAAACCGGAGTACCCGGAGAAAAACCACTGAGCTGTCACAAGTCACTGACAAACTTTATCACATAATGTTGTATCTAGTACACCTCGTCTGAGCAGGATCCGAACTGACAACGTTAGTGGAGATAAGCACTGATTGCACATATAGTTGTAAATCCAACTACCATACAATCACGACCATGAAATTATGAGAGTAAAAGATCAATGTTAATTTTGTAATTCCAACTAAAACAAAGCTAAACTTTTTATGAAGTTTTTTTTTAAATATTAGTCTTCAGAAACAAATTTTTAATGCCATTTAAATCTACTGAAACTTTATTAATGCCTCATATTTTTGGGGAAAATAGGGTTAAGGTGTAAGATTTTTTTTTTTACAGAAATATACTTTTATCATTATATGTGCAAAACACTTGTATGACCGCATCATTTCACTAATAGAGGAGGTTTGAACCTATAAAACTAATTTAACCCTGCCACTTCTTATTGAAGTGCCTGTATCATGCCAGGAATGTGAGCGGTCATGTATATGTGTGTTGGGGGTATAAATTTTGCATCTATTTCTAATATTTTTATTTTAGACTTTGAACTGTTCTGACAGTGTGTTATATTTAGTTTTTTATTTTATACCAATGTTCAATCTGTATAATACTTGTACTCTAGAAAATATGGTTCATATTGATAGAAATTAAAACATAGTAAATAAAATTCCCTGTATATATACATGTATATATATCACAAAAAAATGTAAGCTCTCTAAAAATCCTAATATAAAAAGTGCTAAGTCTACTTAGAAGTGAGCAAATTTGTAAAAACACTTTACACTAAAATTCTATTTATATATATAATTATACATGTATGCCTTTTTTGTCAAACACAAGTATTAATCTCGTACATATATTAAATGTAGTTCAGCAATAAAAAGCACTGAAACCTGTCTAAACCAAACCCTGAATAAAACGGAATACTGTATAAACCTAACTTAAAATAAAGTCCAAATGTAAGAATTCTTTATTAATTTAACCTGTATAAACAGAACACCTGTCTATTCAAAACAAAACAGAATATGACAGTTCCCACGAGTGGAGGAGGAACTGCCTACCATTCCCAAGAACCTGAGTTCACCCCCGTTTTAGTGGGTTCGTGTTGCTCGATCTTTGGTTTTCTGTGTAGTGTTTTGTAGGTCTATTTTGGTACTTTCTCTTTTGATCATTGTGTTGTTTGTTCTTTGTTTTATAGATTATGATTCTGATTATGATTATGATTATGATTATGGCCCCAAGGTGGTTCGTTTAGATAGGTTTCACTATCAACAATCCAGATCATTTTTTTTTTTTTTAAACAATGAGAATATTTACAAATTTAAGATTTCTATCAAAAATAATACATCATCCATTCATGTTAAATATCTGTACAATCAACTATAGATATGAAAAATAAAAATTAAAAATTTTAAACAATAAAATATGCAAAATGTGTTTCTTAATAGAAAATGAAAACAGACAGATCTTTCAAATATAAATACAACTACATATATAACCAGACACATTTTATATGTGGTAATTTTCCCTATGTCCAAAGGGTCACTGCTGAATACAAGTTTGACTTTATAATAATCACAAAAATTCCTATATTTAGCAAATCGATATATTAATTTTGATCAATACAATATAATTATTTAACATTATCTCTTGATAAAATACACAAAATGCATAGATGTACATGTATGTATATTAATACAATAAAAATCTCACGTGAATAAAACATTTGTACACTTATACATACGATAAAAAAAAACATTTGTTCAGCGATGCACTCTTTTTTTTTCAACAACTGAAAGACATGTTTTAAATATAACAAAGGGAGGTATGTACTCTATTTGACCTAACATTATCTACGTCTTCATTTGAAATTAAAGAAAGAATCCTGTCTGATACAAGATGTTGTATCATCACACTGTGGTGATAAAAGAATGACGCGACGTTGAACGAAATCTTCTCTGCCGAACTAATTTGTCATAACAAAGGGGGGTATGTATTGTATTTTATTATTTGTCTATATGTTATCGTAATTTCAGTCTTATTTAGGGTGATAGCGATAGAGAATGCAGTAAAAAATTTAATTTGTTGCATTAAAATACAAGTTAAGATTTGTCACGAAAAAATTGCAAGTGATGGCAAAAGAACCTCATAAAATGGACACTGTTCACAAGACATAAATATTTGGATGAAATTCACAGGCTAAAAGTGGCATTATCATATATTTTACAGTCATAAACCCTTTTTTGTTTTAAGTAATTGACCACTTCAATTAATGGTGCAGTGTCATATGGTATTTTGAACCACTGAAAAATCTACCCCGGGTTCAATATACCATATGGTATTTTCACCCAGGGGTCAAATTTCCATCATAGTATTTTGAAACCCATCATGGTACATTAAACCCCCTCAATTTTAACAACAGGAGGGGTTCATAATACCATAAGAAGGGTGTTCTATATACCATGGGTAGGGGGTTCAATATACCATGGGTAAAAGTTAATTTTTAAATCATAAACAAATATTCTATAAATGCAAAGAAAATATTAAACATTACACCATAATTGTTATGGTAGAAAAAAGTTGCGACTGAAAATTGTAAACCAAACTTCATACCAGTAGATGTATATGCCACCCATGAATATTTGTAAGCTGGACAAGAGTTCAGCCTTAAAATTGTAAACCAAATGTTATACCGGTAAATGTAAATGCCGTCAAAAATTTGTAAGTTGGACAAAAGTTGAGCCTACAAATTGTAAACCTTACACTAAAAATGTTAGGTGAGCAAATTTAATGTGAATAACAAATATCAAAACACATCAATACAAAGATATATTAATAATAAACAAAATTCAACATTTACGGGACCGATTCAAAAACTCACATGTTCATAAAAAAAAAAGGCAATAACCTACTGAACTATATTGTAAATCTATTTAAAAAGATGAAATCTAAAAGATATGAAATGTATTTATGAAAATTTAACAAAATATTTTTGAGTATTTCTTATAATTCGTCTTTCTTCTTATTTGAACAATCACTAAAACAGTCTTGCACTTTTTCGTCCATACCTTCTACAAAGTTAGGAACTTTAAAAGAAACATAAGGACAATCTCCTTTTAAATTTTGACAAAAAAGTTTTTCTAATGTAGCAGTATTTACAATGTCAAACCCTACATCTCCACCAAATGTCGACGGTTTCCAATATTTTGGACTACAAATAGGGTTTGCCATTAGTCCTTTTACAGAATATGGTCCACCCATTTCTACGATCCCCTCTCCAAACACTGCCTTGTTTCGTCTTTTCTCTGTTATTAATCCGACGTAAAACTCCACAGAATCAATGTCACCATACATATTTTCTAATTCTTTTGCTAATTTTTTTTCACCTGCAAATAAATGCCCAAAAAATTGACTAAAAAACTTTTAAACATACAATTACTAGTACAATCAGTGGACATATAAATTCTTCTTTTGCTACCAGTGGATTACGATACTTTCCACTGAAGCTTTAAAATTTGAAATACTAATGCAATTGGTTATGTAACAAGCAATTTCATTGGTCAATTGCATTTATAGGTCAGAATAAACTTTACATTTTACCATGTTGCAAACTATGTCAGAATATTGATTTGAAGTGACACACCTTAAATTTGTTATAAAAATTGTTATTTAAGCTAAATAAAATTATATGTTCGGTCATGATTACATAAGAGATCATTGAATATCTTATAAAACGTTTGATTTCTAATCAAAAGGTTTGTAACTATGGAACTATTTTGGCGGATACACTATGTGAAAAGGGCACAATGAAATTGATTAGTAACAGCTGATAATTGTAAACAAATGTTATTCTTGGGAGAATTTCATAAGAATGGGAATAACTATATTGTATTTGAAGTGTTGCCGATGTAAATTGTCTGTTTTACTGTCGCAAATATCTGCTTACGCGTCGCCAAGGTAAATTGTCTGTTTTACTGTCGCAAATATCTGTTTACGCGTCGCCAAGGTAAATTGTCTGTTTTACTGTCGCAAATATCTGTTTACGCGTCGCCAAGTAAAATGAATTTACAACAGTAAAACCAACAATTAATGGCAGCAACACTTCAATTTCAAATACAATACAGTTATTCCCTAAATCTAACTATCAAGAGTAGAGAAATATTGTAATTCACTGGAGGCAGAATCAGTTTCTCCACCAAAACGTCAAAAATATTTTCGAAAGGAAATAAATAAAAACGCTAAGAACAGGATAAAAAAGTACTCAGATGCTTCCAAATTTCCCTATGTATTTCATATAAAACTACAATTTTTTAAAAATTATCCTGAGGTCAATTCACATCTGTGCTTGATCATTTTTGTATGAACTAAAACAAATTTTAAAGTAGTTTTAATTTATAACTACAGTATAATTTGATAATATAGTTATATTGAAAATACACAAGTTAAACATAAAACTAAATTATTTCAGTCTGAAACACAATACAACAATAGTACTTTTGTAAACAAATTATTTAAGTCTGTGTTTAAGCCATAACAATTAGAAAAAAAAACATGCTTTTAAAACTTATTCAGCAATTTCTACTATAAACTATATACTAACAATAGCCTGACGGAAATATTGATATTAAAATTATCTTTTTTTCATATTACAATGTAAAGAGTGAGTGAGTGATTGTTGTTTAATGCCAAATGAGCAATTTTTCAGCCATATCATGGAGAGAACAAGTCACATTTTGAAGAGATAAAGATGATGTTCGCTTTGTACTAGACCAACACACTTAGTTGGATTTTTATAGTGCTAGCTCACTGAAACAACAATCCACGGGTAGACATGTCGCTCCACTCAGATGTATTATTCTGATTCTGAGCCAACCAGTCTTTATAGTGCTGGCTCACTGAAACAACAGTCCATATGCTGTTCCACTTGTACACATTATTCTGATTTTGAGCTCTTTCTCCTTAATGCTGTCTGTTTCCCAGAGAAGCCATCAATTTTATAGTGTTTGGTTTGACCACACTGAGGCTTGAATCAACCATCTACCATACTCTAGGTGAGTACTTTAACCATTACACCACATCATTGGTTTGACCACACTGCGGCTTGAATCAACCATCTACCATACTCTAGGTGAGTACTTTAACCATTACACCACATCATTGGTTTGACCACACTGAGGCTTGAATCAACCATCTACCATACTCTAGGTGAGTACTTTAACCATTACACCACATCATTGGTTTGACCACACTGAGGCTTGAATCAACCATCTACCATACTCTAGGTGAGTACTTTAACCATTACACCACATCATTGGTTTGACCACACTGTGGCTTGAATCAACCATCTACCATACTCTAGGTGAGTACTTTAACCATTACACCACATCATTGGTTTGACCACACTGAGGCTTGAATCAACCATCTACCATACTCTAGGTGAGTACTTTAACCATTACACCACATCATTGGTTTGACCACACTGAGGCTTGAATCAACCATCTACCATACTCTAGGTGAGTACTTTAACCATTACACCACATCATTGGTTTGACCACACTGTGGCTTGAATCAACCATCTACCATACTCTAGGTGAGTACTTTAACCATTACACCACATCATTGGTTTGACCACACTGAGGCTTGAATCAACCATCTACCATACTCTAGGTGAGTACTTTAACCATTACACCACATCATTGGTTTGACCACACTGTGGCTTGAATCAACCATCTACCATACTCTAGGTGAGTACTTTAACCATTACACCACATCATTGGTTTGATCACACTGAGGCTTGAATCAACCATCTACCATACTCTAGGTGAGTACTTTAACCATTACACCACATCATTGGTTTGATCACACTGAGGCTTGAATCAACCATCTACCATACTCTAGGTGAGTACTTTAACCATTACACCACATCATTGGTTTGACCACACTGTGGCTTGAATCAACCATCTACCATACTCTAGGTGAGTACTTTAACCATTACACCACATCATTGGTTTGACCACACTGAGGCTTGAATCAACCATCTACCATACTCTAGGTGAGTACTTTAACCATTACACCACATCATTGGTTTGACCACACTGAGGCTTGAATCAACCATCTACCATACTCTAGGTGAGTACTTTAACCATTACACCACATCATTGGTTTGACCACACTGTGGCTTGAATCAACCATCTACCATACTCTAGGTGAGTACTTTAACCATTACACCACATCATTGGTTTGACCACACTGAGGCTTGAATCAACCATCTACCATACTCTAGGTGAGTACTTTAACCATTACACCACATCATTGGTTTGACCACACTGTGGCTTGAATCAACCATCTACCATACTCTAGGTGAGTACTTTAACCATTACACCACATCATTGGTTTGACCACACTGAGGCTTGAATCAACCATCTACCATACTCTAGGTGAGTACTTTAACCATTACACCACATCATTGGTTTGACCACACTGTGGCTTGAATCAACCATCTACCATACTCTAGGTGAGTACTTTAACCATTACACCACATCATTGGTTTGACCACACTGTGGCTTGAATCAACCATCTACCATACTCTAGGTGAGTACTTTAACCATTACACCACATCATTGGTTTGACCACACTGTGGCTTGAATCAACCATCTACCATACTCTAGGTGAGTACTTTAACCATTACACCACATCATTGGTTTGACCACACTGTGGCTTGAATCAACCATCTACCATACTCTAGGTGAGTACTTTAACCATTACACCACATCATTGGTTTGACCACACTGTGGCTTGAATCAACCATCTACCATACTCTAGGTGAGTACTTTAACCATTACACCACATCATTGGTTTGACCACACTGTGGCTTGAATCAACCATCTACCATACTCTAGGTGAGTACTTTAACCATTACACCACATCATTGGTTTGACCACACTGAGGCTTGAATCAACCATCTACCATACTCTAGGTGAGTACTTTAACCATTACACCACATCATTGGTTTGACCACACTGTGGCTTGAATCAACCATCTACCATACTCTAGGTGAGTACTTTAACCATTACACCACATCATTGGTTTGACCACACTGTGGCTTGAATCAACCATCTACCATACTCTAGGTGAGTACTTTAACCATTACACCACATCATTGGTTTGACCACACTGAGGCTTGAATCAACCATCTACCATACTCTAGGTGAGTACTTTAACCATTACACCACATCATTGGTTTGACCACACTGAGGCTTGAATCAACCATCTACCATACTCTAGGTGAGTACTTTAACCATTACACCACATCATTGGTTTGACCACACTGTGGCTTGAATCAACCATCTACCATACTCTAGGTGAGTACTTTAACCATTACACCACATCATTGGTTTGACCACACTGTGGCTTGAATCAACCATCTACCATACTCTAGGTGAGTACTTTAACCATTACACCACATCATTGGTTTGACCACACTGTGGCTTGAATCAACCATCTACCATACTCTAGGTGAGTACTTTAACCATTACACCACATCATTGGTTTGACCACACTGTGGCTTGAATCAACCATCTACCATACTCTAGGTGAGTACTTTAACCATTACACCACATCATTGGTTTGACCACACTGTGGCTTGAATCAACCATCTACCATACTCTAGGTGAGTACTTTAACCATTACACCACATCATTGGTTTGACCACACTGAGGCTTGAATCAACCATCTACCATACTCTAGGTGAGTACTTTAACCATTACACCACATCATTGGTTTGACCACACTGTGGCTTGAATCAACCATCTACCATACTCTAGGTGAGTACTTTAACCATTACACCACATCATTGGTTTGACCACACTGAGGCTTGAATCAACCATCTACCATACTCTAGGTGAGTACTTTAACCATTACACCACATCATTGGTTTGACCACACTGTGGCTTGAATCAACCATCTACCATACTCTAGGTGAGTACTTTAACCATTACACCACATCATTGGTTTGACCACACTGTGGCTTGAATCAACCATCTACCATACTCTAGGTGAGTACTTTAACCATTACACCACATCATTGGTTTGACCACACTGTGGCTTGAATCAACCATCTACCATACTCTAGGTGAGTACTTTAACCATTACACCACATCATTGGTTTGACCACACTGTGGCTTGAATCAACCATCTACCATACTCTAGGTGAGTACTTTAACCATTACACCACATCATTGGTTTGATCACACTGTGGCTTGAATCAACCATCTACCATACTCTAGGTGAGTACTTTAACCATTACACCACATCATTGGTTTGATCACACTGTGGCTTGAATCAACCATCTACCATACTCTAGGTGAGTACTTTAACCATTACACCACATCATTGGTTTGACCACACTGAGGCTTGAATCAACCATCTACCATACTCTAGGTGAGTACTTTAACCATTACACCACATCATTGGTTTGACCACACTGAGGCTTGAATCAACCATCTACCATACTCTAGGTGAGTACTTTAACCATTACACCACATCATTGGTTTGACCACACTGAGGCTTGAATCAACCATCTACCATACTCTAGGTGAGTACTTTAACCATTACACCACATCATTGGTTTGATCACACTGAGGCTTGAATCAACCATCTACCATACTCTAGGTGAGTACTTTAACCATTACACCACATCATTGGTTTGATCACACTGTGGCTTGAATCAACCATCTACCATACTCTAGGTGAGTACTTTAACCATTACACCACATCATTGGTTTGATCACACTGAGGCTTGAATCAACCATCTACCATACTCTAGGTGAGTACTTTAACCATTACACCACATCATTGGTTTGACCACACTGAGGCTTGAATCAACCATCTACCATACTCTAGGTGAGTACTTTAACCATTACACCACATCATTGGTTTGACCACACTGAGGCTTGAATCAACCATCTACCATACTCTAGGTGAGTACTTTAACCATTACACCACATCATTGGTTTGACCACACTGTGGCTTGAATCAACCATCTACCATACTCTAGGTGAGTACTTTAACCATTACACCACATCATTGGTTTGATCACACTGTGGCTTGAATCAACCATCTACCATACTCTAGGTGAGTACTTTAACCATTACACCACATCATTGGTTTGATCACACTGTGGCTTGAATCAACCATCTACCATACTCTAGGTGAGTACTTTAACCATTACACCACATCATTGGTTTGACCACACTGTGGCTTGAATCAACCATCTACCATACTCTAGGTGAGTACTTTAACCATTACACCACATCATTGGTTTGACCACACTGAGGCTTGAATCAACCATCTACCATACTCTAGGTGAGTACTTTAACCATTACACCACATCATTGGTTTGATCACACTGTGGCTTGAATCAACCATCTACCATACTCTAGGTGAGTACTTTAACCATTACACCACATCATTGGTTTGACCACACTGTGGCTTGAATCAACCATCTACCATACTCTAGGTGAGTACTTTAACCATTACACCACATCATTGGTTTGACCACACTGAGGCTTGAATCAACCATCTACCATACTCTAGGTGAGTACTTTAACCATTACACCACATCATTGGTTTGACCACACTGTGGCTTGAATCAACCATCTACCATACTCTAGGTGAGTACTTTAACCATTACACCACATCATTGGTTTGACCACACTGAGGCTTGAATCAACCATCTACCATACTCTAGGTGAGTACTTTAACCATTACACCACATCATTGGTTTGACCACACTGTGGCTTGAATCAACCATCTACCATACTCTAGGCGAGTACTTTAACCATTACACCACTGATGTGGTTAGTTCAAATTGGAATATGGAGATTATGCTAAAAAAAAACATAAATATGTAAGATTCAGATCAACTTCCAGCCTCTAATCGACATCTGTACCTCAGATCTTTGCCCCTTTTTTAAAATTCTCAAATCGGTGTCCAATTCTCAAATCTATGGCATTTCTCAGTTTCTCAAATCAACGTCCAATGACGTCACTCACATAACCCTAACCAATAAATCGGCCACAGATCTGAGAATTTGGAAAGGAAGCCGATTTGAGAATACCATTAAATCGGACCTTGATTTAAGATAATGACGTCAGTGGATGCCGATTTGAGGAGTGGATGCCGATTTCAGTCCGGAAGCTATCAAATATAATATAAATAACCAATTTCTTACCTGTTAATTCTTCAAATGATGTAAAAGCTTGGAGATTAAAACGTTTTCTGTAGTTGTTAATCGACTGCAGACGTAATGTGCGGCCATGTCTGATAAGTTCTTTTACTACTGGTATGGTATATTTCCCATGATTCTTCACTGTAAACTATAACATAAATATTGTATTATTATTATTCAGCTATAGTAACGATAATGAACAAACCAAGGGAATTCATGTTGTATTCCCCACCCTCCACAGTTACCTCCCTTATAATATATTGAAACCTGTCTAATTTGAGTGAGTGAGTGATTTTTTTTTAATATCAAATGAGCAATGTTTCATTTATAACAATGTCCTGCTTCTAAGCCCACCAGTCTTTGCTCTTACTCCTAAATGCTTAGACCAATTTTATAGTCTTTGGTTTGATCCGACCGGTCTTAAACCACAATCTCCTGCACTCAATGTTAGTATGCTAACCATTACATCACCGATGCCATCTGTCTAATTTGAACCCTTATAAAAATTTAAACCCTCAGTAAAGAAATTTTATTCAATTCAAATGTATTAAGGACGGTATTTGTACATTAATCTTAATCTGTCTATTTCAAACACCTCTCTATTATAAACAAAAACAATGTTCCTAAATGTGTTAGGTTTAAAACAGGTCTGATTAAGTTTTTCATGGTATATGACTGACCAATAGTTCTTCATGTACAGCTTAAGATTGAATCCAACTTGTTGTTTCAGAGAATTTTTTTTTTAAATATTTTGTTTGGGTTCTATGTCAGCTATGCTTGGTGGCCATCTTGGATTTCTGATCAGTTCAGTTAACCACCAGAGATGATGATTGATTGATTTATCGTGTTTAATGCCACTTTCAGCAATATTTCAGCTATATCATGGCAACCAGTTTTAGTGATGGAGGAAGCCGAAGTACCCGGAGAGACCCACCGACCATGGACAAGCAACTGATCAACTTAATCCCTTGCGGCTGCGAGTCGAATGCACCATTTTTTGTAATTCAAAAAGTCGGACGTGAACCCATGCCGTATTGCTGATAGGTTTGTATGAGTTGTTAGGTAATCCAACTACCTAACTCACTGAGCCACCCGGGCCCCTACCAGAGACCATGAAAGGAAGTCCCTACTGTGACTGTGAAATGTAGAACAACAATAAGTGTAAAGTTTCTAAGGTTCATTTACATCAATATTCTTTCTTATCGGTAATTTATTACAGTTTCCTTTGATCTTTACTACCCGATAAATTTAGTAACAACGTTCTGTTGACCACCAACTTGTGATACTAGAAATTATCAGCTGTTGGTCATTTGTCATGTGCGGTCTAAAGTGACGTCACTAAATCTTTCATTCATAAAAAAGGTCAAAACACAACAACAAAATCACAAAGCTGTGTTAAAATTGTGAAATTACCGATAGAATTTTTTTTTTTTTTTTTAACTTTTTTTTTTTTTTTAACTAGAAAAATTTATTAGTATTTAAAAAAAAAGGGTCAAAACACAACAACAAAATCACAAAGCTGTGTTAAAATTGTGAAATTACCGATAAAAAAATTAGTAGTATTTTTTTTCGCAAGACGGATTATCAGGTTCATATCAGATGAGCTCTCCCTCTGAGAGCTCATCTGATATGGACCTGATAATCCTTATCTTGCGAAAAAAAAATACTAATAATTAATATTTACTTTTAGGTTTGGGATTATAAAAACTATCAATTTTGTCTCAATCTACTATTTTTCTATAGATTTTAGAACTGTTCTAACGGTGTGGTATTTTTCTATTTTATTTTAGAACTGTTCTAACAGTGTGGTATTTTTCTATTTTATTTTAGAACTGTTCTAACAGTGAGGTATTTTTCTATTTTATATTAGAACTGTTCTAACGGTGTGGTATTTTTCTGTTTTATTTTAGAACTGTTCTAACAGTGTGGTATTTTTGGTGTTTCATTTTACTGCTAAATATAGTTTCATTTGTCTTGATAGTTTTGGAGACGATTATTCAAATGAAAATATGCTTACAGATAAAAGATGACAACAGATTCAATTTTATGATATCGCTCAGTCTTAATGCCCACGTGATCTACAAGGTATGACTTCCTCCTGCTATATAGAGGCTGACGTGGTCGTGATTGCATGGTAGTTGGATTTATAACTACCTATCCAATTAGTACCTATCACCACTGATGTTGTGAGTTCGAATCCTACTCAGGCGAGGTGTACTCAATACAACATTATGTGATAAAGTTTGTCAGTGACGTCGGTGGTTTTCGCAGGGTATTCCTGTTTCCTCCATCAATAAAACTGACCACCACGATACAGCTGAAATAATGTTGAAAGTGGTGTTAAACACCATAACTCTAACCCCTCCTCCTCCTGTTATAATAAGACTAATACTTACTGCACCAGCTCTTTGTCTGGACAATGCATCCACAAAAGTGCTAAGTCCATGTTTTACTACAAGCCCTGGATTGTACAGGAAGTCCTTCACTGTGTAATTTGTATCTCCAATATTGAAGACTTCAGGCATGAGTGGATGCCAGTGATATAAATGGTTGAATTCTAAAGCAATTCTATTCTGATACTGAAATGGTTCTCCAAACAATAAGTCAGGTTTAAACAATAACTTGTAGTTATAATTACTTAGATGCTGGACATAATCTTCTATTACTATCTTAATTGTCTCCCCTGAAATCAGAGAAAATGATTGATTGATTGATTGGTGTTTTACACCAACTTTAGCAATATTTCAGCTATATCGTGGTGTGAACAAATTTTATGTTAGCTTAGACATCAGAGAAAATGAAGAATAGTCAGGTTGCTTGGTTGCTATGGACAACTGATTGTGGTCAATGTAAAGTAGTTAATAACAGTACACACAATGGTAGATTGAGTGATTGTTGTTTAACGCCAATTCAGCAATTTTTCAGCTATATCATGGTGAGAACAAGTCAATTTTCAATGATATGATGATGAGGTCCACTTTGTACTAGACCAACACGCTGAGTTGGATTTTTATAGTGCTAGCTCACTGAAACAACAGTCAGCGGATAGACATGTCGCTCCACTCAGACACATTATTTTGATTCCAAGCCAACCAGTCTTTGCTCTTTCTCCTTAATGCTGCATGCTTAGTGGAGAAGCAACAAATACCAATTTTATAGTCTTTGGTTTGACCCGACTGGGGCTCGAACCCACGATCTACTGCACTCGAGGCGACAGAAAAACATGAAAGAATAGTCAGGTTGCTTAGTTGCTATGGACAACTGATTGTGGTCAGTGTAAAGTAGTTAATAATGGTAGATTGATCATGTAGATTTCTGTAAAATAGTGTGTATAAGGCCAACCTTAACAAATTGATAATTTGCCCAAAATTGATTCATGTTGGACATGCTTAAGTAGGTAGAGAATTTTTTCTCTTTTATAATGTGCTAATATTTGGATTAAGATACATTTTATCACTATGGAACTTAGAAATATCAAGAAATGGAAAAAAAAAACAAAAAAAAACAACATTTGCTTATGAAAAAGAAATAAGAATTTGAGATGGCACCTATTTTTCTTGTAGGTCAAGTAATAATTTAATAATTATGGTCTAACTAGTGGGGGCCATCGTGATTGAGATCGTATGGTAGTTGGATTTATAATTACCTATCCAATCAGAGCCTATCATCACTGAAGTTGTGATTTCGAATCCCACTCATGGCGAGGTGTACTCGATACAATGCTATGTGACAAAGTTTGTCAGTGATTTGCAACAGGTTGGTGGTTTTCTCCTGGTACTCCGGTTTCCTCCACCAATAAAACTGACTGCCATGATATAAATGAAATATTATTGAAAGTGGTATTAAACACCATGGCCTTAACTAGCGACTCTATGGAGCCAGAAATGGCTCACCTGGACAATTACTCTCAATTTGCTAAATTGGGAGTAATTGTTAATATTTAACATAACACTCACAAAAATCTATTTTGCCTTACATACATGAGCAGCTCTTCAGCACTCTCTCAGAAATCCTTGTGAAAACTTTAAATCACAATAGTTTAAAATACACAAATCTAAATTTAATTCATTATTTCAGATCTTACCCATCATGACTAACTTTGTTGTCTGAAATAGCCGTTCATCGTCAAACTCAGGATGGACTTTTTTCAAGACGTCACAAACACGATTATGTTCACGCATCCAGATTGTCGCGTACATAAACAACCCTGGCAGAGCACCAAAGAATGGATGACCAACGGCAAATTTACTGTCATCTGGTACAGGCATCAGATACTGCATGTCAACTTTAGCGTCTCTCATGTTAGGTGGAAAGTCCTCGCCTTTTATAGTCTAAAAAACAACACAATTCTGTTAAGATATTGGGCAGTCAGTGCCAATCACTACTAAAGTTGTGAGTTTGAACCCCGTTCATGGCGAGGTATACTCGATATAACATGTGATAATGTCTGTCAGTGACCTGAGACAGGTCGGTGGTTTTCTTAGGGTACTCTGGTTTCCCCCACCAATAAAACTGACAGCCATGATATAGCTGAAATATTGTTGAAAGTAGCATTAAATACCATTAACCCAAACCTGCGTTTACATGCTTAAATTTGTCTTTCAATTTGCTTCAAATTTTACAAAAGTGCTTGTTTCAAGCACAAATTTATTTGATAGGTCGATCAAATATTGGAAGGAAGTTGGATAGGTGCCTAGACTGTTAAATTTGTGTTTCAAAACAGGTGCACAGGTAAAGTTTGAACAAAAAAATAGACCGTTTGTAACCATAACTAACAGGGCATTCCATAGCAGCCGGGCACAGGACAAATTGCCCCTTTAATTGCATTTTATCCCCGGCTACTTTGTTTTCAAAAATGAAAATGTCAAAGTGAAAGTAAATTATGGCTTTGCTTGGCATACTGATTAATCTTTTGCACTCTAAATTGCTCAAATTGGGAATCAAAATAAGGGTGTAAGAATGAAAATTTTGGGAATTTTGCATGATATTATAACATTTTTCATTGGAAAAGGGTCCTTTTACCAGACCACGGAGGAAGATATACAAATTCCTGCCCTTCTACTTTAGGATTATCACCTCCTATATGAAAATGAGTGGAATTCCATGAACTAGATTAAGAATTTAATATACTGTATCTTCTGGTGTACAAGACACATTTTTCATAATGTGAAATTCATTTGTGCTTAGATTACTATCTTCATCATAAAAAATGGAATTTTTTACTTTATGTCTTTTATGGTTTTTTTTACACATGTGTTCATACATACCCATTTTTAACCTTGAGATATTACTGACCTGCACTTTAAGCTTCCCGTCTTTAAAAGATCTCAGCAAATTCTCATTGTGCATGTTTTTACCATAAACATGTGACATATCTACCTGTTAAAAAAAACAATGGGAATAAATATGTGTCATATCTACCTGTTAAAAAAACCAAACGGAATAAACATGTGTCATATCTACCTGCTAAAAAGACAATGGGAATAAACATGTGTTATATCTACCTGTTAAAAAAACAACGGGAATAAACATGTGTCATATCTACCTGCTAAAAAAACAATGGGAATAAACATGTGCCATATCTACCTGCTAAAAAAAAAAACAGGAATAAGCATGTGTCATATCTACCTGCTAAAAAAACAATGGGAATAAACATGTGCCATATCTACCTGTTAAAAAAACAACGGGAAAATATGTAGAAGAATGCATTACATACAACTGAACTTGTTAATATTGAATTTGACCTGTTGTTGTCATATTAATGTAGTAATGATAGATCTACACTTAAAAGAAGAGACTTTATCTGATCTTTGTGGAGTCAGACCACTTCAACTTAATGTAGATATTTGTGTCAATATTATCTTCTTACCAGCCCCAGACAGGTCACACCAACGACTAGAAACGTGATATCAGCTGCTTCTGCAGTTAGTAAGCACCGGTTAATGTGTCAGAATGAAGCGTCATGTCTGCCTGCAGACAGTACTTAAAAAATCCAACTGAGCATGTTGGTCTAGTATAAAGCAGATATCATTATCACCCCATCGAATATATGTTCTCGCCATCATATTTCTAAATGTTCTTGCCATCATATATCTAAATGTTCTTGCCATCAAATATCTAAATGTTCTCGCTATCATATATCTAAATGTTCTTGCCATCATATATCTAAATGTTCTTGCCATCATATATCTAAATGTTCTTGCCATCATATATCTAAATGTTCTTGCCATCATATATCTAAATGTTCTCGTCAACATATATCTAAATGTTCTCGCCATCATATATCTAAATGTTCTTGCCATCATATATCTAAATGTTCTTGCCATCATATATCTAAATGTTCTCGTCAACATATATCTAAATGTTCTCGCCATCATATATCTAAATGTTCTTGCCATCATATATCTAAATGTTCTTGCCATCATATATCTAAATGTTCTCGTCAACATATATCTAAATGTTCTCGCCATCATATATCTAAATGTTCTTGCCATCATATATCTAAATGTTCTCGTCAACATATATCTAAATGTTCTCGCCATCATATATCTAAATGTTCTTGCCATCATATATCTAAATGTTCTCGCTATCATATATCTAAATGTTCTTGCCATCATATATCTAAATGTTCTTGTCATCAAATATCTAAATGTTCTCACCAACATATATCTAAATGTTCTCGCCATCATATATCTAAATGTTCTTGTCATCAAATATCTAAATGTTCTCACCAACATATATCTAAATGTTCTTGCCATCATATATCTAAATGTTCTTGTCATCAAATATCTAAATGTTCTCACCAACATATATCTAAATGTTCTCACCAACATATATCTAAATGTTCTCGCTATCATATATCTAAATGTTCTTGCCATCATATATCTAAATGTTCTTGCCATCATATATCTAAATGTTCTCGTCAACATATATCTAAATGTTCTTGCCATCATATATCTAAATGTTCTCACCAACATATATCTAAATGTTCTCGCCATCATATATCTAAATGTTCTCTCGCCATCATATATCTAAATGTTCTTGCCATCATATATCTAAATGTTCTCACCAACATATATCTAAATGTTCTCGCCATCATATATCTAAATGTTCTCGCCATCATATATCTAAATGTTCTCTCGCCATCATATATCTAAATGTTCTTGCCATTATATATCTAAATGTTCTTGCCATCATATATCTAAATGTTCTCGCTATCATATATCTAAATGTTCTTGCCATCATATATCTAAATGTTCTCGCCATCATATATCTAAATGTTCTCGCCATCATATATCTAAATGTTCTTGCCATCATATATCTAAATGTTCTCGCCATCATATATCTAAATGTTCTTGCCATCATATATCTAAATGTTCTCACCATCATATATCTAAATGTTCTCGCCATCATATATCTAAATGTTCTAGCCATCATATATCTAAATGTTTTTGCCATCATATATCTAAATGTTCTTGCCATCATATATCTAAATGTTCTCGCTATTATATATCTAAATGTTCTCGCCATCATATATCTAAAATAGCTCATTTGGTATTAAACAACGACTCATCTACATCAGTAATACTACAAAAAATAATGGCTTAATCTTAATCCCATTGTACAAGAGCTCAAAAAGTATACCATCAATATATATATATAAAGTCAAACCAGCCTTTAATGACCACCTCCATTAAGCAAGAACTTTAATTGTAATTTCTCTTAAGTGTATTTCACATTAATTAAACCTGTATTAAGCAACCACCTGTTTTATGTGACACTATTCCACTGTTCTCCCTGGAAGGTCACATTAGACAGGTTTGATTGTATAAAGATTTCACCTGACATTTTTTTCTTGTCCTGAATTAATTTTCAGGTTTTGAAAGATAACATAACAGAATAAAATATATGTTTTATAATGCACATAAACATTGTCTACTTCATCCAGCTGAGTGACATATTCTAACTTAAATAATGTATTTTTTAATTATCTTGTTTTAAGTACAGTCAAACCTGCCTTAAAGGGCACCTCTACATAACAAATCACTGTCTATAAAGGACAATTTCATTTTTTCCATTAATGAACAGTGGATATAATGTGAAACAGTATATAGAAGACAACTGCTCATAAAGGGCACATTTTCAGGTTCTCTTGAGTGTCTTTTATATACAGGTTTAAAGTATTCTATTACAGTCAAACCTGTCTAATGTGACCTTCCAAGGAAACAGTGAAATAGCATCACATAAGACAGGTGGTCGCTTAATACAGGTTTAATTGATATGAAATGCACTGTGAAGAGAAATAAAAATTAAGGTAACATAATATAAGCTATTGCTTAATACAGGTGGTCACTAAAGCAGGTTTGACTGTAACTTAATAGAGGTGGTCACTAAAGCAGGTTTGACTGTAACTTAATAGAGGTGGTCACTAAAGCAAGTTTGACTGTAACTTAATAGAGGTGGTCACTAAAGCAGGTTTAACTGTAACTTAATAGAGGTGGTCACTAAAGCAGGTTTGACTGTAACTTAATAGAAGTGGTCACTAAAGCAGGTTTGACTGTAACTTAATAGAGGTGGTCACTAAAGCAGGTTTGACTGTAACTTAATAGAGGTGGTCACTAAAGCAGGTTTGACTGTAACTTAATAGAGGTGGTCACTAAAGCAGGTTTAACTGTAACTTAATAGAGGTGGTCACTAAAGCAGGTTTGACTGTAACTTAATAGAAGTGGTCACTAAAGCAGGTTTGACTGTAACTTAATAGAGGTGGTCACTAAAGCAGGTTTGACTGTAACTTAATAGAGGTGGTCACTAAAGCAGGTTTGACTGTAACTTAATAGAGGTGGTCACTAAAACAGGTTTAACTGTAACTTAATAGAGGTGGTCACTAAAGCAGGTTTAACTGTAACTTAATAGAGGTGGTCACTAAAGCAGGTTTAACTGTAACTTAATAGAGGTGGTCACTAAAGCAGGTTTAACTGTAACTTAATAGAGGTGGTCACTAAAGCAGGTTTAACTGTAACTTAATAGAGGTGGTCACTAAAGCAGGTTTAACTGTAACTTAATAGAGGTGGTCACTAAAGCAGGTTTAATTGTAACTTAATAGAAGTGGTCACTAAAACAGGTTTGACTGTAACTTAATAGAGGTGGTCACTAAAGCAGGTTTAATTGTAGCTTAATAGAGGTGGTCACTAAAGTAGGTTTAACTGTAACTTAATAGAGGTGGTCACTAAAGCAGGTTTAACTGTAACTTAATAGAGGTGGTCACTAAAGCAGGTTTAACTGTAACTTAATAGAGGTGGTCACTAAAACAGGTTTGACTGTAACTTAATAGAGGTGGTCACTAAAACAGGTTTAACTGTAACTTAATAGAGGTGGTCACTAAAACAGGTTTAACTGTAACTTAATAGAGGTGGTCACTAAAGTAGGTTTAACTGTAACTTAATAGAGGTGGTCACTAAAACAGGTTTAACTGTAACTTAATAGAGGTGGTCACTAAAACAGGTTTAACTGTAACTTAATAGAGGTGGTCACTAAAGTAGGTTTAACTGTAACTTAATAGAGGTGGTCACTAAAGTAGGTTTAACTGTAACTTAATAGAGGTGGTCACTAAAGTAGGTTTAACTGTAACTTAATAGAGGTGGTCACTAAAGTAGGTTTAACTGTAACTTAATAGAGGTGGTCACTAAAGTAGGTTTAACTGTAACTTAATAGAGGTGGTCACTAAAGTAGGTTTAACTGTAACTTAATAGAGGTGGTCACTAAAGTAGGCTTAACTGTAACTTAATAGAGGTGGTCACTAAAGTAGGTTTAACTGTAACTTAATAGAGGTGGTCACTAAAGTAGGTTTAACTGTAACTTAATAGAGGTGGTCACTAAAGTAGGTTTAACTGTAACTTAATAGAGGTGGTCACTAAAGTAGGTTTAACTGTAACTTAATAGAGGTGGTCACTAAAGTAGGTTTAACTGTAACTTAATAGAGGTGGTCACTAAAGTAGGTTTGACTGTAGCTTAATAGAGGTGGTCACTAAAGTAGGTTTAACTGTAACTTAATAGAGGTGGTCACTAAAGTAGGTTTAATTGTAACTTAATAGAGGTGGTCACTAAAGTAGGTTTAACTGTAACTTAATAGAGGTGGTCACTAAAGTAGGTTTAACTGTAACTTAATAGAGGTGGTCACTAAAGTAGGTTTAACTGTAACTTAATAGAGGTGGTCACTAAAGTAGGTTTAACTGTAACTTAATAGAGGTGGTCACTAAAGTAGGTTTAACTGTAACTTAATAGAGGTGGTCACTAAAGTAGGTTTAACTGTAACTTAATAGAGGTGGTCACTAAAGTAGGTTTAACTGTATCTTAATAGAGGTGGTCACTAAAGTAGGTTTAACTGTATCTTAATAGAGGTGGTCACTAAAGTAGGTTTAATTGTAACTTAATAGAGGTGGTCACTAAAGTAGGTTTAACTGTAACTTAATAGAGGTGGTCACTAAAGCAGGTTTGACTGTAACTTAATAGAGGTGGTCACTAAAACAGGTTTAACTGTAACTTAATAGAGGTGGTCACTAAAACAGGTTTAACTGTAACTTAATAGAGGTGGTCACTAAAGTAGGTTTAACTGTAACTTAATAGAGGTGGTCACTAAAGTAGGTTTAACTGTAACTTAATAGAGGTGGTCACTAAAGTAGGTTTAACTGTAACTTAATAGAAGTGGTCACTAAAGCAGGTTTGACTGTAACTTAATAGAGGTGGTCACTAAAGTAGGTTTAACTGTAACTTAATAGAGGTGGTCACTAAAGTAGGTTTAACTGTAACTTAATAGAGGTGGTCACTAAAGTAGGTTTAACTGTAACTTAATAGAGGTGGTCACTAAAGTAGGTTTAACTGTAACTTAATAGAGGTGGTCACTAAAGTAGGTTTAACTGTATCTTAATAGAGGTGGTCACTAAAGTAGGTTTAACTGTATCTTAATAGAGGTGGTCACTAAAGTAGGTTTAACTGTAACTTAATAGAGGTGGTCACTAAAGTAGGTTTAACTGTACTTGTTATATGGAGAAACCTTAGGTGCAACAAATACATTATTATCATACCATTGTCACGTCACGTAACATGATTGCTTGAAAACAAACATTGTACTTTTAAAGGAGAAGAAAATGTTTGTAGAATGTTGTGATGACAGCGTGATTATATAATGACAAAATATGATGAGGACTTAACTTGACCCTTGCAATCATTAAAGATGTTGTTGTGTTGATTAAAACGTTTAGATTAACATTGACAATCCTTCATACCAGGTATTTTAACTTTAACAACGAAGTTTATCATCAAGTGCTGGGCTTACTAAGTTTATGTAAATACAATACACCCTTAATATACCACTGTCTTCTGGACAAAGTTATATTTCGACGATAAGAGAGGTTGGCCATATCTCAAGGGGAAAACTTACATATAAACACCATCCTGTCCTGAAGAACTTTATAAAAATTACTTTAATTATTAAAGAATAATTCAGTTTGATTTGAATACTGCAATCCGATTGGCTGATCCGCCTGGAGAAAATTTTGGTTATACTTGATAACCTGGGTTGATATTGTGACATCATCAACATATTTATTCGCCAACGACAAATTCAATTAGTCACACGAAATAAATAATCGATGGGGATAAATGAGGGTGGAGAATTAAAGATGGTCATGGTATATAGTGTGCTAAAATTTAATGGCAATAATTGTGGGAAAAACGCTGTGTAGCTTGTCTTACCCTGGAGCCGGAGTAAGATAGAAAAATCTTTTTCACCTAAACTAACGGACTACTTTATCCAACATTGTTCTTACCCCATGTCCTCCCCACTGGTATTGAGGTCCTCTCTTGATGTCTGTTTTGAAGAATTGATGAGTAAAATGTTGAGCAAAGAAAGTGAACAGGGCACTAGTTCCTATAGGTTCTGGTTTAAATGTCTCTCTAATGAACAATTTGTTGACGAGCACATCCAAATCTGGCAACTGTTTTCTACCTGCTGTTCCCATCGGGGTGGGGCATTCCTTAGGAACGGGAGGTAATGTTCTCGTATAAAATGAATGGTTGAAATGAGCACCTACAGTGATGTAAGGGTGCTCCGATTCGTAGGTCGGTGGGCTGTCAATCATATCAGATCTCACTGAAACAGAAACAAAAATATTGTACAACGGTATCTTCTCTATCACATGATGAACCGCATCGGTGGTATAATGGTTAGCGTGTTTGCCTCGAGTGTGGTAGATGGTGGGTTTGAGCCCCGATATGGTCAAACCAAAGACTATGAAATTGGTATTTGTTGCTTCAAGCATGCATCATTAAGGAGTAAGAGCAAAGACTGGTTGACTCGGAATCAGAATAATGTGTCCGAGTGGAGCAACATGTCTATCCATGACTGTTGTTTCAGTGCACCAGCACCAAAAAAATCCAACTAACCATGTTGGTCTAGAACAAAGCAGACGTCATCTTCATCTCATTGAATATTAACTTGTTCCTGCCGTGATATAGCAGAAAAAATTGCTGAGTTGGCCTTGAACAACAATCACTCTATATTACATGATGTCTTTGTTGTTATACAGTAACACGATGGGTCCTATTAGTGGAGCAGGAACTTCTTACCCTTCCAGAGAACCTGAGTGTTGCTCAATCCTTAGTTTTTTGTGTAGTGTTATGTCAAACAATTGTTAGTCATTTTATTTTGGCCATCACATTGCCTGCCCTTCTTAGAATTACGACTTCTGATCACGTCTTTTGTATCTTCAGACTTTTCTATGATGGTTATTGGTCAGCTCAGTAGAACAGCAAGTGATTTCCACCGGGAAAATAAACCTTTGTAAGAATTTGCTAAGAGTGAGTGTTCAGCTTCATATGTCAGGTAATAATTAATCAAGATTTTACTGCAAAAATTCGACAATCCTGATCTTTTTCTCCTTTTCCTGAAATTTTCCCTCCCTTGTATAAAACCAATAAAGTTTAGATGACGGAACGTTGGATCTTTACTAAGCTACTTACTTTTTTGTAATTGTTTATTTTAAAAATAGAAGTGTTGCATACAAATGAATTTCAATACATACAAAACACAAAATAATATATAAAAAAAATGATATTTGTTTTCATAGAAGCAATTTAAAATACAAGAACAAAGAAAATAATATATGTATCAAAAGATAATCAGCCATTCATAGCCGCCTCAACATTAAGTTATTTTTTCATTAATTTGTTTTGTCTGTTTTGGGGACATGTAAAAAGTGGATTTGTTCTCTATTCTAATATATTGTTTGTTTGATGGTGTTTAACCCCACTTTCAACAATATTTCAGTTATATCGTGGCGGTCAGTTTTATTATAATATAATATTTGAGGTATTGAAGGCCTCCTTGTAAGTGTGGGATTTCTCACTTATGTCTGCAGTTACTTACTTGTATAAACTTTCTTCATCACAAAGTTCCTAAGGAAAGGTAAACTGTTTACAATATCCCACAACCATTTATTACCAACCAGTAAATTATGTAACGTCTCTGGCTTAGGTTTTAACCATAACTTGATTTTCTTGCTAAAAGTCGCTGAAATTAAAATGTGTCATCTCATAATTAAGAGGGTTTTTTTTCTTTGTCTTTTAATGTCACTTTTAAGCATTTTAGCATTAAATATTTTTTCAAATTGTAATGAAACTGATAGTGTTTAGTGGATGATTGTCGGTTCTTTTTGCCCTTGTTCTTCATGCCATGGTATTGTCGGTCCTTTTTGCCCTTGTTCTTCATGCCATGGTATTGTCGGTCCTTTTTGCCCTTGTTCTTCATGCCATGGTTCTGTCTGTCCTTTTTGCCCTTGTTCTTCATGCCATGGTATTGTCGGTCCTTTTTTGAATTACGAATTATGATTACCTAGATTTGGTATATTCAAACTTTCCAAAGGTTAAAAAAACTATCATAAAACAACTGATTTTAAAAACTTATTTTAATAATACTGTAAAGTCATTTAAATACATGCATTTCCATTTTCGTGATTTCAGTAAAAAAAATTATGTTCGTGGATATGTAAATTGCTGTGATTAGTATACACATTTATAGTGACAAGTATTCGTTGAATTTTGATTTCGTTGTTTGATACTATCGATGAACTCCACGAAAATTGGTTTACCACGAATAATAGTGAGTTCACAGTAGGATCTTTATACTATTTATTAAGTACTTAAAAGTTGTGTGTGGAGGGGGTGCAGGGGGTGGAGGGGGTGGAAGGAGTTTGTATCCTATTATGTAAAAACGAAAAAATTTCAAAAACCTATTTCTAATGCTGTTTAGTTAAAATTAACAAAAAATTCCTACATTTCAATCTAATAAGAATTAGATCAACGCACTAGATCTAATTTTTAAATAGATTTCCTACTTTATTTAAAGTTTGTTATATACATGATTCTGTTTTATTCAGGGTTCTGTTTTGACAGGTCTTACTGTCTCTCTCTCTCTCTCTCTCTCTCTCTCTCTATCTCTCTCTCTCTCTCTCTTTCTATTAAAAATTGCTGAGTTAGATTGCTGTCAAATTATAATATTAAGTATATATGTACCATCTACACACGCTTATACACATGTCTTACGTCTATCCCTAGATTTGCCTTACGAGAAAAGGTAACACTACGATTATTGAAGCTCCTTTTAAAAGGGAGTGGATGTGGTCGAGGGCGCTGGACGTATGGCTAAGCGAATGGTGCTGCAGTGTATCAATGGTGTGGGTTCAAATCCCGTCGAGGGAAGAACAAAAATTTGACAGCTCTAAAATCTAATTCAAACACTGTTTGGTTTAATTTTCAGACGTATATATATATACTCGTATATACATATATATAAAATCTAAGGGAATCTACCAACCATAGAACTTAATGAGTAACGGATCGTCAAGACATGACGATGCAGCACAAACAAAATAAATTATAGAAGTCTAGAAGATTGTGCAACGATACCGATAAAGATGTTACAAAAAATATATTGACAAAATTTTCGATCAACAAATGACCTTCTTCAATGTCTTTCAAAATTAGACTGAGTTTGTAAAGATTAGATGATATAATTACAACTCACTAAATAGTCGGGTGACGAAGTGTGACGCATTTTGAGAACAGAAAACAATAGGTTTTTGTGTATATTTTCTTTCACAGTGTTTATAGTCAACGAATATTTTACTACTGTCACAAAGTTAAGGATTTAATTAACGATAATCTTTAACATTCTCAAATGCGTCACACTTTGTCACCTGACTATTTAGTGAGTTGTATTTATATCATTTAATCTTTACAAACTCAGTCTAACTTTGATAGACACTGAGGAAGGTCATTTGTTCATCGAAAATTTTGTCAATATATTTTTTGTAACATCTTTATCGGTATCGTTGCACAATCTTCTAGACTTCTATATATATATATAATATATATATAAACGTCTAAAATGTAGCACAACAACATCAAAAAAGATGCTAAAATATAACAAAAATAACTATAAGTCTACAAAAAGACTACAATTATAATCAAATGGACGGATATTTCACTTGACCGACAAGCTTCATCAGCTTTGCACAGTATCGTTAACACTTGTTTCCAATCCAACATCCCGTAGGTTCATACATTGGCTACTTTTTCAGACGTTTATATATATATATATATATATATATATATTATACTTTAAGTTTATATTTTCCCTATTTGTCTTTGTTAGCCAGCTGGTCCATATAACAGTATATAGACTGGGTCTGGTCCATATAACAGTATATAGACTGGGCCTGGTCCATATAACAGTATATAGACTGGGCCTGGTCCATATAACAGTATATAGACTGGGCCTGGTCCATATAACAGTATATAGACTGGGCCTGGTCCATGTAACAATATATAGACTGGGCCTGGTCCATATAACAGTATATAGACTGGGCCTGGTCCATATAACAGTATATAGATTGGGCCTGGTCCATATAACAGTATATAGACTGGGCCTGGTCCATATAACGTCTTCGTCAAGATTCACCATTATGACGTCAAATTTATTTCCGGTTTCTCCGAGTCTTTAGTTCGGGAGAAAATTGGGCTTGTTTTTGGAGGCGAAGTATAATATAACAAATAGTTCACAGCACTTTAAGCCAAATGGCCCTCAGTACCATGAACTATTTGTTAAATATATATAAATACATGTATACAGGATTCTGTTTTATTCAGGGTTCTGTTTTGACAGGTTTTACTGTCTAGATATGGGGCTGTGACAATAAGTCGGCCAGTCATTGGATAATGCTTGATTATTTTTTTCATGTTTGAAAAGTAAACATTTTTTCTTTTTAATTATGTTCCTCATCTATTCTTGCTCACATGTGTAAGGTTCCATGGAAAAAAGATCGATAATAATGACACACTGACCCATATTTGTTTACTACCCTTTACTACTCGTATTATGTCACATAAGGCCGGTAAGTGGTAAATAAATCACGTGATTTTGTCATAGGCCAACCAAACTTAAAAAGTAAACCAGATTAAGAAAGTATAGTATTTTAGCTTTTTCTGTGTAATTGTTTTGTCTGAAAAATTTCAAAAGATGTTTTTTTTAAATAGTTTGAAATTGAAGAATTAAAAATTAATTATTTGATGCAAACATTGAATTTGCTTACCCATATATTAAAATATTTAATCCAGTGAATTTAGTGTTTTTGTTTTTGTCAATGCAATCTATTAGACTGACTACATACTGCCATATTTTTGTAAAACAATTAATGACTGATTTCTGTTTATTTCAATCACATTTATTATCACAGAGTGGTAACAATACAGTTTTGTTGATGCTATTTGTAATAATGACAGTTTTTTTTTACCCATACAATCTCATTTTTCTGTCTGGTTTAATTTAATTCTCTGTTCAATTTATGCTATACATTTTGATTATTGCTGTTAAATTAAATCTTTTTCTATCTTCTCTGTGAATATCATTTCATTCCCCCAAGAAGTAAGGAGTATATTTGTTATTAAAGCAGCAGTGGAAATGCATTTTCCCAGTAAAATCAGCCATTTTCTAGAAAATGGTGGAATCTAAATGATCAATCATCATATTTTCAAAGTATTTTAAAATACAATTTGCTTGGCCTACATTCCAGAAAAGGTCATGATCTGTGATGAGGATTACGTCAACAAACCGGAAAGGTAAAAATGCTTGGGAAATACCATCGCTTAAAACATATTTAACAAGCATAATGATCAGGAAAAAAAGACATTAGTAAAACGGATCTTTTTTATTTGCATGGAATTTATTCAATTCAATCTTATCTGTTTTAATCTCATCTTTTAATTTTGAAGTTTAAAAGAATTCCCTCTGTGTTTATGTATGCTATGAATATACAGAATGACGTCATCGGTCTCGTGTTGCGCGAGCATTGTAAATCAAAACAAATGACTGACTCTGTTGTATGGCCGAGCAGATGTCACGACACGATACATATATGACGTAGTAGCTACTGACAATTTAAAAGATTAAAACCCACGGGAATTTGGTCAAGATGTTTTAAGGACTCTCGGCTACTTTATATTTAATCAATCTACGTACTGGTGTAAGAACAATAATAGAATGGGTAATTGATCTGACCAGATTTAGACAGGATTAAGTCTCTTCACAATTGTAAAATTGTTTCATACTAATATTGAAGGAATACTCGTATTTTCAAGTGTATTAAATATTTACTTTTGACCGTGGTCATTATTATCGTCCCCTGACAATATTGACTGGAGTCATTAATGTTACTTATCTACTTCATATTATTGACTTTGTCCCATCACTTGATAAAACATCTTCAAATTTTAATGTTGTTATTTACCTAAGGAATTAGCTATTGACAAAACAAATAAATAAAAGATAGAAAAGTCAATCCCAATGTATTAGAAATTACCTAATCATTTTAAATTCAGGATACTGGAGTCAGAAGAAGACAATATTTAGTCATTTTATAAGATTGAGGCCATCATTAATTAATTTTTTTGTTTGCCCATTTGCCCATACACAGCCTATCAGAAAAAAAAAGTTGTCTACTCAAATTTTTTTTTTTCTTCAAAAGCATTTTTTCTGGTTATTTCTAAGTTCCATAGCAATAAAGTATCTTATTATATAGTAATAAATATTTCTCTATTTAATCCTTTATAAAAAATCATGCAATATATTCTTGTATTTTACTGTTGGGTCTCGATCGTCTTTATAAGATCTGGAAAAAATACCGGTGCGTTTCGAATGTCATTCATATTGCACTAGTGCAATATGGAAAAAATACCGGTGCGTTCCGAATGTCATTCATATTGCACTAGTGCAAATATTAAAATATCTTGTATTTTACTGTTGGTCTTGAATGTCTTTATAAGAACCTGAAAAAATACTGGTGCGTTCCGAATGTCATTCATATTGCACTAGTGCAAATATTAAAATATTCTTCCTAGTGCAATATAGTAATGATATATGGAAAAATCATATCTTGACAGTATTAATAACACTTCTGAAGAAGAAATATTTATTATTATATAATAAAAGGGTTATTGCATGAATATTGGTGAATATTGTCCCTCGCAGTGTATCATATTCCACTCGCATGCTCGTGCAATATGATATACTGCTTGGGACAATATTCATCAATATTCATGCAATAATCCTATATTATTTCAAATTTTAGATTTATATATATGTTTTGTAGATCGTTGTTTGTACTTTTGTCCTTTTTCTTTTGGTCATTATGTTGTCTGTTCTTCTTCGATTTATGGATTCTGAATACCCCTTAGGTATCTTCAAACTATTCTTAAAAGAAAGAAAAAGTTTGCCTACCTATCTACCCAGGTCCTACATCCATGGGTCATGTTTGAGCAAACTAATATTGTGATAAAGGTGGCCTTATCATATCTAAATAGCTTATCCATTGATTTCTAAACTATCGAGTCCTTTCAATTTTTATCAGTACCAATAATGAAATGAGATGATTTTTATTAAGTTGAATACATTTGGTGTTAGTCTTGTGGGTGGGGCTTTTGAGCCACACCGCTTTAATCAAATTCTTTCCTGTATTTCACACGAGTTCTCTCGTCTTTTCTCTTATCACTGTCCTATACTTAAGATGGACTTGAGAAATACAACATAGTCTTTGAAATTATGAAAGGAAAGTTTAAGCACTGATAATCAATTCCACAAATATCAACAAAATAAACAACCATTTCTAAACAGTGGTGGTCAACAATGCCATCAATACTGGCAAAATAAACAATCATCTCTAAACAGTGGTGGCCAACAATGCCACCAATATCAACAAAATAAACAACCATTTCTAAACAGTGGTGGTCAACAATGCCACCAATACTGGCAAAATAAACAATCATCTCTAAACAGTGGTGGCCAACAATGTCACCAATATCAACAAAACAAACAACCATTTCTAAACAGTGGTGGTCAACAATGCCACCAATACTGGCAAAATAAACAATCATCTCTAAACAGTGGTGGCCAACAATGCCACCAATATCAACAAAACAAACAACCATTTCTAAACAGTGGTGGTCAACAATGCCACCAATACTGGCAAAATAAACAATCATCTCTAAACAGTGATGGTCAACAATGCCATCAATACTGGCAAAATAAACAATCATCTCTAAACAGTGGTGGCCAACAATGCCACCAATATCAACAAAACAAACAACCATTTCTAAACAGTGGTGGTCAACAATGCCACCAATACTGGCAAAATAAACAATCATCTCTAAACAGTGGTGGCCAACAATGCCACCAATATCAACAAAACAAACAATCATTTCTAAACAGTGGTGGCCAACAATGCCACCAATATTAGCAAAATAAACAATCATCTCTAAACAGTGGTGGCCAACAATGCCACCAATATCAACAAAACAAACAATCATTTCTAAACAGTGGTGGCCAACAATGCCACCAATATTAGCAAAATAAACAATCATCTCTAAACAGTGGTGGCCAACAATGCCACCAATATCAACAAAACAAACAATCATTTCTAAACAGTGGTGGCCAACAATGCCACCAATATTAGCAAAATAAACAATCATCTCTAAACAGTGGTGGCCAACAATGCCACCAATATCAACAAAACAAACAACCATTTCTAAACAGTGGTGGTCAACAATGCCACCAATACTGGCAAAATAAACAATCATCTCTAAACAGTGGTGGCCAACAATGCCACCAATATCAACAAAACAAACAACCACCTGTCACATCAAACCATTGAACTTAAAAAAAAACACGATCCTGGTTTGAGACGGGCACTGAAATATGGCTGGATTAAACCTTTTAATGGGATCCCAAACCCTCTGATAATTGAATCTCCAACATCAAACAGATTCAATAATCCACTCAAAAAGACCACACACTATCACTTAAATGAATGATAACATAAACATGGAGAGTACAATGGCATGGTCAGTGAATGTTGGTAGTTAGTTAACTGACCACTAGCTAAGAAGGTAGAGACTTTTACTCTTAAGGCAAAGTAATATGACTGATATTACTCAAATATTGTTGTAACATTAACTTACATTTTACAAAAGACAGCTTAAATCAATAAAACAACTTTGGTCATTCCTTAAAACAACTTTACAAATTATTTAAAGGGTCAAATTACAATAAATTCTCCCTGAAGGGAGAGAACAAATATTAAATACTGTACAGACATTTGTATTAAATACAATGCAAACAAAAAAAACATAAAAAGTTGAAGAAAAAAAGAGACAGACTATTTTTTTTGTAAATAAGGTAGAATCGGGGCAACATTTTTTGCAGCGAAGAAATTTTTTTTTTAAATATTGCCAAACGACAAAAGACATCTAAAAAAATTTCAGAAATATTATTGAGCTTTAAAAATTGTGAAAAAATATTTTTTAAATCAGATAACATTTAAGAGTGAATTAAACCTTCAAAATTTCATCCAATGCTAATTATCTCCCTTGCAAGTTTTGCTTTTTCTAATTTCTCTTTTGCCTTAGCACATGCTTGATACTGATCAAGGTTCACAGAGATTGATCCATAGAGGTGCCAAGCATATCCCCAGATGGCAGATAGGGGGTACCCTCTAGGTTAGAGCCTAGTCTGATTATAACAATGAAAACCTGACCACTAATGATAGTGGGTAACATGTTTGGACAGTGCTATTCTCCCTGCACAATCAAAACCTCTTTTGTAGATTTCAAGAAAAAAAAGTAAGAAAATTGTAGCCGCTACAAAATTCTAAATGATTCCTCCCTCTCCTACTCTCCAGACTCTTCCAGTCAAAAGTTGTTTCTCCAGTTGTCACATATCTCCCTCCTTCATGTTTCTGATATTGTTGAATTTGTTGTTGTACAGAAGTTTCCTGAGGGGCGGTCGTCATCGTATGGTAGTTAGATTTACAACTACCTGTTCAATAAGTTGTGAGTTTGAACCCCGCCCAGCCGAGGTGTACTCGATACAACATTATGTGATCAAGTTTGTCAGTGACTTGCGACAGGTCTGTGTTTTTCTTCGGGTACTCCGGTTTCCTCCACCAATAAAACTGACCGCCACGATATAACTGAAATATTGTTGAAAGTGGTGTTAAACACCATAAACCAACCAACCAGAATATTCCTGGAATATTTGACATTAAGGAACAATCAACCCATCATACGCTTGTGTTTTACGATGGTAAACTTACGTGTTTCACAATGCCTTCCATAAAAACCTGTATTGGCACAATCACAAACATAATTATTATGTCCCTCAGTTAGACATACACCATCATGCTGACAGGGGTAGCTACAGCATAAATTTTCTGTAAAAAAAAAAGAAAAAAAATTATTACAGACAAAAACATTTTGCCATTAATGGATTTTTTTCCTGTTAGTCTAATATGATTAAAATCAGATCTTTTACTTACTCCCCTTTACTGAGTGTAGAAGATCTGAGAAAACCCCATTACGAGACAAATGCAAGGAACCCTACTTACCATCCAATGAAAATGACAATAACGAGACTATGAAAATGTTACTGAGTTGCTTTTCATGCTAGTATCAATCTGATTCGCCAAAAAATGTAATAACCGTATGATATGAACATCTTGCTCATTAGTCTCGTCAAACTGATTACTACAATGATATACTCTTTATTATATCTACTATTGAATTAAATCCCCGTCTGACTGATTTTTTCCGATTCTTCGGCGTCTAGCTTAAATCCCCATCTGACTGATTTTTTCCGATTCATCTGCGTCTAGCATATCAAATGTAAACAATTACATGAGAAATAACAAAATAATTATATGCATGCCAGTCAATCCAAATACACCACACATCGAGTGTGGTAGATCGTGGGTTCGATCCCTGTTCGGGTCAAATCAAAAACTAAAAACTTGGTATTTGTTGCTTCTCCGCAAAGCACGCAGCATGGTGAAAGAGCAGCAAAGACTGGTTGGCTTGAAATCAGAATAATGTGTCTGAGTGGGGTGACATGTCTATGCCTGGACTGTTGTTTCAGTGAGCTAGCACTATAAAAAATCAACTCAGCGTGTTTGTCTGCAGAAAGCGGACCCCATCATCATTTCATTTAAAATTAACTTGTTCTCGCCATGATATAGTTGAAAAATTGCTGAGTTGGCATTTAACAACAATCACTCAATCACTTCCAAATTCACAAAACCATATGTAGAGTACAACTTTGTTGTCATGTGACTAAAAGTAAATGTCTGTGGGAGATAAAACTGATCTAAGTCTATGTTCATCCTACAGAAATATATTACACGTAACTTTATCTAAATATGTCTAATCTTATTTTGTCTTGGAGCTATTTACTAAAATGTGTTTGTCTCTTCCATTATAGCCTGTTTACTTTAATAATGTAGGGATACAAAATTATAATGATAGTCTGTTTCAGATAACAGTTGTTTGTAATTATAGTTTGTTTCTTATAATATACAACAAATGTTGTTGAGGTCCAGCAACTGACTTTGCACAGGAAATATTAAAATATTCCAAATTCCAATAGCAAGCTGGGCTACAGTCTGAAAATTTTCAGGACCTCAGGACAAATTTTAGTGATACTGAGATATTGGGCCTCTTTCAAGTTTTATCCCTGGAGTATATCACATAGTGGTGGTATCAAGTATATCTTCAGGGGCCTTCGTGTTCGTGATTTGTATGGTAGTTAGATTTACAACTACTTGTGCGATCAGTGCCTATCACCACTAAAGTTGTGAGTTCGAACCACATTCATAGAGAGGTGTACTGATACAACATTATGTAATAAAGTTTGTCAGTGACTTGTGACAGGTTGGCGGTTTTCTAAGGGTGCTCCAGTTTCCTCCACCAATAAAACTGACCTCCACGATATAACTGAAATATTGTTGAATGTGGCATTAAACACCATAAACCAAACCAAACCAAACAAAGTACAGCTTGCCATGGGAATCAAACAAACCTAATGTAAAGCTAGGCACTGATTACATCTAGGTAGAAAATCCAATCACATATGATCACCGTGGACACTACAATTACTGGACCAATCAACCACATCTGATCACCGTGGACACTACAATTACTGGACCAATCAACCACATATGATCACCGTGGACACTACAACTACTGGACTAATTTACATATCTACTTTAACACAGCCAGAGGCAAATAATTAAAATTGAAATTGAAATTTAAACCCATTTAAATCTGATGAAACACTTGTTGTGTGAAAAAATCAAATTTGACCTTATTTTAAGATTTCTAAGACTAATAACATCTATACAATAAAATTAAAAACAAAATATATTACAGTCAGATTTTTTTTTAAACATTCTCAAAATCTAATTGTAAACTGGTACAAAAGAGGCAAAATTTGTATCCCTAACACATAACATAAAATTTGTAAATACTATAAAGGGAGGTAATACATTCTTGCTCTTTGATAGTCTCTTCCAGGTAACACAGTCTTCGCACTAACCCACCTGCCTGACGCCAGGAAAAAGTAAAACTGGATTCTGACAAGTGAAAAGAGTTTGACGATCTATACCAAAGGGCAATCAGAATCCGTATATTGAAGAATCGGCTTGAATAAATAGAAGGTTTTTCTAAATTTGGTTTACAGGCAAGGAGGTGCAAAAAATTAAGGCACAAGACTGAGGCAACCTTAACAGATTTTGGCTATACTTTATAGGGCCTTTGGTTTTCCTTGCTCCCAAAGACTAATCAATTCTTTGGCTTTTAAATATTTGGCTTTATTAGAGTATACCTGATGAAGGTTATTCCAGAAATGTGTAGTATTTTTTTTACTACTTATGAATTCATATACAGCCAAACCTGCCCAAGTGGTCACCTCTATTAAGCAGTCACCTGAATTAAAAGGTCACCTTTTTCTTGTCCTCTTATAAAAAATATCATAAGAATTGAACCTCTTTTAAGAGGTCACCTGTCTTAAAAGACCACTTTTCTTTGTCCCAAAGGTGACCTCTTAATACAGGTTTGACTGTATTCTCAAATCATAATATCAAAAAAATAATATTTGACCTTATTTTATTTAACAGACAAGTTCATTGAGAAAAACAAAAAATGTCAGTTAGGTAAGAAAATACCTAAATACATTAGTTTTTTTTTTATTAGCCTTCGAGCATTTTATCAGCCTTCGAGCAAACATGCACTTTTGTATTCTTACATCTATTTATATGAAAACGTCATTGTTCTTATATCACATACAATAAATCTGGAATTAAAATCGTCTACTGAACAAATATGATGTGATTAAAGATTGTCTTATATACCTGGAGGACAAAAATAATACATAATATTTTTAGTAAAAAGAATTTTTACACCAATTTTCACTCATCTGTTATATATAGTAAGTGATCATAGTGGGAAAAAAATATAAAATTACTATCTAATAATAATAATAGTCTTAATTTATAATTAAGCAATACAGCTCATAGAATACAACTTCTTCCACATCATTTTTGGATTTATACCTCGAATTTGACGACAGTGGTCAACTCAGTACTAAAATTTATGATAAACGGAATGACTTCAATTTTAAAATCATATATTTTCCAAATATGTGCAGCAATATACCAGCTTCTCCTGCATATGGTGTTTACATCTCACAATTGATTCGTTATGCAAGGGCCAGTAGCAATTATTCTGATTTCTTGAAACGTCATCTTTATCTGAGAAACAGGCTACTGGACCAAGGCTATAAAAAGATTCGCCTTATTCGATCTCTTAAAAAGTTATTATTCCGATACCAAGATCTTGTCGAAAAATATTCTGTCTCTGCAGAGACGATAATAAACGATGGATTTTCATAAAGTAAATATGGAAAATGTATAAAGATAAGGATTAAGTAATCGTGGTTTAGACATGACGTCATTCAACATCTCATTTGAAATCAAATTGTGTAAGACTGTTTAGTTAAACCGTTCTGCAGAGACGATAATAAACGATGGATTTTCATAAAGTACTGCGTTGACTACTATTATACCTAATTTGTTCCAATATTGTTAAAAATGCTGTTATAGTGACAACTGGAACCTTTTAACCGTAATGGAAGCGGGAGGTTTGGTGCAGTCAAATCTGATTCAACCCACCATTTCTTTGGAAATGCCTGTACCAAGTCAGTGCCATTGCTGTTTTCCCAGTTTTCCGGTTGTTGACTGATTTTGTCTGTTTGTTGACTTATGAGTTTTGCCTTTCCCTTTAGAAGATTGCTCGGTGTTCAGTAATTTTGTTATTACCCTTATTCCATTACAAAATGATAAAGCATCAGTGAAATCTAAGTGCATTAGAAATCTGGCCTGATAAGAGGGGTGGCCATTGGTGGGAGGGACCTTAAAAGAAGGGTAATATTGTATTAATTTTTAAATACACTATATACAGCATTCTATTTTTTCAGAGTTTGGTTTAGACAGGTTATACTGTACTTTAGTGGTATTTACCACCCATGAGTTCTAATCCATCCCAGCTTAAGGACCACTTGTAAGTAAAAATGTGATGATCGAGAGGCTACGATGGTACTTTGATTTGCGTACTCAATGCATTAAACCAATCAAATCAAACCAGGACACTACTACTATTACATTGTGTTAAGTAAATAAAAATATAATAGGAGAGGTTTTTCATTAACTTTTAAGTGTTGATGAGTCTCAAATTTCAATTTAAACATATTAAGATCATATTCTGAATAAAGTTATGTCACCTGTCCTTACCAGTATTTTATTTTGTTTATTTAACTATGTGTATAACCTTACAATGAGGGCACTGACATCAACCATATTTCTGAGGGACAAAATTTATAAACTTTAGACTGGTACTTAAAGATAAAACACTGGGCATGGGTCCTTTTATTTACATCTAAATCAATGCATATTTTGTGCCTGTCCAAATACAGGACCTGGATCATGTCATTATCGCCCCCCCCCCCCCCCCCCCCCCCCCCGCCCCTCTCACTTTTCTTTTGTATTCAGTGAGTTGAGATGAGAGGTGATTGCTTGTTTGTTGATATTAGTGGGATTGGTAACCAAATATTTGCCAAAAACAATAAAATAAAATTTCCATAACTGGGCCTAATTTACCCATGGACCCTGAAGCATTTTTTGTGCAAGATTATATCTGAACATATGACAATGGTGATTTGCATAAATTTACATATCTCGTTCTTAAGTAAAACTTTATAAAAGTTTCCTCCATGCAGTCTCTACGTTCAACTTTAGACCCAGGGGCTTGGACCCCATATACCATGGGCTGTTAATTTGAATAAGGTTGAAGCTCCATTTCACAAGGAACAGGTGTTTCCATTTATACAAAGTTTAAATCTGTGAATGAAAATGGTGAATCATGTAATCTATCCTTTCCATTACTTTTTATTTCATTTTATTAATGCACACAAGTAACCCATTTAGGTTTTAGCATTACAATTTACATATTATACATGTACAGACAAGACAAATAAAGCATACATGACTACATAATAAAAAATACAATAACATGAACTACAATTATGACTGTGATGAGTCTCCCTCTCACAGTTCTTCAGAAGAATAAAAAAATCTTTCAATTTCACTCATCTCAGACTTCTAAAACTTTGGACCCCCGAGCTCTTGTCTATTAGACCCCAGGACCCTATACATCCCAATGATGCTGTGCAATAAATATTTCACTATTCTTATTGCATCTTAAGAATAATTTTTCATATGAATTGAACCTCTTTTAAGAGGTCACCTGTCTTAAAAGGCTACTATGGTGTTTAACTCCACTTTCAACAACATTTCAGTTATATCGTGGAGACTCAGTTTTATTGGTGGAGGAAACTGGAATACCTGGAGAAAACAACCGAACTGTCGCAAGTCACTGACTAACTTTATCACATAATGTTGTATCGAATACACCTCACCATGAACGCAGTTCGAACTCACAACTTTAGTGGTGATAGGCACTGATTGCATAGGTAGTTGTAAATCCAACTACCATACGATCATGACCACGACGGCCCCTAGCTTTGACTGTACAATATTTATCAATGTATGTCAATTATATATTACATTAAGGCTCTGAACCCGACAAGAAACATTGTATTTATATATATTTTTTATATATATATGTATAATTGCCTCCAAAAACAATAATCAATGTATGCTATTTGCTTGCCCCTATTGTGGGCCCCATTAATTGGAATAATAAATATTCTTATTCTTAATCTTATTCTGTATGTTATCTTGATTATAAGAATAATAACTTTTAAAGGGTCGTTCAATTGCTGAGATAACATAGCATTTACCTATTAATACTATCAAGCATCATACGACCATCTTTTACCTAATAATAATACATGCTTAAAGCATCGTACGACCAAATAAAACTTAAGAAATTTAAGGTCCATTGAACGACAGGGTTAATATTGATCTAAAGCTACATTCTTCATAATTTTTTATTTATGACCCCTTTTTTACATTCTAATCAATTTTTTAAATTTTATAATCCAACGGGAGAAGACGATGATGATAAAATTTTAAATTTTAAATTTACAGTTAAGTTTTAAGTTTTATGCATCATTGATTTTTCATTTATGACCAAATTTTTTAAATATTTTGATGAATTATTAAAAATTGTTACTCCCCTTAGATTCTGATGAAGTTTGAAATACAGTCCAACCTGTCTTAAAAGGACGCCTCACTATAACAAATCACTGTCTATAAAGAGAAGTATTATTTTTCTCATTAATAAATAGTGTATACAATTTTAATCTTTATATAAAGGGTTACTGCTCATAAAGGGCACATTTTTAAGTTCTCTTGAGTGTCCTTTATATACAGGTTTGACTGTATTTGTAATCTAACGTGTGAAGACCGTGGATGACAAGGGCAAAATTTTCAAATTTCTTTGATGCATTTATAATTAAAAATATAAGTTTAAAAAAGATTAACATAAAAGGCTCCATTTTTTTAAATACTATGAACACTGCAAAATAAATAATAGAACATACCTGCATTGCTTGCAGCAAACACACATAACAGTACAAGTATTCGTAAAATGTCCATGTCTCTCTCAGCTAGTAATATCCAACGTCTTACAGGTGCTCAGTCAAATTCTGTATAGGTAAATATAATAGTGTTATTTGTGTAATGTATTAAATTACCACTCGTGTAAACTACCGGCTTTTATACACATGTAAAAAAAAATAACAACAGCCTGTGTACATCAAGATCATTTAAAAATGACCTGAAGGAAATCAAATTATAATCATTCCTACCTAGAATTTTATTATCAGATTATACATGTACCTGAAACATTTCATACAGGTATTGGTTCTTGTAAGTATTTAGACATTTCAGCCAAGATGATATTTTAGCTAAGACATTTCGGCCAGGAGGATATCTTAGAATTTTTATGTTTTTTGAGACATTTCAGCCCGGAGGATATCTTAGAATTTTTATGGTTTTTCTTAGACATTTCAGCCAGGAGGATATCTTAGAAAATTTTTTGTTTATGTTTTTTGAGACATTTCAGTCAGGAGGATATCTTAGAATTTTTGTTTTCTTAGACATTTCAGCCAGGAGGATATCTTAGAATTTTAATGTTTTTTGAGACATTTCAGTCAGGTGGACATCTTAAAATTTGTATGTTTTATTGAGACATTTCAACCAGGAGGATATCTTAGAATTTTTATGTTTTTTTGAGACTTTCAGCCAGAAGGATATCTTAGATTTTTCATGTTTTTTAGATGTTTCAGGTAGGAGGATATCTTAGAATTTTTATGTTTTTTAGACATTCCAGTCAGGAGGATATCTTAGAATTTTTATGTTTTTTAGACATTTCAGCCAGGAGGATATCTTAGAATTTTTATGTTTTTCGAGACATTCCAGTCAGGAGGATATCTTAGAATTTTTATGTTTTTGAGACATTCCAGTCAGGAGGATATCTTCTAATTTTTATGTTTTTGAGACATTCCAGTCAGGAGGATATCTTAGAATTTTTATGTTTTTAAGACATTTTTCAGCCAGGAGGATATCTTAGAATTTTTATGTTTTTGAGACATTTCAGCCAGGATGATATCTTAGAATTTTTATGTTTTTGAGACATTTCAGTCAGGAGGATATCTTAGAATTTTTATGTTTTTTTAGACATTTCAGCCAGGAGGATATCTTTGAATTTTTATGTTTATTTAGACATTTCAGCTAAGAGAAAATCTTAGAATTTTTATGTTTTTGAGACTTTTCAGCCAGGGTGATATCTTAGAATTTTTATGTTTTTGAGACATTTCAGCCAGGAGGATATCTTAAAAAAATTATGTTTTTTTTAGACATTTCAGTCAGTCTGGATATCTTAGAATTTTAATGATTTTTGAGACATTTCAGTTAGGAGGATATCTTAGATGTTTATATTTTTTGAGACATTTCAGCCAGGAGGATATCTTAGAATTTTTATGTTTTTTTTAGACATTTCAGCAAGGAGGATATCTTAAAAAAATTATGTTTTTTCTTAGACATTTCAGCCAGGAGGATATCTTAGAATTTTTATGTTTTTTGAGACATTTCAGCAAGGAGGATATCTTAGAATTTTCATGATATGATTTGAAAATGTTCAGGATAAAAAATTATATGATTTTTGTAGAATTATGAGAAAATTTTGCAGAAATAAGACAACTCTTGCTATTAATAGTTTTTGGTTTGGTTTGGTTTATGGTGCTTAACACCACTTTCAACAATATTTCAGTTATATATTGGCGGTCAGTTTTATTGGTGGAGGAAACCGGAGTACCCGTAGAAAACCACTGACCTGTCGCAAGTCACTGACAAACTTTATCACATAATGTTGTACACCTCGCTCTAAGCGGGATTCAAACTCACCTCAGTGGTGATAGGCACTGATTGCATATGTAGTTGTAAATCCAACTACCATACGATCACGGCCAGGAAGCTTACCAGTTACTAATCAATAAAGAATTTGATAATCCGATGGATCTTCTTCATAGCTAACAGCTTAGAAAATACAATGTACTTGTACAAGTACATTGATAATCCGATGAATCTTCTTCATAGCTAACAGCTTAGAAAATACAATGTACTTGTACAAGTACATTGATAATCCGATGAATCTTCTTCATAGCTAACAGCTTAGAAAATACAATGTACTTGTACAAGTACATGAACTATATATTGAATAGTAAAAATATCTGTGACTTCCTTAAAAGAACTTCTCATGTACGTCACTAAATAATAGCTTCATACACTTAAAATAACTATCAACAGGATTGAAGCTACCGGTACACAATAATCTATTACATAATAAAGACCAAAAAAGGTTTCTTTCAACAAAAAATATATTCAACAATTCCGCCAATATCAACGAATGAGCCTCTCATCTTCTCATGTGTAGCTTTAGAAATTTTTTTTATAGGATGATCATATTCTACTTCAAGGGTCAGTATTAAAATGAGTGCAGAAAACTGCAATTTACTTAAAATTTCCAAATCCAAGGGCCATAACTTCTGTAAATACTTAATCAACTGAAATGAAACTAAAATTTGACTTGTAAAAGGTTTGTTTTAACAAAACATATTCTAATTTAATATATATATCAAATGTTATACAGAATATAACCTGTCTAAACAGAACCCTGAATAAACCTGAAACCTGTATAAACCCAAATTAAATAAAGTCACAATTTCTTGTTCATTTAACCTGTATAAACAGAACACCTGTCTATTTGGTCACAAGGAGATTCAGTTTAGACAGGTTTCACTGACATGTACATGTACATCTTCTTATGAAAAGACAGCTTATAAACTAAAAACTATTAATAGCAAGAGTTGTCTTTTATTTTAATTATACATCTCTCATAATTCTACAAAAATCATATAATTTTTTATCCTGAACATTTTCAAATCATATCATAAAAATTCTAAGATATTCTCCTTGCTAAAATGTCTCAAAAAACATAAATATTTTAAGATATGATTGTTCATTTGTTGCTATCAACAGGATTGAAGCTATTGGTACACAATAATCTATTACATAATAAAGACCAAAAAAGGTTTCTTTCAACAAAAGATATATTCAACAAAAGACAGCTTATAAACAGTGATAGTCAACAAATCCCACCAATAGTAACAAATGAACAATCACTTCTTGAATATTTACAAATCCAAGGTCCATAACTTTTGAGGAGAGCTACTAGTAGCCTCTGGCTGTATGTAATCCTCATGAAATAAATAAAGAATTAAATTAAAGGACCATAACTTCTGTAAATACTAAATCAATGGGCAGACTGTATGCGCTGACGGACTGAGGATATGAACCTATCTTTTAAAAAAAATCTATTCAACGTGAAACAAAGAATTAACTGAGTGTTGCCTTATAAAGTGATTACTTCACCATGTTATCAGGAAAATTAATTTTTAATTAGTAAGTTAAGTAGTGACTTCTACGAACATCTGAACGAACATCTGAACGGAAGAGACTCATCTTCTGGATAACCAGGAAATACTAACAATACGATTGCTTCCTGGTAATTATATAAGTATCTGTTAACCACAAGAATCTGGACTATCTTTCTGTTATCAATAAATGTCTTCATTTTCCTAAGTATCCTTGGTTAATCATACACCGGTTTAACCCTGCCACATTTGTGTGCCTGTCCCAGGCAAGGACATGGATTTCCAATGTCATATGTCTTTTTTGTGTTCAGTGGGTTAAAGTGAGAAGTGATTGTTCATTTGTTGAAATTGGTGGAATTGTTGACCATCGCTGTTTTAAACATTCTTTTCATAACCTGCTTGAATGGCCACCTCTATTAAGCAGTAAGTAGTATTGTGTGACCTTAAATTTAATTTCCCTTCATAGTGCATTTCATATACAGTTAAACCTGTATTAAGAGGACACATTTGGGACATGGAAAAAGTGGCCTTATAAGACAGGTGACCTCTTAAAAGAGGTTCAATTCATGTGAAATTTTCTCTGACATGACAAGAAAAAGGTGACCTTTTAATACAGGTGACTGCTTAATAGAGATGACCATATGTTAATTAAATTTATATAATAACTAGTTACATCTCTGGTTACAAATGTGTATTATTATCTCAGATAAATTGTGTCCCATTATAGTTCATCGTGAGGGCAAGATCACATGGCCCTCGTCTGACACCATATAATTACCAGTCTGTTCAAGAACAATGTCTGTTCACAACTAAAGATAGGGTTCCGACAACGTAATAACGATAAATAAAAACAAAGATTAGAACATGACAGGATAGGGGGTATATCTTCAATGTTCATGAATCCTAATTATATGAAAATATTTAATTACATAAACATTATAATCATGATGGAATTTGGCAAAATTTATTAGGTCACATCTTTGAGGAAGAATTTCAATATGGAAAATTCAAATTTTTAAGTATAGAGTGGGAAATTGAAGTGGAGTAACAGCTTAAGCCTCAAACTTCCTCAGGATTGATTGATTGGTGTTTAATGCCAACGTTAGTAGTATTTCAGCTATATTGTGATGAACTTCCTAAGAAAGTGTAGACTAAAATTGAATAGAGAATATTTAAATCCTTAGTTATTTGAAATTTGGTCTTCTCCTCTTGAGGGTTAGGTTTTTAGTGTTTAACACCACTTTCAAAAATATTTCAGTTTTACCGTGGCGGTCAGTGTTATTGGTGGAGGAAACTGGAGAACCCGGAGAAAACCACTGACCTGCTGCATGTCACAGACAAACTTTTATCACATATTGTTTTATAGAGTACAACTCGCCACGAACACGATTTGAACTCACGTTAATGGTGATAGGCACTGATAGCATGGTAGTTGTACTACCATACAATAACAACCATGATGGCCCTACAATTTCCTCAGGAAATCTGTGACTAAAAATGAATAGTGAATATTGTGACTATTGAAGTCCTTTAATTTGGTCTTCTCCTATTGATTACTGTACTACATTACAAACAAAATATTTATAGTAGAAATTTCACTGTTCAATGTATTTTCCTTTTTATTGAATAATTAAATTATTTATATGAAAAGAAAGTGTAAACATGTACAGTGGATGGTCAACAATTCCACCAATATCAACAAAAACAAACAATTGCCTCTCACCTCATGTTTGACAAAGAAATAATAGAAAGAGTCAAAAATTCAAAAAAAAATAATAGTGTACAGTGAACATACATATCCTGTAGTTAATAATAGTGAGTGATTGTTGTTTAATGCCTACTTAGCAATTTTTCAGCCATATCATGGCGAGAACAAGTTAATTTTCAATGAAATGATGATGTCAGAGGTCCGTTTTGTATTAGACCAATATGCTGAGTTGGATTTTGATGATACAATAAAATTAAGCATGAAGTAAAAAACAAAAGCATCACTCTGATCAACATTGCATTACACTAAGTAAAGTTCTCCATTATTTTATATTATTTAATCAGCTATTTTTCACAGGGGAGAAAACTCATTGATTATTCAATGGGTAGACAACTCATTACAATGTATTTATACAATAAACCATGCTGGTCAAATATGTTCAAACACAGTTTTTAAATTTTGTGGTCATAATGTTACAGTATCATAAAAAAATTCTCATATAATATTTCAAAAAATTTCTCATAAAATTTTCAAAAAAAAAAAAAAATTTCTCATACAAATTTTCAAAAATTTCTCATAAAACATTTCAAAAAATTTCTCTTCAAATTTATCAGGGTTACAATGTCAAAATCACTTTCATTCCTCATAATTTCTTTAAATTTGAAAAAAAAACAAAAAAAACTTTGTTTTGCCTAAATTTTATTTTAGATACATAAAACCTATCTTGTAACCTGGTCACAAGTCAGTGAACCATTAAACTGTAATTTATTCATAACTTTTTATAGTTGAGATCTGTGTATTTTTATATCGGCTGTTAAAGTATCGTGTGACCTTAAACACTTCAACGTCCATTTTTAGTTTAGCAAACTCAAAAAATAAGAATTCCATTTATATTTAAAAACATGAATTCAAAAATAAATCATGTGCATTAAAAACAAAAACAATTTTTTTCAATAAAATATAAAAATTACAACAAAATGTTGTTTTATTTTAATTAAAAAAAATTAAAACAAAATAATTTAAGGACAAAAAAATTAAAATAAATTCAAAACAAAAAAATAAAACGATATAAAATCAAGAACTTTGTATTGTCATTGCTAGATCTCATTAGAAAAGATTTTTTTATTAAATCTATTTCCCTGTTATATATATATATGACCCCAGAAGTCCAGGATATACCTGAAGCTTACATACATTTAATGCACACAAAGCTATACTACATATATATAAACATTGTACCTGAAGATCTGCAACAGCTGTGAAAACGTTAGTACAAGAATTTTGTGAAAAATAATCCATCTTGTTCTTTTTTTACTAATTTCTTTTATATGTACCAGCATACGGATTTCATTTGACTTTTTAATATATACATGTATATATATATATAGTGAGTATATTAGTTTTTTTACCAAGAAAATGAGTTGAACAAAAAATAATGAAATAAATTATATGTAAACTCAAAAATTAAGAGCAGAAATTTTTTAAAAATAGATTTTGTAATTAATGCAGTATTACTTTTTAATTCAATTTTTAACATTTGCTTCAGGGCTTTCAATATTTTGCAAGTCTACCAGGCACTTCACTGTTTACAGGTGGTACTTTTAATTAAAATTTGAAAAAATTTCTTAAATATTTTATAGAACACTCTTTAAAGTCGGGAGGTACAAAAAACCATTTTAAGTGGTTAAAAGTACCTGGTACCGCCCCTTACTGAAAGGCCTGTCTATTGTGTCAAAAATTGCATTATTATATTTGATATCATTTCTAAATTTCCATATTTCCATATTTAGCCTTAAAGATTAAAAAATTGACAAATAGTACTTCTTTTATGTTGTTTATTATACAAATATTATACCTAACATAATATTTTCTTCATTTAAGACATAATTTTGATCACATAGAGCAATGATCATTGTATTTAATTCTTCAAGAATTGATTTAATTTTAAAACATTGAAAAAATAAATGTTGTAGAGTTTTCAGTGTTATTTTCATAAAAATGGCAAAGTCCATTTGATTTTCCCATTTTCTGTAATATACAATAAAATGAATGCATTTCCACTGAAATTGAATTATTTTTTGCTTGCAGCTTAATAAATTAAGGTTTTTCCAAACTACTTCCTACATGACTTTTTTGCTTTATATTAATTCCCATTTATTTTGACATTTTGGTTCTACAGTTATATTTAATAGTTTTTGATTTAACATCTTTATGCTAAATAATTTTGTTTCTACTGTCACACTAAAATAGACTGTTATCAATATATAACTTACAGAAAAGAATTTTAATGTTAGACTGTAAAATTAGATTTTAGACCCCCAGGTAAAGGTCACCATTTACAATGCAGCCTTCATTTGTAAACATAAATAGAGTCCTCACATCACCATGGTGTTTCAGAGAAGTTGATTTTATCAATTTTTTTATAGCTCCTATGTTAAATTTTGGACTCCGTAAGCTGGGACCACATAGAGACTGTGATATATACACAAGGTTAGGGACCATAAAAAAGGTCATGCTTTATTTTTTAATTTATCACTTTTTCCATTCTGGAGTTATGCCCCGTGAATTATCGAAAACTTCTAATTTTGGTTTCTGCTCAATAACTAAAACATCCCTTAAAGGGGAATTTGCGGTAGTGCCTACCGACAAAATTTGTGGGCAGACTTTATCATCAAAAATCCCTGTTGATATAAACAACATATTTATGAAACTGTATATCACATGACCAACGTGACCAAAATGTCACATACCTCAGAAATTTGAAATTTCGAAGTGATTTTAGTAGATTTTAGACTGACAAAGAATATTTTTTTTAATAAGACTGAAAGTTTCGTAGGGAGGAACACTCGTATCCATGCATGTCAAATATTTTGCTCCAAAAGTAAATGTGAAACTATGTATCATTGATTTTTCCTCCTCAAGATAACCGTGGGCAAAAAAATGAACAATCTGAATGTTTGCTCCGCCCACAGCTATTTATACCCACGGTCCCGGTTTAAGAATGTTATTTGAAATTATTACACAAGGTCAGGGATGATCAAAGACACAAGGCCACTTTCCATTTTGCACTTTACTACATTTTCTGTTCTGGAGTTGTGTATCTTGAATTGTTGAAGAGTATAAATTTCTCAAGTTTCTGCTAAATAATTCAAGTTCTCCTTAAGCAAACTATTTGAAACGTATACACAACGTCAGGGATAAAAAAAGGCAGGCCAAGTTCCATCTCAGATTTTGCCACTTTTCCGTTTGAGTAATCCCCCTTGATTTGCCCAAAATTTCAATACTCATTACTCAGGTTTCTCCTCAATAACTTTATATTCTGCTGATGCAAATAATCTGAAATTTATTAAACATTTCTTATGACCACACTACATAAGAAAACTTCTGATTGTGGTATTTCTTTTCCTGTCCTCAAAAAGTTTTTGTTTGAATTTTTCCCCTTTGAGACTTCTTACTGGCCCCTCCCCATTAGGAAATCAATTTCATCTTTACTAGTTTGAATTGTCCCTTCCCAAGAAACATTCCTGTTAGATTTTGTTATATTGCTCTGCAGTAGAGGAGAGGTTAGGGGTAGGGTTAGGGGTAGGGTCATGGTGTTTAACAATCTAAAGTTTGGTTTGGTTTTATGGTTTTTGGTTTTATGGTGTTTAACGACACTTTCAACAATATTTCAGTTACATCGCGGCGGTCAGATTTATTGATGGTGGAAACCGGAGTACCCCGAGAAAACCATCGACCAGCCAAAAGTGACTGACAAAATTTAGCACATAATGTTATATCGAGTACACCTCGCAATGAGTGGGATTCAAACTCACAACTTTAGTGATGATCGCAGTAGAAGGCTGAAATATAAAAAGATTAAGAACAACAGACAAAGCATTGCTCAGTGATTTTTTTTCTAATATCAAAATAAAGTTTCTTACAAAATCACAAACTTGTTTATCTTATATTCTGAAAACTATAGGCTATATTCAGATTGACAATAATTATCTATTTACTTAAAAATACCATAAAATAGCACTTAATTTTATTAATTTAATACCTGTTCAGAATATTAAATTTTTTAAAATAGGACATACCTGCATGAGCTTCTTAAATTCTTCTGAATAACAAATTTCTCTTTAATCATTTCTATCCTATTGTATTTAAATTTTATTTATAAAATAAATACAGTAAAATCTCTTAATCGAAATTCAGGCGAGTCACATATCAAAAATAATCTCACAGTAAACATACTGTTCCTGATAGTTTCATCTTGCACAATTTACCTCAGATAACTTGATTTGATTTGATTTTGATTTTTGGTGTTTAACGCCACTTTCAGCAATATTTCAGCAATATCATGGCGACTAGTTTCAGTGGTAGAAGAAGCCGGAGTACCTGGAGAGAACCACTGACCATGGGCAAGCAATTGATAAACTTTATCACTTGCGGCTGCGAGTCGAGTGCACCCTTTTTTGTAATCTACAAAGCCGGGTGTGAACCCATGCTGTATTGGTGATAGGCTTGTATGAGTTGTTAGGTAATCCAACTACCTAACTCATTGAGCCACCCGGGCCCCTCAGATAATTTGCATACAGTCAAATCTATCTTATGTGACCTTCCCAGGAAAATTTGGTCACATAAGACAGGTGGTCGCTTAATAAAGATTTAATTGATATGAAATGCACTGTGAATGGAAATAAAAATTATTATTATACCTCATATATTAATTACCATAAATAGATTAATTTGATTGGACAATGGGTAAAAATCAGAACACGTGATCACACAGGACAAAAATCATATTCTGTGAAATAAAAATTATATTCCACCACTTCGGAAGCCTCGCAGGTTTTCCCGCCAGAGTTATCGCTCCTTGACAGGAAAATGTCAGAGGCATTCGGAACGCATCATTTGCAGGCAACCGTTACAATGTGGTTTTTAAATATCTGAAACAACGTTCCAATGAACTTAGAATATGTTTGCCAGCAGTATTTTACATATATATGTGTTTTCTTTGTTTCATTCGGTATAATAAAACATTTATAGCATGCGGGTACAGGAAATATGAAAATTTATCCAACCACAAGTATCATATTCGCCCCTCGGGCGATGTCCTCCGGGAATATGATACTCTTGAGTAAATAAATTTTCATATTTCCCTCACTAACATGCAATAAATGTATAAAGTCACCTTATACAATATTGTTTAACAGAGGTGGTCACTAAAGGCAGGTTTGACTGTATTTAGTTATTCTGATGTAAAATGGAAAAAACAAGAATTATTTTGTACTTTAATTTTAAGCAAGTTTTGACTGTAAAACTATTTTTCAATTCAAAGGAACATTTAAAAAACAAATTCTTTTAACAAGTTTAACATCTTTACATAAATAATTTAACATATCAATAAGATACATGTACAAAGCTAAACAGGCAACTATTTTTTTAATTCTGTGGTTTACAGGTATAATTTCTCATTCTACATTTTTTTATTCTGAATTTTGATTTCTTCCATTTCTTGCTTGATGTAAACAGACAGACAATTCAAAATAATATTACTAAGAATAAATCTACAATTGAATTTTTAAAACAAAAATATAGAAATATATTTCAACAACAAAAGGTGTACCTGCAAATGATTTACATTACTATATGATATCGTTCCTCTATCTTTTTAATTTGTATATATACATTTTTATAATTGATCTATATATACAGTAATATTTTAATATTTTATGTACAGAGAGGTGCAAAGAGTATTCAGTCACTGTAAGTTTTTACTATATATTTCATATAAAACCACATTTCAGGGGCGGATCCAAGATTTCAAGTTAGGGAGGCACACTTAAAAAATTGCGTCGAGCGGAGGGAGGTGGGAAAATTTTTGGGGTATTTCGTGTGAAAAATCACGATTTTACGCCAAAAAAACATATTTTTTCCAATTGCGAAGGGAGGCGCGAAAATTTTCGGGGTATTTCGTGTGAAAAATCATGATTTTACGCAAAAATTAATATTTTTTCCAATTTTAGGGGGGGGGCGTGCGCTGTGTGCGCCCCTCTCTGGATCCGCCCCTGCATTTGGGTGATTTTCAAAAAAATGAAGACTTTGTGTGACATAGAGGGTGAAATTTCAAATTGGACAAATTGACATCATTTTTTGGTCGTAAAATAATGTCAATATGATATATTTTTCAGATTCAGTTGCTCAGTGCAATATATGAAGACAAAATTGTTTTTTCCAACTTTTATTAGTAACAAAGTGTTAAAATGATAACAAATACAGACTTACTTCCTCAGAGGTATCATTTTCTTTTGGGTATGGTAAAAGACCTAAATGTATTTCCATTTGATAATGATATGAAATAGGCACATTTTGGTACCAAACTTTGTGTATATCATGAGAAAACAGTTTCAGTATATCAAAGAAACACTATTTTCACTGTATATTTTAAAAATACTGGTAATTAAAGTTTTCATACAAGCATTAAAAAATATGATCTAATGAGGCTTTATAGTTGTAAATAAATTATTTATATATGCCTAATAAATATAACAAAAGTTAAGTTAAGTTGATCATTGGTGGTATAAACTAGAGGTAACCAAATGAAAATACTGTCCATTTTTTTATGTTTTGTCACACTCCTGACACATTTTTCTAAAAGATAAATACATCAAATATCAAGCTAAATGCAATCATTGTTGGTCACAATAACTTTTTTAAGTAGTAGTACATAATCTATTTTGACTGAAAAAAGGTTTCCCTTGAATATATTTCATTTTTGCATTGTTATGATGTTATTTCAATCATATTTTATCATATTCTAAGTAATACTATCATAATTATAAAAAATGACAACTCAATTTTCAACCATTTATACATCTTTTCAAGAGTATAGTGCTTATTGAGAATTAAATAATTCCCCGAGACAATTACAAGCAGTTTTATGGAGGCTATATGCTTACAAAATAATCTATTTCTTAAATAAAATTGTCACACTCCTGACTCCCTCTCGAAAATAAACTTGTCGAGCTGAAAATAATATAACCAACTTATTCTTTCCAAACTAAAAGTTTTATTTCTTCAAAAGCTTATATTTCTTACAGTTAACAGTAAATATTAAAAGAAGATTCAAAATTATGTTTTTTCTTTTTCTAATGATGAGTGTGCTAATTATTTGCCCTTTAGGAATTTATCTCATCAAAAATGGTTAAAATGGATTTGAAATTTATTAATACTAGTAATAGATCATCTTTTCTTAGTATAAAATTAATTTTTAGTGGTTTTCAAATTAGTTTCCCCATGTTTCTCAATAATTTACTCTGCAAAAAAACTTCCTACTGCAATTGCAATCGACATTTAATGTTTTTATGTCAGGAGTGTGACATATTACTGTTGAATGAAAAATTATTGATAAATTTTCAAAAATGCTATATCAAAAGAATGAAAATCTTTTATGAAAGGCAAGATATATTAAAGTAAGTATTCTGTTTATCTAAAGCAACATACATCAATTTTTCATGTAGAAAAAAAATTCATATTTTGACATGTTTAAGAAAATATAACCCTTTATCATCACTTATTGTGAGAAAGGTGTCATGCAATATACAAAAATACTATAATTATTATTGATTGTTTATATGTAATTAAATTGAAAACATTGTGGAAGTTTGTAGAAGCATGGTTTATTTATTTTTTTATTTAAAAGATATGCCTATTGAAAGTGTCACACTCCTGACATTAGTTATTTTGATTTCCTAGCTATGATATGTCATATATCAGAGCTATTTCCAACTTTTTTCTTTGATTGGGTCTGGAGCTTTTGGAAAATAAAGAAAATTGTGAACTATTAAAGCATACAACATAGTACTATACAACTAAGATAAAATGTCACACTCCTGACATTTTTTGTGTTTCTCCTTATGCAAGCCCAATTTTACAACTATCATATTCATCCAGTCTAATACTACTAAATTATTATAACTAATGTTTTTTTACAACATATTTGGACTTTTCTGAACTAATTAGTTTCAACAATGAAAAACTATTAAGGTTTAATTTGACATTTGTACAATTTTCCAAGTTAAATTTATTCATTTACACTAATTTAAAAAATAGAATAATTTTTTGTCACAAAATCATAGGGTCACAAAACATCTAGATATTTGAAGTAAAATGGTACGAAATTATAGAATACCATCTTTCTTTAATATATTTTTTATTTTATTTTTTTTATCATCAAGGTAAGTTAAGGCAATTTAAAGTTTGTCAGGCTAAAAGGTCACACTCCTGACAAATTTGACCAGTTTTAAGAGGATAACCTTTTAACCGGAAAAGCAATCTCCATGACACTTTGCATGAAGATAACTGTTACCATTGCACTTGTTTTAAGATATTTACCTTTCTTTCATATCATTTAATATTCACATTATACTCTGAAAATGAAAAGTCTTCATTTTTTTGAAAATCACCCATTTTTTTCAAACATTATTCCAAAGTGTCGACTCTTGTTCCAACAAAGGCAGAATAAAATGTAGTTTTACACTGTAATTTTAGCATAATTTTATAATCTATAAATTTTATGAGTTCACGAGTTAAACACAAAACTAAATTTCGAACGTCAAAAAACACAATACAATGAGAGTACATTTGAAGACAAATAATTTAAGTTTGTGTTTAAATCATGAATATCTAAAATCTATGCTTCAAAAAAATATTTTAAAATAATCACAGAAAACTACATACGTTCTCGCTTCTGTTGGTAAAAATATCATCAAAATCGAACATGAATTGACTTTGGAATAATGTTTTGAAAAATTGTGGTTTTATATGAAATATACAGTAAAAAATTACTGTGACGGAATACTTTTTGCACATCTCTGTACTTTTCACTTTTAAGCAAATTCCTGAACCTTATAAAAAATCTTACAATTTACCTTCAGTGCCAGTGGTGTTTAAAGTTAGATTAAATATCCCATCAATTGATGCTTCAATATCTTTTTTAATGTAACTGTGTGGCTACTCACACATGTCAGCGTGTGTAATTATAGCCCAGTACTACAAGGTCAATATCTAGAACGACATACAGGTGTCTCAAAGGATTGTATTGATGCTATCAGACATCTGAGAAAAACCACATACACGTACAAATTCATATGATGACCACATTGTGAACTAAAACAGGATTTTTCTAGACCACAATTTTATGATAGCTTAAACTTAACTTCCACTTTTTAGCATTTTTTAGTCTACCTAGTCAAAAGTCATGGTGTTCTGAAATCGATGACGGAAGTAGCACCTACGTGATTTAAATTTGGGGTTCTACAACAAATATTTCCAAAAATAGTTAAATTGTCATATTTTAATAATTATCACACCTAGTGATTTCATAAACATACAAAAGTACAACTTTGTATTTTGTCAGAGGTAGAGACATCAGGTACACTACAAAAATATTTGTAAAAAAAAGGGGGGTATAATTTCAATATACGAACAGTCAGGCGCGTAGCATAGTCGGACGGCAAAGAAACAGAGTGAATTATCTCGTAGACAACCCATCTTACTACTGGAGAATATCCCTATGCCTTGTCTGAAGTCATGGATCATTTAGTGGAAGAGATATCAAAGCGAGTAGTAACCAATAAAGAGGCGTTTTTTTGTTTTTTTTTTGTTTTTTTTTTGCATCTTATCTAAACCAGGGGCGGATCCAGGGTGCGCACACGGCGCACCCCCCCCCCCCCCCCCTCCCACCCCCACCCCCCCTCCCCCCCTTAAATTGGAAAAAATTAGATTTTCTGGCGTAAAATCGTGATTTTTCACACCAAATACTCAAAAAAAATTCCCGTCTTCCTCCGCTCGACGCAATTTTTAAAGTGCGCCCCCTAACTTGAAATCCTGGATCCGCCCCTGTAAACCCTGGAGCCGAGCGGAGGGAGGCGCGAAAATGTTTGGGGTATTTCGTGTGAAAAATTTTACGCCAAAAAATCATATTATTTTCCGATTTTAGTGCGAAATCTTTCAGTGAAATGAGATGCGTGAAATCCTACTTAAGGTCGATCATGGTCCAACTTATCACTTAAATGTATATGCATTTACACAGATGTGCAAGTCGACTTGGATATGCTTATTGATGACTTTGTTAGCAGAAAGAACCGGCTCCTTGACTTTTCATAAAACTTATGCAGTTGAAAAACAATGAATAATTCATGATAAATAAAAGTTAAGAAAGTAACCTCTATCATACATGTATTTTGTTATCCCTTTCGGCATTAAAGTTTTGAAGGGTATCTAGTAACGTGACCATCCGTCCGTCCGTGAGAGATCTGTCTGGGTAGTCAAGGACATTGAATTTCTAGTTAGTCCGTAGTAATATTGTCAAAAAGGGACAAAATAATCTGAATTTCATGTTGCTAAAAGAACTTCCAAAATGTTCAAAAACGTCACCCTTTCTGTTGTCTAACTTCGCCCCCGAACCGCTTACCAGCACTCTGCCCTGAACCCACTGGGGGCCTTAAGCGGCCCCATACTCTTCGTCGAAGCAGCTTGTGCCTATACTTCTCCATTATTCTGGCTACGCCCCTGAAAATGAACTAAGCGAGTTTTGCGTATTTTGTGACACTAAGTATAAACAAACATGCTTTGAAACCTGTATCCACACGTTGACTTAGGTTGGAAAAGGCAGTTTCTCGTACGTTGGAAATGTACTAGCTCTTGCAAAGTTATTTTTGTCAGGCTCAGAAAAGCATCCAAGGTATAAATGACTAACAAAACAGTTTGAAAATCCAATGACAGAAGTATGTTTACTTGGGAAGGTATATCTTATCTTATTAAATGTTTTATAAGTAACACTAGTCATTTTAGTGCTGGTGAAATCTTCAGAATCACCATATTGTCCCCCAGACCTCCTGCTCTGAGACACCAAATTCCCTTAACAGCTCTGGACTACCAATACAATAAATTTATGTTTAATTTTATCGACATATACAGTTTTATTCCTGCGAGTGAATGTGTAGGTAGGGTCACCAGTTCACTGCTTTGCCCGGGCCTATAATGCCGTTAAGATGACCATGTGTACACAATGTATAAATACACGTACTTGATTTAACTTCAGACAAAATGTATACAGACATGACACCGACAGACACAAATATGACTGTAAATGTAAAACATTGTGCCCCTCCAGAGGACCCGGTTTTAGTGGGTTCGTGTTGCTCAATCTTTAGTTTTTTGTGGAGTGTTTCGTAGATCATTGTTTGTCCTTCTGATTACCCCTTATGGTATCTTCAAACTTTTCTTAAGACGCATTAAAACTCGCACTGCAGCGCTGTCAAATATTAATTTTCATTTCTCAATTCAATTACATAAAATGTACATTGTATTCATTGATGCATACATTCATTCATTCATTTCTCAATACTCAACACTACCAGCAAATAATGTTATCACGCAAAATACATTTGTTTAAAAACCAATTCAAGGGAGATAACTCTATTACATTTGTACAAATCTCAAACTGATCACACAACAAATTAAATGTATCAATAATTTGAAGGAAAAAAACTTTGATTATTTTCAACTTTGTCTGTTATGTGGTAAAATTGAATTTTTCTGATATTCTTGTGCATTCTCGCAGTGGCGGATTCAAAAGGGGGGGGGGGGGCTTTTGGGGCATCGGCCCCCCGTCCAATAAGCCAATCATATATATTAACATACGTTTTTCAAGGTTGTTGAACGATAAGACTCTTAATCAAATTATTTCGAACTGTGTGATGAAAGTAAAACTAAATACAAATTAATTTCTTTGTACTGATTTAATCTTCAAAGAGGTAAGTAATTATGCTAAATCAAAAGTTGAAGTTTCTTTGAAGTTTTTATGAATGCATCGTCAAAATACCAATTAATCAGGTATTGTCTTAAGCCGTTCTATACACATATCTAGCGTCATAATTGCATAGGTATAACCACCAACACCTGTAAATTGAGGCTCTATGAAGGAAATTCTTATTTAAATGTCATTTATTTTACAAATGAAATTAAAGGCATATGTCGCTATATATTTTTTGAAAATATAAATTTATATAAAATAATGAAAATGTAATAGAAAAAATACTAGATTTAATAGATTTTGTTTCCTGTTGTTGTTCAGATCCTTTATCATGATCACCCAGAGCCACTTTGGGGCTTCAGTCGGTTTCATCTAATGTCAATGTTACCAGAGACAGAAGAATTCTCTTTTTTAAAACCGACTTGCCATGTAAAGATACTTTGCATGCAGAATTGGCTCAGGGGTATTCCCTTCTAGTGAGGTAGAGACTCGACATAGTGTAATAATACAGTGTAAATTGTAATTGTATATATACATTGTTTAGGATCCCGGAGAATGCTGCATAAGTTGGAAAAACTTGTGTCTGATTCTCATTGTAGGGTTAGTTTAAGTTTATAGTGTTTAACGCCACTTTCACCAATATTTCAGCTTTATCGTGACGGTCAGTTTTATTGTTGGAGGACACCGAAGAACGCGAAGAAAACAACCGACCTGCCACAAGTCACTAACAAACTTTATCACATAATGTTGTATCGAGTACACCTTGCCTAGGTGGGATTCGAACTCACAACACTAGTGGTGATAGGCACTGATTGCATAGGTTGATAAGCTTTAAAAATTATATCATAAACATTTATCCGATAATCGTCCAGACTAAAATTCCTTGTTTTTTTACTTTATTTTTTTTTATTATTATTATAATTAATTTTGTCTAATATTATTTTTTATTATTATTATTAAATCGTCTATATTTCTCCCCCACATACGGAACTCCATGTATATATAAAATGACTAAATGTACGTATTTTGGGGTTTATGAGTAACGGATTACGTGACTTACCTTGCATCACTCAGTTCTGAAGTACGTGGACGTTAGATTTCCTTGGATACGTTTTTGATCCCAACTATTTCAATTAAAGAGAGAGCGGCTTCTTCAAAAACTCCAGTTATTGTATAATGTCAATCTTTTTTTAAAAAGTTTGATTGAATTAAAATAAATTATTTATAAAATCTTTGTATAAACAAATTTCTGAATAAGGTAACAAAACAAAATGGATACTTTTCACACACGGCTTGACAATTCAATTTAAACTGAATAAACTATTGATATAATCAGATTAAAAGAACAAAATGTAACAATTCAAATTTCAATATGAGAATTTATTGTTGGAGTATAGCTTAAGGGTTAAATGATAATTATCACAAGTTTTGAATAAATGATTGTGTCGTGTCCATGGTTAATTATTGAAAAATTCCTCAAAACATGGCGATGTTTATCATGTGACTTCACACTATTGCTTCCGCTCTTGAAAGGTTAAAAAACATATTTTAGGACTTTTACCAAAGAGATTAAAAGGTAGGCTTTCATACAATTTACATTTATCATTATTTTTATATTTTTTAAATTATTGTTTATTATATTTTTTATTTATTTTTAACAATTTTTTTTTTTGGGTTAATTTCACATTTTTCCAACTTTATATCTATATTATAACTTTATATAACGTCTATATTTCCTCTTCAAATACTATGTCATTTCCACAAATGTCATAATTTAAAAAAGATACAAAAACAAGTCGGGTCAAACAGGAAACATAAAGGTCTGTTCGACCAGAAACAAGAATGGGTTTTTTTGCGTTTGCATTTTTAATTGTGTAATACCAGTTTGTGTATATATCAGTTTAGCAAATTGGTCTATAGCCTTATGTGATATTCTGTACACACCAATAAAATATTTGTATTGAATAATAATCTTCCAGTTTCTACTACTACTACTTCTACTTTATACGATGTTCCATCAAATACTGATGATTATACATCGGCGAGAACAGACAAGATAAAATCTCAAAATAAACATAAAATATAACATGTATATACACTGTACAGAAAAAAAGGTGGATTTAGAATTTGTAACCTTGGATCAGAGTTTTAAACTGATCCAAGGACTGCCCTGGCACAACAATGCTGGCTGGTAGTGAGTTCCAGATGCGTATTGTCTGTGGAAAGAAACTGTATTAGTAGTCTTTAGTTGTGCTGTAGGTTTGGAAATGAAGTTTGTTGGTGGACCTGGTTATTTTCTGTTGATGAGTGACATACTGGTTAGGATCAATGACCACAACATTGTTGGTTATTTTATAAAACATCGTGACTCTGGCTCTCATACGTCTTTGTTCAAGAGTCTCCTAATTCAGGTTGCTTATCATGTCGGATACACTGCTTGTGTTATGGTATCGACCAGATACAAAGCGTGTTGCTATCCTCTGTACTCTTTACAATTCATCTTTTGGTATGTGGTGACCTAATACCTTTTGGGATTCGAAGTTGCTTACTGATATTGCCGGAAGGAAATATCAGAACACAACTCTGGCTTCGAATCCCAAAAGGGATTAGTGGTGACCATACAGTAGAGCAGTATTCTAAATTTAATCTTACTATAACTTTGTATGCGTTCTCCTTTGTTGTTTCATTTCTGACCTTCAGGTTTCTTTGTAGAAATCCTAGTAATTTGTTGGCTTTCCCAGTGATGTTACAGATGTGGGTGTTCCATGTGAGATTGCTGGAGAGCGCAACACCTAAATACTTGGCTTCTTTGACGTCTTCAAGAATATGTCCTTTCAAAGAATATCTGTTTTCAATTGGTGTCCTTGATCTTGTGATGGACATGGAGTTACATTTCTTATTCATTTTAAGTTGATAATAAAGAAAATTGTATGATCTTGAGAAAAATACTTGTAGAAAAATCAATTTCGAGAATTGAGACGCACTTTGTTCATTTTGGAATAAACACTACTTGATTTGAATTAATCCATTATTACTAAGTTTATGTTACGTTGAGTGAGTGAGTGAGTGAGTGAGTGAGTGATTGTTGTTAACGCCAACTCAGCAATTTTTCAGCTATATTATGGCAAGAACAAGTTAATGTTCAATGAGATAATGATGAGGTCCGCTTTGTATTAGACCAACACGCTGAGTTGGATTTTTATAGTGCTAGCTCACTGAAACAACAGTCCGCGGGTTGACATGTCGCCTCACTCGGGCACACTGTTATGGTTCCGAGGCAACCAGTTTATACTCTAACTCCTTAGTGCTACACATAACGGAGAAGTATCAAACACCGATTTTATAGTCTTGCGTTTGACCCGATCGGGGCTCGAACCCACGCTAACCATTGCACCTAACCAAAAAAAGCATACATCATTAATGAATATATATATATATATTTTCAGACGTATATGTAATATTTAGTATTAACCTAGTATCACAAGTAACTTTGAGACCCAGTGGGACAGATATATTGTATGGTTGTCACTTGCTTAGACGTTTGTATAATATACTTTATTTCCTGTGACTGTATAATGAATTCTTCATTATCCTATACAATATATTAAAAATTGCTGAGTTAGATTGCTGTCAAATTATAATATTAAGTATGTATGTACCATCTACACACGCATATACACATATCTTATGTCTATCTCTAGATTTGCCTTACGAGACAAGGTAGCACTACGATTATTGAAGCTCTTTTTTTTAAGGGAGCGGATGTGGTCGAGTGGTCTAGGGCGCTGGACGTAATGCTAAGCGAATGGTGCTGCAGTGTATCAATGGTGTGAGTTCATATCCCGTCGAGGGAAGAACAACAATTTGACAGCTCAAAAATCTAATTCTAACACTGTTTGGTTTAATTTACAGACGTATATATATATATATATATAATGAATGTATACTGAAGTGCAAATTATGCGAAAACCTACGGACATGACATAACTATTGAGTAAAAATTGTGTTTATCATAAAAACAAACAGATTCAGATATGTGATTTTTGTTTTATAATTACAAGTCAAACACACCCTTTACAATATAAAGAATTACCATGATATATTTCATACTTTCTCTAATAATAAGTTATTCACTACACAATTGTTACGATTTTTTTTTTTGGTACATTTAAAGAAAGGATGATTTATTTGTTCACGAAAGTTAAGAAATGTGTGTTTTTGATTTAATATATGAGGTCTTCCTGACAGAGAAATAATGTGTGTGTCATACATTCATTAACCTCCAGGCCAAGAAATTAACTTGACGACATATTTTATAATGTAGTAATTAAATACTTTATTTATAAAGAGGGTAATATTTTTCAAACTGGTATCGGACATTTTCCGAAGGCAACTTGTCCACAATGTGTCCATATGCGGATCCAGAGGGGGCCGCCCCCTTTTGAGCTAGATTATAGACTGGTAACGACGTATTTTAACAGAATATTTCCAGTTTCGTCCTTGTCATTTTTCTTTTTACCATGTTTTGTTATTTTCGCTTTGAATTACAACCCGGTATCTCTTGATTTTTCTTAAAACAAATTGCTTCGAAATCAGATTTTTTTTTTTCTTCTTATGGGAATGTGATCCGCCTCTGGTGTGAGTGGTACCACGGGTATACACTGTGTGGATTCCGCCTCTGGTGTGAGTGGTACCACAGGAATACACTGTCTGGATCCGTCTCTGGTGTGAGTGGTACCACAGGTATACACTGTCTGGATCCGTCTCTGGTGTGAGTGGTACCACGGGTATACATTGTGTGGATCCGCCTCTGGTGTGAGTGGTACCACGGGTATACACTGTCTGGATCCGCCTCTGGTGTGAGTGGTACCACGAGTATACACTGTGTGGATCCGCTTCTGGTGTGAGTGGTACCACAGGTATACACTGTCTGGATCCACCTCTGGTGTGAGTGGTACCACGGGTATACACTGTGTGGATACATGTCACTTTTCTCCATTAATATACCGTTTTGAGAGGACTGAGCGAAAATGTCTTAATGAACCTAAATATAGAACAATTAATTAAAGTTCAATACTATTGACTTGGAAATAAATACGCCTATTGTATGCATGTTATTAGTCATAAGATCACTCGATTAATCAATATAATATATATTTATATATCTTATGGAAAAACATATATTTAAAACAGCAATTTAACGGTTGATTCGGAATTTCCCACATTTTTAGTTTTATTACAAACGGATATTTGGACCTAGATAACTAAATGTTTGCGCGTAGTCATTAGTGTGCTTACACGACCGTGCAGTCACAGTACACATATATTTGTTTATATCTACCTTAAAGCAACATTGAAAATATATACTTCGTTTTTAATGTTCTCCAGAATAAGTGAAAAACATAGAGATAAGGTGTGTACGTAACTGAGACAAAGGAATAATAGATGTCATTCACGTGAATGTTTGAATGAGAACAACTTGTGTGAACGGTTCCAAGAAGATTATATTTTATAGTAGAAATTTTGACTTGATTTCCAAGAAAAAAAAGTGTTGACTCAACAGATGGTATTCACGTGAACTTTTAAATGTGAACAATTTGTGTGAACTGAAGAATTTTGTATTTTATAGTAGAATATTTGACTTGATTTCCAAGAAAAAAAAACGTGTTGACTCAACTAATATGTTGTTCGCTTCTTGCCAAGAAAACAAGTAAATATTTTAGGATAACAACATAAAAAACAAAAATAGGAAAATGTAAGTACAAGTATTTTACACAATACACATCTTTTTATATTTTTTTCAGATATAATACTGGAAAAAATTAATTAAAGGGGCATTATCTGCCAAAATCGTAAATTTTTGTTACCCATAAAAACTATCAGATATGATTGATGCCTTAATAAAACGTGTTTCTGTAACTTATAAATGTTAAGAAATGTACGCATATCGGGGAAAAAAGGTGCAACTGCTCGTGTTTTGAGATCGATCAAGAAATGGACGCCATCTTATTAATTATCGGTATTGTTTACGGAGTTTGCCGAATCGTCATTAAATCAATACAACAATGCACTTATTTCTTATTTTCTGTGAATCTGCTTTCAGTCGACGTTAATTACGGACAAAGGACCATGCAAGTTTGCAGTTAATAAGCGACAAAATACAAATTATTCGTTTTTACCTGTCACTAGTAAGGTCAGTTGCATACGGAGAAACCGAGGTCAAATTATTTGCTTGCAAGGAAATAACAAATCGATGGTAATTTTCGTTCTCAAAAGGCGAAAAGTGGTACGATAAGCTGTTTAATGTGAAATATTTACCTTTATTTCATTATTTTAAAGCTATTTACCAATTTCCAAAACATATAATTTTTTTGGTCAAAATCGTAGCTAATGCTATAAGATATATATCAAGTGTATTTTACAACTTAACTGAAATCTTATTATCTTATAGCACTGCTAAGATATCTCTCAAAGTCTTATAGAATAACTTATATATTTCACAACTTAATTGATATCTTATTATCTTATAGCGCTGGTAAGATATCTCTTAAAGTCTTATAGAATAACTTATATATTTCACAACTTAATTGATATCTTATTATCTCATAACGCTGGTAAGATATCTCACAAGTCTTTTAAGATATCTTATATAGATTGTACAATTGTATATAGTATTCTATAGCTTTGACCCGATATCTCAAAAAACTTTGCGACAAAAGAGATGATTTCAATTTTCCCGTTGTGAACTTTCCATTTATATGTAGCATCATTCCAGTAACATATGTATATGGAGTATAAATCTCTCAATTGTTCCGATATTCCAGAGCTTGTGGTTCTTATCAGGATTTCCTTGATAGAGGGTTGCTGCTAACAAGGAAGCTACTGAACCACGGGTCCCTAGTGTTAAGGTGAAGTAATTACTTCGAACGTTAAAAAAAAGGTCCCCACCATGACTTGGTTAACCGTTACGGAGTATCTGTGTCACAAATGACCGTGGATATGTTCCTTTGCCGTAATCACAAATTAATCTGGTTCTTTCCTCATTCACGACTTATCACCGGGTTTATAACAAGAGTAACACGATGGGTGCCACATGTTGAGCAGGAACTGCTTTCCCCTTCGGAGCACCTAGGTTCACCCCCGGTTTTGGTGGGAATCGAGTTGCTCGATCTTTAGTTTTCTTAGTAATGTTTTGTACATCGTTGCTTGTCCTTTTGTCCCTTTTCATTTAACCGTTGTATTGTCTGTCCTTCTTCGATTTCCGCCACGATATAGCTGAAATATTGTTGAAAGTGGCGCTAAACACCATAAACCTGGTCCAACCTTGTTAGTTTTACGGCATCTGGTTACCCCTTTGGTATCTTGAAACTTTGTCTTGTTTGACCACAGAAAAGGATGGAATCCAACAACGAAACGACCTCCTTATCTTAAAATAAACAATAGCTTAATAGGTTAGTACTTTTATTGTTGTTCATCTCAAGGTCACAATGGAGTCTTCCTTGACGAGCAGTGACCTAAAGGTGCGTTTACAGCTCCTTTCAAATTCACTTCTAGCGTTTGAACATATCCAGCCCCCCCCCCCCCCCCTTCTATTTTTAATGTAACATCAAGTTACTTAACATATACATATATGCTGCTATGTTAGAAAAAAAACATATCGTTTACTATGAATATACATGTAGGCCTAACATATATAAATCATGTATAGCTTGATTTATTATAATACAAAAAGTAGACTTTAAGTCTAAAATATTTTTTTCCTTTTATTCTGCACAAAAAAAAACAACAACAAACAAATAAAACAACACAAAAACAAAAAATAAATAAAAATCTAAAAATAAATAAAGCACCACACCTAATAGTACATTTTTGTTTAATGAGTTACATTTAAACCAAAATATTGAGATATGTTAAATTTAATAGAAAAACTAAACAGACACATACTTAAGTCAGCAATGTCAAGAATTAAAGCAATTATTTATGTTTTTTTTATTTTAATTTGATTTCTCTAAAAGGTTTAGCAAGCTTCAACAAATCTTCTGATCTTTTATATAAACATGGTCGTCAATCGTATGACTGTGACCTTCTGTTCATGTGGTGTGACCTTTCCATTCATAAAGTTTAGATAAGATATTATCTCCCTTTATTATCAACAACGTATGTGTAATGATTAGCATCACGTGGTTAGCGTACCGGGTACTTGTCTGGAGTGCGGTATATCGTGGTTTCGATCCCCGATCGGGTTAACCCAAAAGACTATAAATAGGTATTTTCTGTCTCCGCCCATGCACACAGCATTAATGAGATAAGACTGTTTGTCTTAGAATCGAACCATAATGTGACCTGGTTGTGAGACATGTCTCAGTACCTTGTGGACTGTTGTTTCACATTGTGAGCTAGCACTTTGAAAATCCAAGAAGCGTGTTGGTTTTGAATAAAGCAGACGTCATCATCATTTCATCAAAAAAGTAAATTGTCCCCGCCATCATATGGCTGAAAATGCTAGTCGTGGTATATCACTGCGGGTCCCACTAATGGAGCAGGAACTGTTTTCCCTTCCAGTGAATTCATCCTCGGTTTTTAGTGGGATTCATGTTGATCACTATTAAGTTTTCCGTGTAGTGTAATGTAGTTTATTGTTTGTCCTTTTTCTTTTGACCATTGAGTTGTCTGTCCTTTGATTTACAGTTTCAGATTACTCCTTTGGTATCTTCAAACTTTTGGCCACTGTAATGTTTGTCCTTTGATTTACAGATTACTCCTTTGGTATCTTCAAACTTTTGACCACTGTATTGTTTGTCCTTTGATTTACAGATTACCCCTTTGGTATCTTCAAACGTTTGGCCACTGTATTGTTTGTCCTTTGATTTACAGATTACCCCTTTGGTATCTTCAAATGTTTGGTCACTGTATTGTTTGTCCTTTGATTTACAGATACCCCTTTGGTATCTTCAAACGTTTGGCCACTGTATTGTTTGTCCTTTGATTTACGGCTTCTGATTACCCATATGTGGTCTCTTTTCTTCATATGCTAATCTGTGTTTAAATTTATTGCTTGTTGAACAGATATATATTAGTGTATAGTATTTTACAAGCCTGAACAGGGTGGTCGTGATCGTATGGTAGTTGGATGTATAACTACATATGCAATCAGTGCCTATCACTACTACCGTTGTGAGTTCGAATACCACCCAGACGAGGTGTACTCGATACAACATTAAAACTCATGTTTTCTCCACCAATAAAACTGACCGCCACGATATAACTGATATATTGCTGAAAGTGGTGTTAAATACCATAGACCCCCCACTTTACAAGTCTGAAATTTTGACACAACAGTGTCAGAGTTCGATGTTTTAACAGACATTTGTTCATCCTCTTCAAGGTCATTTCTAATTATCTATATTTATACATAACCTCTAGCAAGTGACAACCCTATAATTACGTCTGAATCTTCAACCCAATAGTGTTAGAGTGACATTTTTTTCCACCCACTTCAAATAGAAAATGGTCATTTCTAGAGACGGTATACAATACATATACCATTATCTAGTACGTGACAACCATATAATATATGTCTGAATGTTCAACCCAACAATATTAGGGTTAAATGTTTTAGCTGACATTTTTTTCTTCTTATCTCAGTGGAATTTGAACGTATACCATTGGTACACTGGTACACTGTAACACTAATGCGGTTGCATTATGCAAGACCATTTATTTAGTCCACTCAGACAAATCCTCTGTAAAAATATAGTTTTATTGGGGTGCCACTAGTGGAGCAGAAACTGCTAACTCTTCCGGAGCACCCGAGTTCACCCCCTGGTTTTTAGTGGGTTCGTGTTACTCGATCCTTAGTGTTATATGTATGTTTTGTAGATCGTTGTTTTCCTTTTGTACTTTTTCTTTTTGCCATTGTGTTGTCTATCCGTCTTCGATTTCCGGATTCTGATTACCCCTTTGTTACCTTTAAACTCTTCTTATTTACCGAGGGGTACCTTGTCAAGTAATGTAAATCTTAGGGTTGACATTATATCTGAGTGAGTGAGTGATTATTGTTTAACGCCAAATGAGTATTTTTCTGTTATATCATAGCGAGAACATGTTACATTCGATGAGATGACGGTGATGTCCACTTTGTCTTAGTTTAAACATATTTTATTTGCCAATTAAACAGACAAAATGGATTAGCCACAAGTTAAGCAAACTTATGAAGTCTTCTTCACCCAAAACTGGTGTAATATTACTTTAAAAATAAATATTTTGACAGCATTCTATCTCAGAATTTTGAATTATTTATTCAATCACACGAAATAAATATTACTATCGTCTCAAGCAAGTGACTATAATGCCGTTTTTGTATTGCCTAGATATAAATCCTGTGTAATGGTGTTCCTGTTGCTCCAGGTTTAGTTTTCTGTGTAGTGTTTTCTACACCAGTATTTGTCTATTCGTCTTGGACCATTGTATTGTCTATCTTTCTAATTACAGCTTCTATTCGTCTTGGACCATTGTATTGTCTATCTTTCTAATTACGGCTTCTATTCGTCTTGGACCATTGTATTGTCTATCGTTCTAATTACGGCTTCTATTCGTCTTGGACCATTGTATTGTCTATCTTTCTAATTACGGCTTCTATTCGTCTTGGACCATTGTATTGTCTATCTTTCTAATTACGGTTTCTATTCGTCTTGGACCATTGTATTGTCTATCGTTCTAATTACGGCTTCTATTAGTCTGTTTTGGACCATTGTATTGTCTATCTTTCTAATTACGGCTTCTATTCGTCTTGGACCATTGTATTGTCTATCTTTCTAATTACGGCTTCTATTCGTCTTGGACCATTGTATTGTCTATCGTTCTAATTACGGCTTCTATTCGTCTTGGACCATTGTATTGTCTATCTTTCTAATTACGGCTTCTATTCGTCTTGGACCATTGTATTGTCTATCTTTCTAATTACGGCTTCTATTCGTCTTGGACCATTGTATTGTCTATCTTTCTAATTACGGCTTCTATTCGTCTTGGACCATTGTATTGTCTATCTTTCTAATTACGGTTTCTATTCGTCTTGGACCATTGTATTGTCTATCTTTCTAATTACGGCTTCTATTCGTCTTGGACCATTGTATTGTCTATCTTTCTAATTACGGCTTCTATTCGTCTTGGACCATTGTATTGTCTATCTTTCTAATTACGGCTTCTATTCGTCTTGGACCATTGTATTGTCTATCGTTCTAATTACGGCTTCTATTAGTCTGTTTTGGACCATTGTATTGTCTATCGTTCTAATTACGGCTTCTATTAGTCTGTTTTGAACCATTGTATTGTCTATCGTTCTAATTACGGCTTCTATTCGTCTGTTTTGGACCATTGTAGTGTCTATCTTTCTAATTATGGCTTCTATTAGTCTGTTTTGGACCATTGTATTGTCTATCTTTCTAATTACGGCTTCTATTCGTCTTGGACCATTGTATTGTCTATCGTTCTAATTACGGCTTCTATTCGTCTGTTTTGGACCATTGTAGTGTCTATCTTTCTAATTACGGCTTCTATTCGTCTTGGACCATTGTATTGTCTATCTTTCTAATTACGGCTTCTATTCGTCTTGGACCATTGTATTGTCTATCGTTCTAATTACGGCTTCTATTAGTCTGTTTTGGACCATTGTATTGTCTATCGTTCTAATTACGGCTTCTATTCGTCTGTTTTGGACCATTGTATTGTCTATCTTTCTAATTATGGCTTCTATTCGTCTTGGACCATTGTATTGTCTATCGTTCTAATTACGGCTTCTATTCGTCTGTTTTGGACCATTGTATTGTCTATCTTTCTAATTACGGCTTCTATTAGTCTTGGACCATTGTATTGTCTATCGTTCTAATTACGGCTTCTATTCGTCTTGGACCATTGTATTGTCTATCGTTCTAATTACGGCTTCTATTCGTCTGTTTTGGACCATTGTAGTATCTATCTTTCTAATTACGGTTTCTATTCGTCTTGGACCATTGTATTGTCTATCTTTCTAATTATGGCTTCTATTCGTCTTGGACCATTGTATTGTCTATCTTTCTAATTACGGCTTCTATTAGTCTTGGACCATTGTATTGTCTATCGTTCTAATTACGGCTTCTATTCGTCTTGGACCATTGTATTGTCTATCGTTCTAATTACGGCTTCTATTAGTCTGTTTTGGACCATTGTATTGTCTATCGTTCTAATTACGGCTTCTATTCGTCTGTTTTGGACCATTGTATTGTCTATCTTTCTAATTATGGCTTCTATTCGTCTTGGACCATTGTATTGTCTATCTTTCTAATTACGGCTTCTATTAGTCTTGGACCATTGTATTGTCTATCGTTCTAATTACGGCTTCTATTCGTCTTGGACCATTGTATTGTCTATCTTTCTAATCACGGCTTCTATTCGTCTTGGACCATTGTATTGTCTATCTTTCTAATTACGGCTTCTATTCGTCTTGGACCATTGTATTGTCTATCGTTCTAATTACGGCTTCTATTCGTCTTGGACCATTGTATTGTCTATCTTTCTAATTACGGCTTCTATTCGTCTTGGACCATTGTATTGTCTATCTTTCTAATTACGGCTTCTATTCGTCTTGGACCATTGTATTGTCTATCTTTCTAATTACGGCTTCTATTCGTCTTGGACCATTGTATTGTCTATCTTTCTAATTACGGCTTCTATTCGTCTTGGACCATTGTATTGTCTATCTTTCTAATTACGGCTTCTATTCGTCTTGGACCATTGTATTGTCTATCTTTCTAATTACGGCTTCTATTCGGCTTGGACCATTGTATTGTCTATCTTTCTAATTACGGCTTCTATTCGTCTTGGACCATTGTATTGTCTATCTTTCTAATTACGGCTTCTATTCGTCTTGGACCATTGTATTGTCTATCTTTCTAATTACGGCTTCTATTCGTCTTGGACCATTGTATTGTCTATCTTTCTAATTACGGCTTCTATTCGTCTTGGACCATTGTATTGTCTATCTTTCTAATTACGGCTTCTATTCGTCTTGTATTGTCTATCTTTCTAATTACGGCTTCTGGTTACCTCTTTAGTTTCTTAAAAACAACTTTTCTTACAAATAGCAATATATAGTACCTCGACTATCGACTGAATATGTTGACGAATATAAAAGTTTTAATTACCATATTGTGTCTAATGTAGGTTATTGTACATAACTATATAGTTTTACGTATATCTAATTGATCATGTTTTACCCCGGGGACTGGTATTTATTTTAATCAATAAAAGAGGAGTGGAGAAGAAGTTATAATAAAAATATAAATTGTTTACTTGTAATTAAGTCTTATTGTATTAAATATTTATTTAGTGTGATGAAACTTGCAGACTTGTAGTAATTCCATTGTTTGTTTGTTTGTTTTGTTTGTTTGTGTGAAACAGATTGTTGTCAGAATCGATCGTTTATTATTACAGACGTACGTAACACGGCGGGTGTCTTATAAGAAGCACTTGAGTTCACTTCCGGTTTTTTGGTGGAGTCCCTGTAGCTAATCTTTTTAGTTTTTTTGTGTTGTCCTGTTGTGTGTCTTTACGTTCTGAGTTCCATGTTGTGAGGTCCGTTACGATTGCTGCATGAAAACGATGTTCGGGTTCGTCTTTACCTCAACATGTTTGCATGTCTTATTTACGTAATTTATGTTTGTTTGCGCATAATAGTGTTGTCCAACACATATTGTGTTATACATTTTTTTCTTGGTCTTGTTGCCTTCGGTATTCTCCTTCGTCTTAAGTACTCTATGTTGCCTTCGGTGTTCTCTAACGTTTATTTACAAATGCGGACATTATTAAAATAACCATCATAAAGTACGTTAATAGTAAAACTATTTAAAAGTCTTTGGAAGCCAATAAACAAGACAGTCAAAATCGGCTACGGTTAACTAAGCCTATAGGAAAATGACCTTAAATACAATATTGACATTATTTTGTGTATCCTATATTATGACCAAATTGTAATTTTCTATGTTTTCTATGTTTTGTTTGTTTGTATTTGTATTTTCTTGACCCACATGGGTGTATTATTATGCAAATAAAGAATATATATTATTAAGGAACTACATTGTATAACTTTCAAGCATGAATAAACATGTATATTTAATAAGCCATTGTCAGTGCTGAAGCATGAATTAATTCTAGACAAAGTAAACATATATTAATATTTAATAAACCGATGTCCGTTCATACTTGATTTTATAGATTCTCAACAAATCACTACCTTGACTGTACTGTAGATGATATACTCAATCGATTGACTTTAATGTTACAAAGACATAATGAATGGAATATTCATGACGAGGTGTACTCGATACAACATTATGTGATCAAGTTTGTCAGTGACTTGCGACAGGTCGGTGGTTTTCCCCGTGTCCTCCTGTTTCCTCCACCAATAAAGCTGACCGCCGCGATGTAACTGAAATATTGTTGAAAGTGTCGTTAAACACCATAAAACCAAACCAATCTATAGATTGTTAACCAATCACTACCTTTATTGTACTGTAGATGAAATTATACTCAATCGATTGACTTTATTACAAAAACATGATTATAGATTATTCAAGAATATTCCAAAGCTATTTCTATCTGGAGTTCCTTTATAGAGGTTGGTGTATGGTTTATGGTGCTTAACGCCACTTTCAACAATATTTCAGTTATACCGTAAGGTCAGTTTTATTGTTGGTGGAAACCGGAATACTCGGAGAAAACCACCGACCTGTCGCAATTGACCAACAAACTTTATCACATAATGTTGTATCGAGCACACCTCGCCGTGAACAGGGTTTGAACTCACAACTTTAATGGTGATAAGCACTGATTGCATAGGTACATGTAGTTGTAAATCCAACTACCATACGATCACGGCCACGACTGCCTCCCCTTTATAGAGTATTACTGCTAACATGGAATTTACGGGACCCTAAGGTTTATATGGAATCAGGGTGTTCCTGAACATTGAAATTTATTTAAGGATCCGGGTGGCTCAATGAGTTAGGTAGTTGGATTACCTAATAACTCATACAAGCCTATCACCAATACGGCGTGGGTTCGCGCCCGGCTTTATAAATTACCTAAAAGATGCACTCGACTCGCAGCCGAAAGTGATCAAGTTTACCAGTTGCTTGCCCGTGGTCGGTGGTTCTCTCCGGATACTCCGACTTCTTCCACCACTAAAACTGGTCGACATGGTATAGCTGAAATATTGCTGAAAGTGGCATTAAACACTAAAAATCAATCAATCAAAATTAACATTTAACATTTTGGTTACGTAAATGACCGGCTGATTGTTTTTCTTATGTATTTGATTATTTTGTAGATTTTGAATAGAGGGGAACAAATATAACCAATGAACAACATAGAGGGGTGAGTATCATCATTATATTCTTGTTGTATCCATAAAACCATTTTCTTCCAGGCAAGAGCCAAATTGAATCTTTGTAGACACATACCCCTTGACCCCAGAAGATGAGATAATATATTATTAATTGTTTTAATTAAGGAATATGTTCAATTTTTGAACAGGTTATACAAGTATATTACGATTATTTCATGGGATTATTTGAATTTGTCGTTGGCGAATGAATATGTTGATGACGTCACAATACCAATCCAGGTTATCAAGGATAACCAATTTTTCTCCAGGCGTATTAACCAATCAGATTGCAGTAATCATATCAAATTAAATTAGTTTCAATTAAGACCAACATTGCAGGTTGATTTTATGATATGCTATTAGATAACAAAATAACCAATGACTATTGTTCCCTCAAAGGGTACCTTAATCTAAGAGCAAGTTTTATTCCAGTAAGAGTATGGGGAACACACCGTTTTGTTGTTATGTGTTCCCCGTACACCTACTGGACTAAACCAACAATAACACACAATAATATATATGTATTTGAATAGAAACGTAGATATCAAATTTGTTTGTTTCATTCTTAAAGGTATGTTAATATTCGACTTTATCTTGGATTTTGAAAACTTAATCATTTAAACATGAAAGAATAATTAAATACTTTTTGAAATAGATACAATCGTAAATAATGTTATATATTCATATTTGTACCCAATTTAAAGGTAGATCCCTTCTTTTGCTACCAATCAACAGGATGTTCCACTGTTTTATCCGGCAAGTAAGACACTGACCTAGTATCTCATACGCTTTTCTTTTAAATAAGATTATCAGCTATCTCATGTATACATTGTTTTTGGACAATCATCGTGATTGATTTCATCAAACCTTTCTTATGAAGATCATATTAATTTCCATAGATTATATTAATTTCCATAGATTATATTAATTTCCATAGATTATATTAATTCTTTGGATTTGTTTGCTTCATTTTTAAAGGTATGTTATATTTCATAAATACCTAGATATCAAATTTAATGGGCACGACGTGTTTCTGGAATCATCTTAATCAGATACGCTCAAAATCGGAAGATTGGAAAATAAAATAATCTAAAGTTTTTGGGAGCAATAAAACCAAAGGATGGCTAAAAATAGATTTGGTTTTCAACAATTTAAGACGTATTGGGAAAACCCTTTTTCTTTTATTTTGCGAATGGAAACATTGAGCAATGGTCATTGTTAATATTCGGCTTTATCTTGGATTTTGAAAACTTAATCATTTAAACATGAAAGAATAATTAAATACTTGATGTACTTTTGTATTAAATTGATACAATAGTAAATAATGTTATGTATTCATATTTTTACCCAATTTAAAGGTAGATCCCTTCTTTTGTTACCAATCAACAGGATGTTCCACTATTTTATCCGGCAAGTAAGACACTGACCTAGTATCTCATACGCTTTTCTTTTAAATAAGATTATGTATTCATATTTTTACCCAATTTAAAGGTAGATCCCTTCTTTTATTATCAATCAACAGGATGTTCCACTGTTTTATCCGACAAGTAAGACACTGACCTAGTATCTCATACCCTTTTCTTTTAAATAAGATTATGTATTCATATTTTTACCCAATTTAAAGGTAGATCCCTTCTTTTATTATCAATCAACAGGATGTTCCACTGTTTTATCCGGCAAGTAAGACACTGACCTAGTATCTCATACGCTTATCTTTTAAATAATATTATGCCATCTCATGTATAAATTGTTTTTGTACAGTCATCGTGATTGGTATCTTTAAACTGTTCTTATGAAGACCATATTACTTTCTATAAACTAATTACATAGATTTGTTTGTTTCATTTTTTAAGGTTATGTTCTATATATTAACCATCGCATGTGACTTGATATTCTGCAAACATTACATATCTTATGATTATTGTACCAATATTTAGGAGATAACTGTATTGTATTTGAAAATTTCACGGCATCAATTGGAGATTTGATGGTCGCAAATTGAGTTTACTGGCGACGCGTTAACGGTGCCAGTAAACGGATATTTGCGACCATTAAATCGACAATTGATGCCGTGAAATTTTCAAATACAATACAGTTATCTCCATTCTAATGTAATCATGTGTATAAATGTGTATTGCCACATTATTGACAAGATGAGGTAAGCGATAATCGGCTAAAATTCTAACAATATCTCATGATATTTCAACCGTGGAATTGATACCGTGAAAATTACAACATTGTACAATCACAAACCATGAATATTAAACAACTACATTAGAATGAGGAATAGTGTCCCGTGTTGTATTATACTGCTCGAGCTTGTTCTGCTTTGTATGTACGTGTATTACACAAAGAAAGTTCAGTAAATGTATCGAAAAATAATGCATGTTATTTTTTCTTACAAAGAAATCATCATGAAACATATTGTCATTCTAAAGTCACTTGGTTATGTTTTCATTCCAAAGTCATATGGTTATGTTTTCATTCCAAAGTCATATGGTTATGTTTTCATTCCAAAGTCACGTGGTTATGTTTTCATTCCAAAGTCAGTGGTTATATTTTAAAGTCAGTGGTTATATTGTCATTCCAAAGTCACTTGGCTATGTTTTTATTCCAAAGTCATATGGTTATGTTTTCATTTCAAAGTCATGGTTATGTTTTCATTCCAAAGTCACGTGGTTATGTGTTCATTCCAAAGTCAGTGGTTATATTTTAATTTCAAAGTCAGTGGTTATATTGTCATTCCAAAGTCACTTGGTTATGTTTTCATTCCAAAGTCATATGGTTATGTTTTCCTTCCAAAGTCATATGGTTATGTTTTCATTCCAAAGTCACGTGGTTATGTTTTCATTCCAAAGTCATATGATTATGTTTTCCTTCCAAAGTCATATGGTTATGTTTTCATTCCAAAGTCACGTGGTTATGTTTTCATTCCAAAGTCAGTGGTTATATTTTCATTTCAAAGTCAGTGGTTATATTGTCATTCCAAAGTCACTTGGCTATGTTTTTATTCCAAAGTCATATGGTTATGTTTTCATTCCAAAGTCATATGGTTATGTTTTCATTCCAAACTCACGTGGTTATGTTTTCATTCCAAAGTCATATGGTTATGTTTTCATTCCAAAGTCATATGGTTATGTTTTCATTCCAAAGTCATATGGTTATGTTTTCATTCCAAAGTCATATGGTTATGTTTTCATTCCAAAGTCATATGGTTATGTTTTCATTCCAAAGTCATATGGTTATGTTTTCATTCCAAAGTCATATGGTTATGTTTTCATTCCAAAGTCACTTGGTTATGTTTTCATTCCAAAGTCATATGGTTATGTTTTCATTCCAAAGTCATATGGTTATGTTTTCATTCCAAAGTCACGTGGTTATGTTTTCATTCCAAAGTCATATGATTATGTTTTCATTCCAAACTCACGTGGTTATGTTTTCATTCTAAAGTCAGTGGTTATGTTTTCATTTCAAAGTCAGTGGTTATGTTTTCGTTTCCAAGTGTCGTGATCATGTTTACATTCAAAAGTCATGTAGCTATGTTTTCATTCAAAAGTTAAGTGGTGATGTATTCATTCCAAAGTCATGTTGTTATTTTTTTTATTCCAATGTCATGTGGTTGTTTTCATTCCAAAGTCACTCTCAATTCACGTAGTTATATTTTCATTCCAAAGTCACGTGGTTATGTTTTCATTCCAAGGTCACGTGGTTATATTTTCATTCCAAAGTCATATGGTTTTAGTTTCATTCCAAAATCATGTGGTTATGATTTCAATCTAATGTCATAATATGACTGGAAACAAACGTATCATCTGATACTCACCGGAAACGGTTTTGCTTTGACTTTCAGCTTTGGGAGGATGAGACTGAATAATTACAGGTAAAAGTTTGCATGCTTTGCTTTTAAAATTGTCAATACCTGAATAATAGAAAAAATGCTAATATAATTAATGATCATGCTATTATGTCATTTATTTTTTAATGAATCATCAAAATCCTGTCTTATTTTCCGAATTTATTTGAGGGGTCCGTCATGATCGTTTTTACAACTACCTATGCAATCAGTGCTTATCACCACTAACGTTGTGAGTTCGAATCCCGCTCAGGCAGGATGTACTTGATACAACATTATGTGATAAAAGTTGTCAGTGACTTGCGACAGATTGGTGGTTTCATCCACCAATAAAACTGACCACCACGATTTAACTGAAATATTGTTGAAAGTGGCGTTAAACACCATAACACCAAACCTGAATTTATTTGGCTAAAACTTCTACAGATAATTCAATTTTCCATTCAGGAAATTCTAATTTTCCTGCAGGAAAAGTGTTTTTCATAGAGGAAATGTTTATAGTCGTTCGTTCGCCACAAATGGGGGTATAGAAGTAATAAATATCATTCGACTTGGACAGTTAGTCGAAAATAAAGTAACTTAAACGAATATGCACTCCATCGCAAATGCCAGCTTATCTAGAACACTGTTATTTGCTATATTTTCATATTTTAGATCATAGTTCTAAATTTTATTGTATGTTAACACATTATGAACTTTTTATTTGCTATTTATTGCTATTTAGATAATACATCCAATATATGTTTAATTTTGCTATATTTTTGATATTATATTATCACATTAGAAAAGTTTTAATATTTTATATGGTGTATGTTGCTTTGGTGGCTAGTTTTAACAATACGTCATTATTTATTTTCATGTCAATATAATTATCTGCACCCATTTTTATTAAGCAGTCCAATTGCAATGACTGGAACATTTTTATTCTATAAATATTGCTTTTCTGGTTCCCCTTTCACCTGTTTTACTTGTTGAGCTTAGGGAAACTAGACGTAAATCAGTTCACTCCCTGTTGAAAGCATAGTTATATTCTCAAAGGCCCTCCTTCGACGCGTTTCTGGAATAACTTTCATCAGGTACGCTCAATGTCAAAAGATTGGAATAACCTTCATCAGGTACGCTCAACGTCAAAAGATTGGAATAACCTTCATCAGGTACGCTCAACGTCAAAAGATTGGAATAACCTTCATCAGGTACGCTCAACGTCAAAAGATTGGAATAACCTTCATTAGGTACGCTCAACGTCAAAAGATTGGAATAACCTTCATCAGGTACGCTCAACGTCAAAAGATTGGAATAACCTTCATCAGGTACGCTCAATGTCAAAAGATTGGAATAACCTTCATCAGGTACGCTCAACGTCAAAAGATTGGAATAACCTTCATCAGGTACGCTCAACGTCAAAAGATTGGAAAGCCAAATAATATAAAGTCTCAGAGAGCATGCAAAATAAAGGGCCTAAATCGGCTAATGGCAACTATGCCTGAGGGAGGAGAGCTTAGGTTTAATAATGATTACATCATTTAGGAACTGTAAATTTCGGAAACAAATATCTAATAAAGCATGTCAATGCCGAAGCACTGACTACTGAGCGGTTGATACCATCGGAAACCAACATAGTCCACCAACAGTAAGTAGTGATAGTAATAAAACGTAGATACCCCGTTATCAAACTTAGTGTGCACGACGCGTTTCTGGAAATACCATCGTCAGGTACGCTCAAGGCCAAAATATTTGAAAACCAGACCTTGTAGCTTTTATAATGATTTTCTTGATAGAGGGTTGCTGCTAACAAAGAAGCTACTGTGCCAAGGGTACCTTGTGGTTAGATTGAAGTCATCACTTCGTACGTTTTACGGTCGTCACCATGACCATGTTAACTGTTAACGGAGTAGTATCTGTGTCACATATGATTACGGATATGTACGGGTTTATAAAAGAGTAACACGACAGGTGTCTCTAGTGGAGCAGGATCTTTATGGGGTTCGTGTTACTCGATCTTTAGTTTTCTGTGTAAATTTTTGTAGATCGATGTTTGATCTTTTTTCTTTTGTCCATTGTGTTGTCTGTCCTCCGATTACTACTGCTGAAAACCCCTTTTGTATCTTCAAAGTTTGATTGCATACGCCTCCATCTAGCTATATATATATATATTAGGGACGGTATACATGAATTTCAGTTCATACATATTTGTATCAATTAACAGCAATCTAACTCATTGTTTTAAATTATGCATTTTTAATATGATACAGTCACATGGGATAATTTTTGCAATAGTCTTAAACAAGTGAAAATCATACGAAAGGATACCAGTCTGTATTAAATATTTTTATATAAACGTCTAAACATTCAGTCTAAAGGTGTTCCAGTTAGATTTTTAGCTGACAAATATTTTGTATTGTTGGTCTTCCCTCAGCGGAATTCGAACCACACAATTAGTGCTCGCTTAACATAATGACGTACCATTTATCGGATATCCCCCTCGGCCAAATACACTGTATAAAAAGATAGCTTCATTAACTGTGGTGTCATGTAAGGTCATGTAAGATCAAACCAAAGGCCATCATAATAAACGTGTTTAAACGTGTAGCCATTTATATACACATACATTTATTTATTTAGAGCTCTCTCTTTGAAATATAGATACCTAATATGAGTTGAAGAGTTCTTTGATTAAATTACAGGACTCTCTTATTAATTAGAGAGGTTTTTAATTAAGTATTGCAGGACCGAGTCCCTTACCCTAATGTCAAACCATTTATTCCCCGCGGCTAAATCCATTAAGGGAGATGATACTCTTGTCATGTAAGGTCATACTAAATTCCGTCATTCCATGTGTTAAATGATGTGGCGATGGTATATATAAATTCTCATATACAGTAGAACCTCGCCGTGTCTCGAACTCAAATGGTCTGTCAAAATGTGTTCGAGTTATCGGAAATTCGAGTAACCGAAGTTCCGTAATTTCAGAGATTAAAAAAAAGTTCGGTTCTGACCCGGGACAGTTTCATTGCACTATGATAAACTGATAAAATACAGTTGGCCTTTGTCGTAAAAAATGTGTAATCCTTTAGAAAGTTCTCAAAGACTACGGCTACTGAATATACATTCTCATATACAATGCATTTTATTAATTTGACAGCAGTCTAACGCAGCATTTATACATTTAGGCCTATAGGATTATTTTATTTGAATTAGTGATAATTAATATATTGCTATCATATTTACATATTCAGTATATTGTGTCTTTGCCTTTTATTGTAAATGTGTTTGTAGTGGTAAAATATTATGTATTGTCTATGATACAATCACAGCAAACAGATATTGCAATCGTCTTAAGCAAGTGACCATTATACCATGTATTTATCCCCAAAAGATCCCGAAATGATGTTAGGATTGAAAGTATTACGGAGCTCTTTAATTGAATTAGAAGGCTAATTATTTAGAGATCTATAATTAATCAAAGATCTTTCTGATACAATACTGGAATTCTCTAACTGAATTAAAGGGTTCTCCAAAATCCCGATTCGATTCTAGAATTACGATTTTTGCAGGAGTTATTTCCCTTTCGACAGGCAATATGGTACCCATTCTAGGAAGAGCAACGGAAAAGACACAGAAACTGAGTATAATTTTCTTATAATTTGTGGATATTCGAGTCTTGTAAAAAAAATCAGAGGATAATCATTAAATAAAAATTTCACAAGTTGTTACAACATTAATATTTTGAACAGATTATCATATGGGGGGATGTATGTTATTTTCAATGGACTTTGTATGAAAAGGGACCCCTTTGCCTGCATAAAAGGGAAATAACATGTAAAAAATAAAATACCACACTATCGGAACAATTGCAGATTTCAAGAGAAAAATCGATACCCTAACACATACGACCGCTTACTGTCATGGTTTAGTACACCCACATCGCACATGCGCTTCAATAAAAATTAGAGTTAAACTGCCATCTAAAAAAAAACTGCAGTCCCCGATTTACCATTGTGCTTAGGTGTGTTTAAGCACAGGGCCCCGTTGGCCATGGAGGGCACATCTTCCTGCCAAAAAAAATTTTTACGATGGATTTTTACTTATGTGGTGCAATTTGACGCAGTGTACATTTCTGACCTATACTATAACGTAATATTTTAACTATTCCTAACTTTCCTGAGCATGTATGCCTGACTGTCTGTGTAGGCCTACCGGGTCTACCTCCTTCAGGGCCCAAGTAAGGGGCCTCATAACTTAACTAGCAAAGGGTCTCATTTGTCCTAAATCCGACACTGCATCTTAGTTTTGAGTGTGGTAATGCAAGTGTTTCCCCATGTGAGTAAAACACCAACCCTCACATATAACACGATATAACAAGATGAACAGTAATGTAACATAGAACGTTCCAATCTTGAACTCTATACATAATTAATAACTCATATAAAAAACATGCAAAAACGTATAATTTTAGAATCAAGTTGGAAATGTGCAAATTAAATGGGCTAGCAATTAGATCTCTCTTAGAGAAATGATGCGGTCATGCAATGGTTTGTACAAATCAGTAAGTTAAGATCATTAGTTACAAAAAAAGAAAAAGGTGAAAGCGGGTTTTTTTTCCCTCAAGTGCTATATAATTCAGAATGACATGAAAGTTTGTTAGTTAACCTTCAACACCCCCGTAACCTTCGTTTATTTCTATTTTTTCTCTCAGTTTACAGTTGTATGTACTCTATTTCAGTAGTTTTGTATATTTCCCTCAATTAATAGTTTTTTTTATGTATTTTATTTCAGTTTCGATCCTTTCCAAGTATTTGAAGTGAGTATAAACATTTTTTTTGCAATTCATTCTCCTGTGGTCATTGGCAACTAGAGCATTGTAGATATTTAAATGTTATGTATTGTTATGTATTGGTCCTGTCATCCACCTGGAATCAAACAGATACAAAGTAATGATAAAACTATTCAGGAGACCGAGAATCTTTCATAGAGGTGTCAAACCACTAATTCACCAATCAGAGCTTGGAACGAAAGTAGTCCCTTTTCAAGAAAAAAGTTCCTTTCACTTTGTAGTATTGTGAAAACTACTGAATGGAATGGACTAATTAAAATTGATAATTGAAGTTAAATAAATAGGGATTATTTTGAGCCCAAATTTGATGGATTTAGTTGTATTTTAATACCTCTATGGAGGATTTGATGCATGACCTATGAATATTGAATTTCTTGGGGAAGACCGAGCTATTTTACAGTAGGTGTTTACCGTAGCATGGCATTTCACTGCAAGATTTTAAACATGCCCTGATATTTTGACAGAACATAGATGAATCATGTACGTTTCAGAAAATATATGGTCTTGGAAAGGTTAAACTTAAGATAAAATGACCAGGTAGGCTCGAAAAAACACAAATTTAGTAGAAAACCTTAAAGAAATTAATTAGTGGTTTTACACCTAGAACTAGAACCCCGGGAGATTGTTTCGTATTGACCCTGTTATCGATCCGGATATCAAACGAAAAGAGTACACATATAAAGAATATTTAACAGAACTAGAACTCCAGTTGACCTACAAACAATTGATAATGACAATCAAACTTCTAAAAGGAGATTTATATAGTCCATGGCAACTATATATATATAAATGTAGTTAGATATATGATGTTGTCAAGGGGTTGTTATGTATTGGTCCTGTTATCGTTCCGGATATCAAACGACAAGAGATTTCCAACGTCATATGTTGTGTTCTTATTTTTATGATCAGTGGGTACCTTGCATTTCGCCGTTTGGCACTGGGTCATATCGTCTTCCTCTATACGGAAAGAAATGAATATTACCAGAAACCGCTTCAACAAGCACCCATAATTTGATACCAAATTTGTGACTTTTAGTAGGAATATATTGTGTCATCACGGATCGCGCTTTTGTGCCTACCAAAGCTTCATCTACCGAAAGTTCACGGTTCGGGGATATGTATCTCTTAAACACATTGTTAGTATGTTGCATAATTGGTTTAAGCCACGCGGACGGATCATAAAAGTCGATGTTTCTTTGCGGTGTAACCCTGTTATTAACCAAGTGAAAAAAACGGTAAATCAATTGAAATCGGTTTCTGGAAAACATTTTGCGAAACAATGGAGTGTTCGTACTTCCAAATTTTTTTTTTTGCCAGTAGTCCTTTATGCTTGGTTTACGAACCAAACCCATGTTTAATATTACAGCTAAGAAGTCTTTCATTTCCGACAATGTCACTTTGCCTTGACTTTCCCATAAGCGAAATCGAGAGGAATTTGCTAGGGTATTGGTCCGTCGTTTCCTTGTAATCATTTACTTGGCATATCTAAGTAGAAAAAAAAGGAAAATAGTCAGTTTTAGTAACTATCAAGTTTGTAATACTAGTAACTCAAGACAATATCGTTATATATTCCGCATTAAACAGAGAGTATTCTTCAAGTTTGGCTACCAATAGATACTGACGTGAAATTCTAAATTGTGTGTCGGCATTTCGACATAAACAAAATTGTATATATATATACACGTCTGAAAATTAAATCAAACAGTGTTAGAATTAGATTTTTAGAGCTGTCAAATTTTTGTTCTTCCCTCGACGGGATTTGAACTCACACCATTGATACACTGCAGCACCATTCGCTTAGCCTTACGTCCAGCACCCTAGACCACTCGACCATATCCACTATATATATATATATATATAGAGAGAGAGAGAGAGAGAGAGAGCTATATAGATATTTCACCATTTGTGTAAGTTTAACATAAGGCTTACATTTATCGTCTACATCCGATTGGAATTTTGTTTTTCATATTCCATATTCTTTAATATCAATATGTGCTATCTCTTTGATTTTTATCCCATAACTTATACTCAACTCATACGTTACTCGAGAGGCTGTCACAAATACAGTGACTTGTTGACAGGGCCAAGCTGTTGACGCAAAAACTACTCAAACAGGGGGTATGTTGTGCCAGGATTGAGGTCATCCCTTCACAAGTTCTATGGCCGTCATCACGAATTGATTGACCGCTATGGGATGTCTGTGTCCCGAATGACAACGAACCCTCTACCCTTCCGGAGTACCTGCTGTCGCCCCAGTTTTTTTAGGGATCCGTGTTTCTCATTTGGTTTTTAGTTTTTGATGTTCAGTGTCTGTTTTTGTCGTTGTGTGTCTTTGTTGTTCCCGGGTTTGTCTTTGTCCATTGATTTCCCTTCGTCTTGAACTGCGCTTCGGTTGTCTTTCCCTTGCTTATCATGACGTGACATCTGCTCGGTCATGCAATAAAGTCGGTCACTTGTTTTGACGTCATTCTGTATATTCATAGCGTACATAAACACAGAGGGAATTCTTTTCAACGTCAAAGTTACAAGATGAGATTAAAACAGAGAAGTTCGAATTGAATAAATTCCATGCAAGTAAAAAAGATCCTTTTTACTAATGTCTTTTTTTCCTGATCATTATGCTTGTTTCCATCGATGGTATTCCCCAAGCATTTTTATCTTTCCGGTTTGTTGACATAATCGTCATCACAGTTCATGACCGTTTCTGGAATGTAGGCCAAGCAAATTATATTTTAAAATACTTTGAAAATATGATGATTGATCATTCAGATTCCACCATTTTCTAGGAAATGGCCGATTTTACCGGGAAAATACATACAAGTGCTTTCCATTAGTCACAAAATGGCAGATTATTTTGCATTTCCACTGCTGCTTTAATAACAAATATACCCCTTACTTCTTGGGGTAATGAGATGAAATTCACAGAGAAGATAGAAAAAGATTTAATTTAACAGCAATAATCAAAATTTACAGCATAAATTGAACAGAGAATTAAATTAAACCAGACAGAAAAATGATATTATCTGGGTAAAAAAAACCTGTCACTATTACAAATAGCATCAACAAAACTGTATTGTTACCACTCTGTGATAATAAATGTGATTAAAATAAATTGAAATCAGTCATTAATTGTTTTACAAAAATATGGCAGAATGTAGTCAGTCTAATAGATTGTATTGACAAAAGCAAAAACATCAAATTCACTGGATTAAATACTTTATTATATGGGTAAGCAAGTTTAATATTTACATCAAATAATTAATTTTTAATACTTCAATTTCAAACTATGTAGAAAAAACATCATTTGAAATTTTTCAGACAAAACAATTACACTGAAAAAGCTAAAATACTGTACTTTCTTAATCTGGTTTACTTTTTAAGTTTGGTTGGCCTATGACAAAATCATGTGCTTTATTGATCTTTGACCGACTTTATGTGACGTAAAAGGACGCCATTTGGAAAAAGGGTAGTAAACAAATATGGGTCAGTGTGTTATTATTATCGATCTTTTTTCCATGGAACTTTACACATGTGAGCAAGAATAGACGAGGAACATAATTAAAAAGAAAACAAATTTTACTTTTCAAACATGAAAAAAATAATCAAACATTATCCAATGACTGACCGACTTATTGTCAGACGAGGATACGGACAAGATATAAGACACTTTGAAAAAAAAGTCCTGTAATGGTTACCTGTTAGTTTCTCTGACAAGTTTTCTCAACAAATTCATTGTAAACATCAGGTAGAAATATGTAATTGGCGAAGAATTTCTTCTTGGAATGTTCTTTAACCCGGGTTCATTGTTTAGGGTTTGCCTGTTCTGATCTGGTTCCGGTTGATAAACTCTAACCCACACTCGATTTGGGGCGACAGCCATTTCTGCTATGCACGCACTCGACCAAATCGGATGACGTAATTCGACGTTGGCTGTTTATGACGTCGGTAACGTCGATAGTATGTCTTTATTTGGCGGGTTTTCTTAGTGTTTTTGTCTCTCGATATTTTTTTGTTTTGGGGGTCTCTATACATTTTGTGCGTTTTCTTTTTTTATTTATTTTATTTTTCCGCATTGGGTTTTTAATCAATAATAATTATAAAATATCATCGATAGTTAAAAAGTTTCGGTAATGTCCTGTATGAATTGAGTTTTGCTTCACCATAATCAGTGCCGGCAAGCACGGTGACGGCTACATAACATTGATATTCAGGGGCGTAGCCAGAATAATGGAGAAGTATAGGTACAAGCTGTTTCGGCGAAGGGTCTGGGGCCGCTTAAGCCCCCAGTGGATTCAGGGCAGAGCGCTGGTAAGGGATCCGGGACGAAGTTATACAGCAGAAAGGGTGACGTTTTTGATCATTTTGGAAGTTCTTTTAGCAACATGAAATTCAGATCATTTTGTCCCTTTTTGACAATATTACTACGGACTAACTAGAAATTCAACGTCCTTGACTACCCAGACAGATCTATCACGGACGGACGGATGGTCACGTTACTAGATACCCTTCAAAACTTTAATGCCGAAAGGGATAACAAAATACATGTATGATAGAGGTTACTTTCTTAACTTTTATTTATCATGAATTTATGTGTAAATGCATATAAGTGATACGTTGGACAGTCGTTCATCGCCCATGGTCGACCTTAAGTAGGATTTCACGCGTCTCATTGCACTGAAAGATCTCACACTTGTTGAAGATGTCACCGGCATTGTCAGTAAGATACTGATGATGTTGTATATAGCCGGTTATAAGTCACGGTTTGTTGCATGTAGAGTGTGGAGTAGCCACTCAGGCTTATCGTCTACAAGAGCCCAGCTGATTTTCCAACGATCAACCTCATCCAGAAAATCTACTTTCCTTTGTAAATCTGTCTGATAGGCTTTGAACAATCTATCAACTATTTCAAGTATTGGGTTTAGAAGATTTGCAGGATTTAGATAAGATGAAGAAAAAAACGCCCCTTTGTTGCTTACTACTCGCTTTGATATCTCTTCCACTAAATGATCCATGACTTCAGACAAGGTATAGAGATATTCTCCAGTAGTAAGATGGGTTGTCTACGGGATAATTCGCTCTGTTTCTTTGACGTCCGACTATGCGACGTCTACTTACTTCAATTTCAAATTATAACGCTATTTCACATGCTAAAAATATCAAACAAAGCTTCCCAAACCTGAGCATCGTTCCTTTCATCGATCAATCTCCGAATTACAATGTTGGCTTCTGCTACAGTTTTTAGAAGATCGATGTCACGTTTTTGTAAGAGGACTGAATTCGCGTTCCGTCCTTAGTGCAAGTTAATAGATATACAGATTTGAAATAAAAAGCGTGAGACATAATAATTATGTCTCACACTTTATTATATTTCAAATATGTATACTTATATTATATACATTATAAATTTAATCATTGAGCATATGAGTATTCCAGTAGGAAAGCGGTGCATTAATTTATAAAAACAATTGTCAAATTTATGTATAAGCACGTGCCTACTTGAGCCTAACATAGCTATGCGCCTGATATTATTTATAATAACTGCAACTCTTGGTCTTTGCATGGTATATTTATAGGATAATTAATTGGAGAGCGTGATGTTTACGGTACAGTTAGGTATTCTTTTCTTTACGTTATTCACAGTAATACATGTACATTGAAAAAGATGTAAATCTAGGAATGGCTCGTCATGACGCTGTCTAAACAGGTGCGTGATCCCTATCATAGCACAAATTTAGGAGATTCTTTTATATTATAAAATAAATTATTATGTGCATTTTATTTGTGACATTGTGATGAAAATTTTAAACATTTACCACAATGTCATTATTTACTGTATACTGTAGCTTAACGCAATCTTGACCTTCGTTTTCAACTGGGCTTCGGTTGTCTTTCCCTTACTAGACCACATTCCAGGCACAATCGTAACTACTCGGCCATTCTCGCTTCCCTGTTATTTGCAGGGTAGCGAGAATGGCCGAATAGTTACGATTGATTCCAGACACATACAATCATGACAATGTTTCTTTCAAATGAAAAATAAACTCTAACCGAAAAAAAAAATGAAAATATGAATTCTGGAACATTAATATTTCTAAATTCCTTGAGCTACGGCCAATGAAGCTCCGGTTGATATTTGTTTTGACGGAATATCACATTCAGTTGAATCCTTTCGTATACCCATATTGTACCCTTAATCTGTGGCAACTAGAATATATTAGATATATGATGTTGTCATGGGGTTGGTATGCATTGGTCCTGTTACCTATCCGGACATCAAATGACAAGGCTACACATATAAAGTAATGTTAAAACCTTTCATCAGAAGTCCTCAATTGACATCCAACCATTTGATTGTGACACTCACAAATCTAGAAATGTGATTTATAGAATGAACGGTCATGAATTCGAAATAGACAAGTCATATACCATGAACATAAAGGGGGTAGCTAGACAGCCACATAAGTGTTATATTACAATTTTATGATTTTAAGATATTCCAAATAAAATTGAATTTCTTGAAATTACTCAATTGTAATATAACATGAATAATCAAGACATGACTCCTACATTTTTCTTTAGTACAATCTCGACGATGCATTTCCAAGGAATTAAAAACGTGCCTAACTTGGGTGGAAATATTAGTTACGTACCATAAAATTAATGTAGTGAAATGAAAGACAAAAAAATACCATACCGTAGGAGTTGTTCTTTTATTCAACAGAAATTCGTAGAAAAAATAAAAATGGATAACCTTAGCACACCTATATACATGACCGCCCACAGTAAACAAAAATATAAAGTTAAGGTTTTGAAATAAAGTATTTAATTTATTGTAAAATAAGTGGTTATAAAGTTGTCACGGAATATGATTTTTTTCTTAGTTTAAGCATATTTTATTAATTAATAAATAATGTTTTACAATCAAAAAAATTTCAATATGATATAATACAAACAATTAAAGGGATTCGAAAACAAGCTTAAGAAAACCTTATATCAATTCGTTTCCCTATTTTCTTTATAAAGAACCTAGAAATATTTTTTGTGACAGATATAAATCTTAGGAATGCATATTTTATATGAAAAAGGAAATCATAATGTTTAACAAATTGTCAAAAAATTGATCAAACTTGATTACTTGTACATTCACCCTTAAGATAAATCATTTAACATATTCATTTTTCACGATTTTTATTACTCTATAATATACCACCCCTCTCATATAGTAATGACCGCTCACTTTCCTGGCTTGGTACAGACACTTCCAGAAAAGTGGTGGGATTAGACTAGTTTTATATAAAATCCCAAAAAACTGAATCATTTTTAAGCGTGAACGACACCTTTGGAAAATATAATCAGTTGCATATCACAAAATTGTCTTGATTTTTTGTTGTATAACTTCCAGCAGTTCACTTTTGATGAATATTTAGGAGGCCAGTGTGGATTTGCACAACATTGAACCTCAGACTCCCAAATGTTGCTTAACACATGTCTTACCTCCATGACAAGAAGGTTGTTGTCCCTGCAGACAAGACCAATAACAATATTGTCTTTGAGAATACCGAAGGGATAATAAAAAATGGACAATCCAGAGAAACTGGAAACATAGCGCACACAAGACCAAGAAAAACATAACACAATATTTGTTGGACACCACTTTATGCAAACAAACACAAATAACATGAATAAGACATGAGCCCTCCTACAAACAACAGGAGGTAAAAACTGCTTGATAAAGGACTTATTGACTATTCGCTTGACAACGCTACATACACCCCGACGACACAATCATGGTAGGCTTATTTTGTATTTTCTTCGAATTTCAACAAATTATGAAGAACTGGATCGTTCATCTCTCTACTGGATACCTAATTACATAAGTGTCCTTACAAATTGCTAAAATATTTGAATAAAAAAATAAACATTAAAAGTAATCTGGCAATGGACGAGCAAAATCAACAATTTGTCACAAAACATACAGTCCGACAAAAGTTAAGCACCACCTGACTTGTGTAGGGCGGTGCTTAACTTTTGTCGGAGTGTATATATGAAATTATATTGTGAGAATTCAATTATTATCCTTAATTTGTTGTGTGAGAAACAGGGTTGGCCGGGAAATACCAGTGGCGGGAATTCCCAGTGGTAATTACCGGGAAATACTGTCCTTGGAAATACTCTAAATTTTAACTCAAGAGGGAAATACTGGGAAATATGATTTTTAGATGTGATTAATTTCTTCAAAGTTGCTAAAAACTTAGCATTTTAACACACAGTGTTGAAAATGACATCAGTTTAAGAAATGTGGGTATACAATCTAGGTGTAGGACCATTAAGAAGGACTTCAGGCAACTTTTGAAATTGTAGTCTTATAGCTATGGAAACTGGGAAATATTCACCACCACCTGTCAAAATAAAAAATAACAGATTTTTTACTTCTTTGAACAGTTGATTTACAATAATCACAAAACAATTAATAGCTGATTGTTTTGCCAGGTTACATGTAATCTAATATCATAAGGGTATTTCCTTTATGCTATAATAATGACTAACTTTTTTAATTTGTTTTTACAAACTAATTAACACATCTTCAATAACCTTTAGAAATCAATAAGTCCAGTTTGTAAAGACAAACAATAAACATGTCAAAAGCAGGTCAGAATATGGTTTTAATCACTAAACTAAGGGGGTTCAAAGTGGGGATTACAAGTAAAGAATAATTTTCTTAATAATTCTATCAAAATCAATATTTTTTTTTAACAAATATCAATTTTCCAATATCAATTTTATATATCTGTACATTAATACTATCCATTAAGAAAAAAAAAAAAATCTTAGTGTTTTAGAATTTATCTTGGGTAAATTATGAAGATTGTACAAACAGATTAACTCAAGTCTATATTATACTCCAAATAAATGTTCAATTTGCTTATTTATAAGATGATATATCACAATAATCTGGAACTCAAAGAAATTTACACTATGCACAGTAAACAGGTGCACAATGTGTACAGGTTCATGTACCATTATATTTGCAAATTAAGAATCAATCTTATTTCCCAGTATTTCCCGCCGTCCTGAGAAACACATTAATTTAATAGAAAAGATATTATTTTATGAATATGTTTTTAATGTTTTTCAGGTCTCCCATTATCCGTGTACAATTATATATATAAAAGTTATCAGAGGATATAATATCACAAAAGGATGGGCTGCAGATCTTAGTAAGTAAAAACATACATTGTAACTAACTAACTCACTCACTCAAAATTAAGAGACAGATTAAAAGAATTAGTCCAACTAAAAAGATAGATATACATTTTGTACATGTATAATGTGCACTATGTGTTTTGTGGAATAACTTTTATCAGGTACGCTCAGTCAAAAGATAGGAAAGCCAAATAATTTTAAATTCTTCTTGAGCATTTAAACCAAAGGGCTTAAACAGGATAGCCACAAATCGGCTAACATTACATATACATGAGCTAACATTACATATACATGAGATAACATTACATATACATGAGATAACATTACATATACATGAGCTAACATTACATATACATGAGATAACATTACATATACATGAGATAACATTACATATACATGAGCTAACATTACATATACATGAGCTAACATTACATATACATGAGATAACATTACATATACATGAGATAACATTACATATACATGAGATAACATTACATATACATGAACTAACATTACATGAGCTAACATTACATATACATGAGATAACATTACATATACATGAGATAACATTACATATACATGAGATAACATTACATATACATGAGCTAACATTACATATACATGAGATAACATTACATATACATGAGATAACATTACATATACATGAGATAACATTACATATACATGAGATAACATTACATATACATGAGCTAATATTACATATACATGAGATAACATTACATATACATGAGATAACATTACATATACATGAGATAACATTACATATACATGAGATAACATTACATATACATGAGATAACATTACATATACATGAGATAACATTACATATACATGAGATAGCATTACATATACATGAGCTAACATTACATATACATGAGCTAACATTACATATACATGAGATAACATTACATATACATGAGATAACATTACATATACATGAGATAACATTACATATACATGAGATAACATTACATATACATGAGCTAATATTACATATACATGAGATAACATTACATATACATGAGATAACATTACATATACATGAGATAACATTACATATACATGAGATAACATTACATATACATGAGCTAACATTACATATACATGAGATAACATTACATATACATGAGCTAACATTGCATATACATGAGATAACATTACATATGCATGAGCTAACATTACATATACATGAGATAACATTACATATACATGAACTAACATTACATATACATGAGCTAATATTACATATACATGAGATAACATTACATATACATGAGATAACATTACATATACATGAGATAACATTACATATACATGAGATAACATTACATATACATGAGATAACATTACATATACATGAGCCAACATTACATATACATGAGATAACATTACATATACATGAGCTAACATTACATATACATGAGCTAACATTACATATACATGAGATAACATTACATATACATGAGATAACATTACATATACATGAGATAACATTACATATACATGAGCTAATATTACATATACATGAGATAACATTACATATACATGAGATAACATTACATATACATGAACTAACATTACATATACATGAGATAACATTACATATACATGAGATAACATTACATATACATGAGATAACATTACATATACATGAGATAACATTACATATACATGAGCTAACATTACATATACATGAGATAACATTACATATACATGAGATAACATTACATATACATGAGATAACATTACATATACATGAGATAACATTACATATACATGAGCTAATATTACATATACATGAGATAACATTACATATACATGAGATAACATTACATATACATGAACTAACATTACATATACATGAGCTAATATTACATATACATGAGATAACATTACATATACATGAGATAACATTACATATACATGAGCTAACATTACATATACATGAGATAACATTACATATACATGAGATAACATTACATATACATGAGATAACATTACATATACATGAGCCAACATTACATATACATGAGATAACATTACATATACATGAGCTAACATTACATATACATGAGCTAACATTACATATACATGAGATAACATTACATATACATGAGATAACATTACATATACATGAGATAACATTACATATACATGAGCTAATATTACATATACATGAGATAACATTACATATACATGAGATAACATTACATATACATGAACTAACATTACATATACATGAGCTAATATTACATATACATGAGATAACATTACATATACATGAGATAACATTACATATACATGAGCTAACATTACATATACATGAGATAACATTACATATACATGAGATAACATTACATATACATGAGATAACATTACATATACATGAGATAACATTACATATACATGAGATAACATTACATATACATGAGATATATTGGCATTAGTTTTAATAAAGTACATTTATTTAGGAACCACAAATTCCAAGCATAAACATATCTAAAAAGCAATGTCAATGCCGAAATAATCAAGACTAATAATAATGAATAGAAGTGGACATACAGCTAGCCTAACCAACTGTTATAAGGTTCTCCTCCCTCAGTCATAGGTGACCTTAGCTGATTTTGGCTGTCCTGTTTAGGCCCATTGGTTTTATTGCTTCCAAAACTTTAAATTATTTGGATTTTCCAATCTTTCGATTTTGAGCCTACCTGATGAAGGTTATTCCAGAAACGTGTCGTGCACACTAAATTTGATATCTACGTTTTTATTATATTTATATTTCAGTGGACACACCCGATCCTTTTGTATCATTGTATATAAAGACTGCACCAAACTGTTTCCAGAAAACAACAACCAAAGATAACGATGTGAGCCCAGTATGGAACGAAACATTCAAATTCTATATAGACCCTAGAGAAGAAAATGAACTAGGTAAGTAGGAATCAGACAAATAATTCAAAAGTTTTTGGAAGCAAACGGCAAAATGGCCTAATGAGGAAAGCCAAATTCGGCTAAGGTTAAAATGCCAGAGGAAGATGGCCCTATTTAGGGAACGACCATTTAACTTGAAGGGGGGAGTTATGGTTTTTTTCTAAAAAAATATTCTGATTCCCAATGTTGCTGAAAAAAATATTCTGATTTCGGTGGAGGAAAAAAAAATAATATGATTCAGAGTTTTTGTCATATAACCTAATGTGGAATTCTGGAAAAAAAATTCGCACATTGCGCGACAAAAAAATAAATATTCTAACTCTTGTGTTGTCCGAATTTTTTTTTCTGAACGAATCCAAAAACCATAACCCCCCCTTCAAGTTAAATGGTCGGTCCCTTACAACATATATATAAATTAGGAGAGAGGTTACAAAGGACTAAAGCTCATTAGAGCTTGTGTTGTAATGTTTGATGTTTTCCGACTTTAAATAAAGCTTATTGTATTGTATTGTATTGTACTAAGAACCTGGAGGACAAACACCGGTATTAATAGCTCTTATGTGATGAAGTTTGTCAGTGACTTGCGACAGGTCGGTGGATTTCTTTGGGTACTCCGGTTTCCTCCACCAATAAAACTGACCGCCACAATACAACTGAATTATTGTTATAAATGGCATTAACAAACACCATAACACTAACCCTTTCAGTTTTAATAATAAAGTATCAGACTATTTCATTATATGTTTCATCAGAACTTTCCTTTATTCATCAGAACTTTCCTTTATTCATCAGAACTTTCCTTTATTCATCAGAACTTTATTCATCAGAACTTTCCTTTATTCATCAGAACTTTATTCATCAGAGTTTTCCTTTATTCATCAGAACTTTATTCATCAGAACTTTCCTTTATTTTTTTTTCTTTTAGAGGTTACACTGATTGATGCTAATTACACAATAGATGAGACGATTGGGACCCAGACAATAAGTCTGAAACATCTACCTTACCATGACAAAGACAAGCAGACTTTACAGTTTAATAAGGTGATTTATAGGAACCACCACTCTCTCCCCTCTACCTCGCACCCATCCGTTTAAATCCATATTTCCGTTGTACAGTAAAAAAGTATTAAAGATAATTTTATATAAATTAATTTGATGTGTTTAAGAGATTTTGATTGGATAAAGAATTTATGTTATTTTCCATAGACAAAATTTTTAACCGGAAGTCACATGTTGGGGTCTCAATTGGGAATTTTTTTTATTTTAATTATTTTTAAGCAATTATTATCCAACAAAATATTTCTAGGACAAGAAAAAATTTAATTAGGAATTAATTTATAAGGATTGATCTCAATTTTTTGTTCGGTTCATTCGAAATAAACTCAAAAATGTGGTACACACCCTTGTGTACCACATTTTTGAGCTTATTTCTTCATGAACCGAACAAAAAATTGAGATCAATCCTTAACTAAAAAGATAAATATATGCTTTAAGAAAACGTTGAAGATACCAAAGGGTAAGTCTAGAGAGTAAATCAAAACAGGACAGTCAATGTAATGGCCAACAAAGGGTAAGTCCAGGGCGTAAATCAAAACAGGACAGACAATGTAATGGCCAACAAAGGGTAAGTCTAGAGAGTAAATAAAAACAGGACAGACAATGTAATGGCCAACAAAGGGTAAGTCTAGAGAGTAAATAAAAAGAGGACAGACAATGTAATGGCCAACAAAGGGTAAGTCTAGAGAGTAAATAAAAACAGGACAGACAATGTAATGGCCAACAAAGGGTAAGTCTAGAGAGTAAATAAAAACAGGACAGACAATGTAATGGCCAACAAAGGGTAAGTCTAGAGAGTAAATAAAAACAGGACAGACAATGTAATGGCCAACAAAGGGTAAGTCTAGAGAGTAAATAAAAACAGGACAGACAATGTAATGGCCAACAAAGGGTAAGTCTAGAGAGTAAATACAAACAGGACAGACAATGTAATGGCCAAAAGAAAAAGGACAAAAGGACAAACAATGATATACAAACACTATGAAAAACACTAACAATTAAGCACCACGAACCCACACAAAACCTGTGTTGTATCCAGGTGCTCCGGAAGGGCTAGCATTACCATCTCCACAAGTGGCACCCGTCGTGTTAGTCTTTTTACAAACCCAGTGTTAGGGCATGAATGAGGAAAGGACCGGATTGTGATTGTGACGAACGAAACATATCAGTGGATATACATTTCAAATAATTGTCGCAACAGTGAGTCAAGTTTTCAAATAAAAAAGTAGATAATAAATATCAATTTTAGTGGCACGATACGTTTCTGGAATAATCTTCAAAAGGTATGTTCAAGTCGAAAAATTAGAAAATCAAATAATTTAAAAATCGTTTGGAGCAATAAAACAAAAGTGCCTAAACAGGATAGCAAAAATCAGCAAAGATCACCTATGCCTGAAGAGGGAGGAGAACCTTAGTTTTATTAATAATAACATTATTGAGGAACTGTAATTTCAGTAATAAATATACAATATACGTACATTGTCGGTAAATATATAATTTATTTGTACGAGCTTTAGAAACGGGCAGAATAGCGAGCCTTTTGGCGAGCTTTTCAGGCCTGTTTCGCAGCGAGTACAAATGAATTTTATATTTAACGACAATGTACGTATATTGTGTTTATCCTGCAATGTCAAAAAAGTCGGAAAACTTGTCAGATTTAAGCAAAAAGGACAGAAACAAGCGTCATTCCTCGCCTTTCATAAATGTTGTCAAGGGTGTCTTCTTTGTGGTCCGCGTTACATTAGTACCAGTTTCATACTTGTCTGCGCCCTCCGCTGTTACATAGCTACAGGGTAACAGGAAAGTTTATTCGTAGGCTGAAAAGTTTATTCGTATAGTACAAAAGTTTATTCGTCTAGTACGAATAAAGCAAAAATGTATTCGTATAGCATATTTGTACAGCAAATGTACTGATTGCAGGATAAATATATAAACCATGTCAGTCGAGAAGCACTGACTAATGGGCGCACAACACGTTTCTGGAATAACCTTCATCAAGTAGGCTAAATCATTTTGAATACTTACTTTTGATCAGTTTTGTCACCTTACTGTAGATTTTTGTTACCAATACAGTCAAACCTGTATTAAGAGGTCACATTTGGGACAAAGAAATTGTGACCTTATAAGACAGGTGACCTCATAAAAGAGGTTCAATTCATATGACATTTTCTATGACAGAACATGAAGAAGGTGACCTTTTAATAAAGGTGGCTGCTTAATAGAGGTGACTGCATAATACAGGTGACTGCTTAATAGAGGTGACTGCTTAATACAGGTGACTGCTTTATATAGGTGACTGCTTAATACATGTGACTGCTTAATAGAGGTGACTGCTTAATAGAGGTGACCACATGAGCAGATTTGACTGTATATGATAAACAAACAAAACTAATTAACAACAATAGTAATCTACATTGATTTTCTTTATTACAGACATCTGAGGTTGACATAGAAATATGGGCTGAAACATGGTAACTATAACATTAAGATTTTAGACATAGATTGATTGATTGATTGGTGTTTAATGCCAACATTAGCAGGATTTCAGCTATGTCGTGGCATTTTTAGATATAGAAATAAATTAAATGTCAACGATTGTTGTATAGTATATTCTAGTAATTCTTGAGCAGCTGGTCACACATCGTGTTTTGTCACCCACTGACAGGGAAATCCTCATTTCGTAGAAAGATGGCTATTAATAGTTACCAGTTGCTGATTTAGTTTTTTCTACTGGTTTGAGGTAGAAAAGCTATATAGGTAAATGGAGACTCCCAGAATTTGCAAGGAAATCCTTTCTTAATATAGATACATTTAGAAGTTGTTTTTTTATTAACTATAAAGACAGTGTCCTAAAACGACCACATGATTACAATGATTTCTCTTCCAGTTGACCCACAGGTAATGAGTTGATAGTAATCTGTTTGGTTTATGTTGGGGTTTTTTTAACACCACTTTCAACAATATTTCAGTTTTATCGTGGTAGTCATTTTTATTGGTGGAGGAAAAGTAATCGGATGCTAGTATTGGTCCTATTTTTTATGATATTTCATGTTATTAGAGATATTTGTCTTTAATATTGTTTTACAATTGAAACCTGTTTAAATCAAACCATTAATAAACCAGAATCTTGTATTCACCAAATTTTAAATAAAGTCGCCATGAAGAAAATCGGAGTTAATTTAAGGTCATCCCCGGTTTTTAGTGGGGTGCGTGTAACTCAAGTTTTATGCCAATTGACCCACGGGTGGTCAGTGGAGAGTACACTGAGCGTGATCAGCTATGGGTTACCGACAATGCTGTTTGGTTTTTTTTTGTATTTCATGTTATTAGAGATAATATTCTTTATTATTGTTTTACAGTGACACCTGTTTAAACCAATCCATGAATAAATCAGAATCCTGTATTCACCAAACTTTAAATCAAGTCGTAATAAAGGAAATATGTGTTAATTTAACCCAAATAAACTGAACACCTGTCTATTCCGAACACATAACCTGCTTCCAAGGAGGTTCTGTTTATACAGATTTCACTGTACTGTTACAGTAGTCTATCTAGAACAAGATAGTTCTTCCTACACATCCCGTATAAAGGGCGTCAAATGTGTGTGTTTTTTCTTTAATTTCCCTACTTTGTTTATTCTGCTTTTTTGATTTTGACAATAATTTCTTTTACTATGAAAGTACATGTATTATAATACGTGGAGTGCTAATTTTCGTGGATTTCATGTTTCATTAAAACCATCAAATATGATGTCCAACGAAATATAAAATTACCATATTATTATTTTGTGCCAATTATGAAACCACGAATATAAAAGAACCCACGATCACAGGAAGTTTATTGGAAACACGAAAATTGGCCTCCACAAATAAAAGTACTTTCACAGTATTTACTAAGTAAGATTTGACATGTCTTGTTTTTTGAAAAATCAGTAGTGAAGCCATTACTTATTCTGTATTAGTATTTTAAACATTTCAGCTGTACTACAGATTTACGGTTCAGTCTAACCCCGTGTGTAGAAGTGATGTTAAACACCATAAAATAAACCTTGTTTTGTATAATCAGTAGTGAAGCCAGTAATTATTGTTAATTAATTATATTTTAAACATTTCAGCTGTACTACAGATTTACGCTTCAGTCTAACCCTGTGTGAAGAAGTGACGTTAAACACCATAAACCACACCTTGTTTTGAATAATCAGTAGTGAAGCCAGTAATTATTGTGAATTAATTATATTTTAAACGTTTCAGTTGTACTACAGATTTACGCTTCAGTCTAACCCTGTGTGAAGAAGTGACGTTAAACACCATAAACCACACCTTGTTTTGAATAATCAGTAGTGAAGCCAGTAATTATTGTGAATTAATTATATTTTAAACGTTTCAGTTGTACTACAGATTTACGCTTCAGTCTAACCCTGTGTGAAGAAGAGAGAACATATTTAGAACAGCGAAAAAAAGTAGTGTATGAAAATATGAAGGAACAATTAGGAACTGATGCACCAAGGTCTTCTAGAGAGGTAAAATAAAATGTATAATGTTGTGTAAGAAGAGTTTGAAGATACCAAAGGGGTAATCAGAATCCGTAAATCGAAGAAGAACAGACAATACAATGGCCAAAAGAAAAAGTACAAAAGGACAAACAACGATCTACAAAACATACACATAAAACTAAAGATCGAGTAACAGGAACCCCATTAAAAACCGGAGGTGAACTCAGGTGCTCCGGAAGGGTAAGCAGTTCCTGCTCCATTAGTTGCACCTGTCGTGTTAATCTAGTTACAAACCCCGCTTTCTGATTTATTAAACAGAGGTCTTTTTCATGTGATGACATTGAGCTTTGTTCCTCATGTCAATAGAAAATAAGTTATATTTGTAATTGTTAATTTCAATATATTTCACAAGATCTAGCTTTTTTTCGTGACACATTTTATATTAACGACTACAATGTATATACTTTGATAATCTTCAGTTTGATTCTTTGGGTTTTTTTTTATTGATGATTACAAACAACCAAATGTTTATGCCGTTTAAGTACATGTGCAAAGCCAGAAAAGTGAGTGGTCATGTATTTGTGTGTCAGGGCTATAGATTTTACCTCTCTATGATTTTGTCTGTCTCTATGATTTTGTCTGTCTCTATGATTTTGTCTGTCTCTATGATTTTGCCTGTCTCTATGATTTTGTCTGTCTCTATGATTTTGTCTGTCTCTATGATTTTGTCTGTCTCTATGATTTTGCCTGTCTCTATGATTTTGTCTGTCTCTATGATTTTGTCTGTCTCTATGATTTTGCCTGTCTCTATGATTTTGCCCGTTTCTATGATTTTGCCTGTCTCTATGATTTTGTCTGTCTCTACGATTTTGTCTGTCTCTATGATTTTGTCTGTCTCTATGATTTTGCCTGTCTCTATGATTTTGTCTGTCTCTACGATTTTGTCTGTCTCTATGATTTTGCCTGTCTCTATGATTTTGCCCGTTTCTATGATTTTGCCTGTCTCTATGATTTTGTCTGTCTCTACGATTTTGTCTGTCTCTATGATTTTGTCTGTCTCTATGATTTTTCCTGTCTCTATGATTTTGTCTGTCTCTATGATTTTGCCTGTCTCTATGATTTTTCTATTAATTTTTGTTCACAGGACGATGTGGTATTTTTTCATTTTATTTCTATAATAATTAATATAGTTTGGACAGGAAACATGTTTGCTTACTTTAAATTATTTACAGGTACCTATCATTGGTGTATTAGGGTCAGGAGGAGGTTTCAGGGCTATGACAGGATACAGTGGAGTGTTCTCAGCTTTAGTTGACAGTAATATACTAGACATGGCCACATATGTTTGTGGACTATCAGGATCAGCATGGTAGGAAGGATTTTTAAATCTCAATTTAGGGGCCATCATGGCCGTATGGTAGATGGATTTACACCCTACCTGTGCAATCAGTGCCAATCACCGCTAACGTTGTGAGTTCGAACTCCGTTCATGGCGAGTTTTACTCTATACAACATTTTGTGATAAATTTTGTCAGTGACTTGCGACAGGTCTGTGGTTGTTCTGGATACTCCTGTTTCCTCCACCAATAAAACTGACTGCCACGATATAACTAAAATATTGTTGAAACACCATAAACCAACCAACCAACTATTAAGGGAACGACCATTTAACTTGAAGGGGGGGTTATGGTTTTTTTCTAAAAAAATATTCTGATTCCCAATGTTGCTGAAAAAAATATTCTGATTTTGGAGGGAAAAAAAATAATCTGATTCAGAGTTTTTGTCATATAACCTAATGTTAAATTCTGGAAAAAATTTCACAACTTTGCGCAACAAAAAAAATAAATATTCTAACTCTTGTGTTGTCCGAAAACAAATTTCTGAATGAAACAAAAAACCATAGCCCCCCTCACCCCCCCCACCTTCAAGTTAAATGTTCGGTTCCTAAATGATTGTTATGTCAAGTTTTTTTTTTACAAAAAGGTTTCTGATAAAGTAAATTAAAAAAAAAAAAATCTAAACATCAGACCTTTGCATTCTAAACATGCTGAAATACTAAGGCAAATGGTTGAAATACAAACACGTGTCAAAAGACAAAGATGAGCAATAATGAATGTGAACAAACAGTTTTAACACATTAAAGTCGTCAATTATTCGATACAGTCACACATCATTTAGTTTGTACTTTTTAGAATTCTTTAACACACTCTGTTTGAGGGGCCGTCGTGATCGTCATCATATAGTAGTTGGATTTACAACTACCTATGCTATTAGTGCCTATCACCACTGAAGTTGTGAGTTTGAAACCCGTTTATGGCGAGGTCTACTCGATACAACATCATGTGATAAAGTTTGTCAGTGACTTGCGACAGGTCAGTGGTTTTCTCCAGGTACTCAAGTTTGCTCCACCAATACAAACTGACTGCCATAATATAACTGAAATATTGTTGAAAGTGACGTTAAACACCATAAACCTAAACCTAAGCCACTCTGTATGAAGAGGACATTTCTTTAACATGCTGTATGATTATGACATTTCAGGTACTTGTCTCAACTATACTCAAATCCAGACTGGCCTAAGAAATCTCCTAAAGAACTACAGCCTCAGCTGAGAGACAACATTGATTCTAGTCCCTTCTTACTACTGGGTCCTACCAGCATGTATAAATATCTCAGTAATATAATACAGAAAAGACGACAAGGTCAACCTGTCAGCTTTACTGACTTCTTTGGACATCTTGTTGGGGAAACATTACTACAAGAGGTAAGGATCATAATAATTCCCCTCCCCCCCCATTATATTGTTGGGGAAACATTACTACAAGAGGTAAGGATCATAATAATTCCCCTCCCCCCCCCCATTATATTGTTGAGGAAACATTACTACAAGAGGTAAGGATCATAATAATTCCCCTCCCCCCCCCCCATTATATTGTTGGGGAAACATTATTACAAGAGGTAAGGATCATAATAATTCCCCTCCCCCCATTATATTGTTGGGGAAACATTACTACAACAGGTAAGGATCATAATAATTCTCCTCCCCCCCCCATTATATTGTTGAGGAAACATTACTACAAGAGGTAAGGATCATAATAATTCCCCTCCCCCCCCCCATTATATTGTTGGGGAAACATTATTACAAGAGGTAAGGATCATAATAATTCCCCTCCCCCCCCCCATTATATTGTTGGGGAAACATTACTACAAGAGGTAAGGATCATAATAATTCCCCTCCCCCCCCCCATTATATTGTTGAGGAAACATTACTACAAGAGGTAAGGATCATAATAATTCCCCTCCCCCCCCCCCCCATTATATTGTTGGGGAAACATTACTACAAGAGGTAAGGATCATAATAATTCCCCTCCCCCTCCCCATTATATTGTTGGGGAAACATTACTACAAGAGGTAAGGATCATAATAATTCCCCTGCCCCCCCCCCCCCCCATTATATTGTTGGGGAAACATTACTACAAGAGGTAAGGATCATAATAATTCCCCTCCCCCCCCCCCATTATATTGTTGGGGAAACATTACTACAAGAGGTAAGGATCATAATAATTCCCCTCCCCCCCCCCCCATTATATTGTTGGGGAAACATTACTACAAGAGGTAAGGATCATAATAATTCCCCTCCCCCCCCCCATTATATTGTTGGGGAAACATTACTACAAGAGGTAAGGATCATAATAATTCCCCTCTCCTCCCATTATATTGTTGGGGAAACATTACTACAAGAGGTAAGGATCATAATAATTCCCCTCCCCCCATTATATTGTTGGGGAAACATTACTACAAGAGGTAAGGATCATAATAATTCCCCTCCCCCCCCATTATATTGTTGGGGAAACATTACTACAAGAGGTAAGGATCATAATAATTCCCCTCTCCCCCATTATATTGTTGGGGAAACATTACTACAAGAGGTAAGGATTATAATAATTCCCCTCCCCCCACATAATATTGTTGGGGAAACATTACTACAAGAGGTAAGGATCATAATAATTCCCCCCCCCCCCATTATATTGTTGGGGAAACATTACTACAAGGGGTAAGGATCATAATAATTCCTCTCCCCCCTCCCATTATATTGTTGGGGAAACATTACTACAAGAGGTAAGGATCATAATAATTCCCCTCCCCCCCCCCATTATATTGTTGGGGAAACATTACTACAAGAGGTAAGGATCATAATAATTCTCCTCCCCCCCCCATTATATTGTTGGGGAAACATTACTACAAGAGGTAAGGATCATAATAATTCCCCTCCCCCTCCCCATTATATTGTTGGGGAAACATTACTACAAGAGGTAAGGATCATAATAATTCCCCTCCCCCCCCCCCCCCCATTATATTGTTGGGGAAACATTACTACAAGAGGTAAGGATCATAATAATTCCCCCCCCCCATTATATTGTTGGGGAAACATTACTACAAGAGGTAAGGATCATAATAATTCCCCTATCCCCCCCCCCACCTCCATTATATTGTTGGGGAAACATTACTACAAGAGGTAAGGATCATAATAATTCCCCTCCCCCCCATTATATTGTTGGGGAAACATTACTACAAGAGGTAAGGATCACAATAATTCCCCCCCCCATTATATTGTTGGGGAAACATTACTACAAGAGGTAAGGATCATAATAATTCCCCTCCCCCCCCCATTATATTGTTGGGAAAACATTACTACAAGAGGTAAGGATCATAATAATTCCCCTCCCCCCCCATTATATTGTTGGGGAAACATTACTACAAGAGGTAAGGATCATAATAATTCCCCTCCCCCCCCCATTATACTGTTGGGGAAACATTACTACAAGAGGTAAGGATCATAATAATTCCCCTCCCCCCCCCATTATATTGTTGGGGAAACATTACTACAAGAGGTAAGGATCATAATAATTCCCCTCCCCCCCCCATTATATTGTTGGGGAAACATTACTACAAGAGGTAAGGATCATAATAATTCTCCTCCTCCCCCCCCCATTATATTGTTGGGGAAACATTACTACAAGAGGTAAGGATCATAATAATTCCCCTCCCCCCCCCATTATATTGTTGGGGAAACATTACTACAAGAGGTTAGGATCATAATAATTCCCCCCCCCCCCATTATATTGTTGGGGAAACATTACTACAAGAGGTAAGGATCATAATAATTCCCCTCTCCCCCACCTCCATTATATTGTTGGGGAAACATTACTACAAGAGGTAAGGATCATAATAATTCCCCTCCCCCCCCATTATATTGTTGGGGAAACATTACTACAAGAGGTAAGGATCATAATAATTCCCCCCCCCCATTATATTGTTGGGGAAACATTACTACAAGAGGTAAGGATCATAATAATTCCCCTCCCCCCCCCCATTATATTGTTGGGAAAACATTACTACAAGAGGTAAGGATCATAATAATTCCCCTCCCCCCATTATATTGTTGGGGAAACATTACTACAAGAGGTAAGGATCATAATAATTCCCCTCCCCCCCCCCATTATATTGTTGGGGAAACATTACTACAAGAGGTAAGGATCATAATAATTCCCCTCCCCCCCCCCCCCCATTATATTGTTGGGGAAACATTACTACAAGAGGTAAGGATCATAATAATTCCCCTCCCCCCCCCATTATATTGTTGGGGAAACATTACTACAAGAGGTAAGGATCATAATAATTCTCCTCCTCCCCCCCCCCCCCCCATTATATTGTTGGGGAAACATTACTACAAGAGGTAAGGATCATAATAATTCCCCCCCCCATTATATTGTTGGGGAAACATTACTACAAGAGGTAAGGATCATAATAATTCCCCTCCCCCCCCCCCCCATTATATTGTTGGGAAAACATTACTACAAGAGGTAAGGATCATAATAATTCCCCTCCCCCCCATTATATTGTTGGGGAAACATTACTACAAGAGGTAAGGATCATGATAATTCCCCTCCCCCCCCCATTATATTGTTGGGGAAACATTACTACAAGAGGTAAGGATCATAATAATTCCCCTCCCCCCCCCCCATTATATTGTTGGGGAAACATTACTACAAGAGGTAAGGATCATAATAATTCCCCTCCCCCCCCCCATTATATTGTTGGGGAAACATTACTACAAGAGGTAAGGATCATAATAATTCTCCTCCTCCCCCCCCCCCCCCCCCCCCCAATATTGTTGGGGAAACATTACTACAAGAGGTTAGGATCATAATAATTCCCCCCCCCCCCCCATTATATTGTTGGGGAAACATTACTACAAGAGGTAAGGATCATAATAATTCCCCCCCCCCCCATTATATTGTTGGGGAAACATTACTACAAGAGGTAAGGATCATAAGATAATAATTTAGGGACAGTCGTGGTCGTGATCGTATGGTAGTTGGATCCTATCACCACTTACGTAGTGAGTTCGAATCCCACTCAGGCCATACAACATTATGTGATAAAGTTTGTCAATGACTTACGACAGGTCAGTGGTTTTCTCCTGGTACACCGGTTTCCTCCACCAATAAAACTGATCGCCACGATATAACTGAATTATTGTTGAAAGTTTCGTTAAACACCATAAACAACCAATCATTATAATTAAATCATATACACAACTTCTGTGTCACGATGATTAATTATGCATAATGTTCAAGATTCGGGTGTTCTTTATAACAACGCTGCTCAGGATTGGTCTTTAACTCACACATGCAACAAAAGATACCAAAGGGGTAATCAGAATTCATAAATCGAAAACTTGCATGACCACATCATTTCTCTAAGAGGGAAGGTTTGCACCTATAAAACTCGTTTAATGATACCAGTTTTTATTGAAGTCCCTGTACCAAGCCAGGTAAGTGTGAGATCATGTATATGTGGTTAGGGGTATCGTTTTTGCCTCTTTCTCCGATTTTTCTATTTAACTTTTAGAACTGTTTAGACAGTGTTTTAGTATGTATTTTGTGTTTCATTTTATTTGTATTTACTGTATTTCAGAGAATGAATTTTAAGTTGACTGACCAGAAAAAGATAATAGAGAATGGAAAGGTTCCTTTTCCCTTATACTCATGTTTACATGTAAAACGACAGGTCTCAGCCATGATATTCAATGGTAAGTAACAAGGGAAGTAACTCAAGTCATAGTAAGTAACAAGGGAAGTAACTGAAATCATGGTAATAAACAAGGGAAGTAACTCAAATCATGATAAGTAACAAGGGAAGTAACTAATGCAATGGTAAGTACTAAGGGAAGTAACTGAATATATTTTTTTATTTTCATTTTATTCTTACTAATTCTTAGAGAACAGTATTATTCCAATGTTTTAATATTATTAAATTATTATTATTAAAATTAAGGTTCTCCTCCCTCAGACATAGGTGACCTTAGTCAATTTTGGCTTTCCTGTTTAGACCCTTTAGCTTTATTGTTCCCAAAACTAAATTATTTGGTTTTCCAATCTTTAGATTTTGAGTGTACCAGATGAAGGTTATTCCAGAAACATGTTGTGTGCAATATATTTGATATCTATGTTTTTATTTCAAGATGTGATTGTGATTAAGTATTTATGGTTGCTAAAATAATACTATGTAATCAGAAAATGTACATTTACAGAATGGATGGAGTTTTCACCATATGAGATTGGACTTCCTAAGTATGGTACTTTTATGAAGGCAGAACATTTTGGTAGTAAATTTTTCATGGGACAACTAGTACGGAAGCATCCTGAACCTCCATTACATTTTTTACAAGGTAAGTAAAAGTTCAAGTAAAGTGTCAGTAATGCATTCGTTTCAGCACTGACATGGTTTAATACATATATTTATTATTGAAATTTACTTTTACTTAATAATGAATTATTATCGCTATTTTGTTTACTTCCCCTTTGATGTTTAAAACCAATATGTTTCATATCACTTAAGCGCTGAGAAAATTCCAATTATCGCTAATTGCTAAGCGTTGTCAAGGACACACGTAGTAATATCGCTGTTTTCTAATATGACGTTATAATGACGTCACATTACCAAAGCCTTGATAAACATAGTGATAAAATAATTAAAGATTTTGTTTTTTAAACTCAAGGACTTTTCTCAGTCATCTGTCATCTCGGGGCTTTGCCCTTCGAAGAGATGACTGAGAAACGTCCTCTCATTTTAAAAAACATTGTTAAAGACTTATTATCAAAACTAAGGGTCATTTCCCTCAGATATATGTAATCTTTACAGATTTTGGTTGATCGTGTTCAGACCATATGGTTTACTTGCTTTCAAAACTTATATTATTTGACTTTCCAAACTTTTGACTTCGAGGGTAGCCGATGATGAGTACTCCAGAAACGTGTCGTGCACACTAAATTAGATATCTATGGCTTTAATATACATGTAATTGAATATTAGATAAGACTTATTAATTGAGTGAGCGATACATGCTCATGTGAGCCTCTAGTTTATTAAATATTACAAAATGATCCAAAAATAATATGCAAACATTTTTAATTAGGTGTTTGGGGTAGTGCATTCTGTATACAGCTTAAACGACTTCTTAAAGATGATAAAAAGGTTGTCAATGAATGTCGGTCAACTTGTGAAGAACGAGAAGAAATGGGTATGTAGAGTCATCATTTAATATCTGTTAAATACATTGACATGGAAACGGAATAATATATTTGCTTAGTTAAAATTTTAATTTGAAATTATTATGCTGTTTTTGGTCATTTGACTTTGTGTATAATCATGGCATTATTAGACAAAAAATATCACGTCATTATTATGTAAATAAATAAAACCGAAGGGGCAATCTTGAATGGACAATCCAGAATCACAGGCAACATTGGGCACAAGACAAAGAACGAAGACAAATAAACAAAAAAACCACAACATAGAAAGATAAAATGGTAGGCAACACGGACCTAAAAACTAGTGGTGAACCCAGGTCACTTCAAAATCTTTCCGGTGATGGAGGAAAGAAAACACTTTACGTAAAAGGGAAAAGGTTCATTGCAATTTGAGAAATGTATATTTCATAATGGTCAACTAGTAAGAACATCATATTCATAGTTAGATTTCTGATAATATATATTCTCTAACTGGAAAAGTTAAAAAAGAGGGTCATACGCTAACATATAACAGCATTTTAGGTCTTCTCAGCTGATCTTTCATTCATCTTTGACTTTCCAAACATTCACAAGACAATCAAATATATTTACCAATCAAACAACAGCTTTCCGCGTGTGTTCGATTTTAATAACAGAAGAGCTCGTAGGTTCATTACTGATTGGGTTGTTGAAAATATGAACCATGACATGAACCCATACGGGATATCATTATATGTTAAAAAAAAGATACAACAAGCATCAAATTTCAGGGGGGGGTTATGGTTTTTTGTTTCGTTCAGAATGTTTTTTTTCAGCAACATTGGGAATCAGAATATTTTTTTAGAAAAAAACCATACCCCCCCCCTTCAAGTTAAATGGTCATTCCCTTACGCAAAGCAGAAAAGCAAACAAGTGTCAAATAGATAATATGTAGCGTTTAGATTTAATGGTAATTGAGGTCAATTGTCAATATATTTTGTATGCTCGTTTTACACAGAAAAAGAACTATTAGATGATATGGGTACCCAAACAGATGAAGAAAGTGAAACAAGTGAAAGTGAGAGTGACACTGAAAACACATCTAGCAACAATACAAGGAGAAAGAGACCTACAGATCAGAAGAAGAACCGGAAGGAGAAACAAGTTAAGGACCAGTCATTCTGGAAAAATATGCTTGGGACATTTTTTGATGCAAATTCTTGGATAAATTCTATAGAAGGAAGAGCGGCTAAAGTTCATAGTTTTATGAGAGGTTTATCATTGTATAAAGTGTATCCTTTCTCACCGTTCACATCAATTAATGAAGACCATGCAGGTAATAGTTATTATTGAACTAATTAATATGTTAATTAATTAATTAGTTAATGTGTCTGACTATGTTTACAATAATAAAACGAAGTACAGTCAAACCTGCCCTTGTGGTCACCTCTATTAAGCAGTCACCTGTATTAAAAGGTCACCTTTTTCTTGTCCTGTCATAGGAAATTTAATATGAATTGAACCTTTTTAAGAGGTCACCTGTCTTTTAAGGCCAGTTTTTCTTTTCTTTTTCCCAAAGGTGACTTCTTAATAAATCTTTGATGAAATATTTTTAGCCACCTTGCTTCATATACATATCAACAACAACATTTGTTGACATCGCAAGGATAAGTGCATGATACCATAAAAAGAAAAAGAAAAAATACCAAGCTATCAGAATCCAATAGAAAAGTAGTAATAAGAGACAAAATCAATACCCCTAACACACGAAACACATAATCACACATTCTACTGGCTCGGTACTGGCACTCCAATAAAAAGCGGTGGGATTAAGGTAGCTTTATGGGCCCAAGTCTTCTCCTCTTGGTGAAGTGATGTGGTTATGCAAGTGTTTTCTACATCTGATGCAAATGCCAATCTTCACATATTGTTAAAAGTGGTGTTAAACACCATTAAGGCAAAGAAAGAAAGCAACCAACCTTCACATATAACCAGGTGACCAGCATCATTATTAAGAATCCAGGTGGCTGACGGTGGTACATTATGTGAACTTGGAATATTTTTTTACCTATTATACTTCCTTCAAAAACACACCCACAAATGCATTTGTTGACCTGGTAACCATGAAAACATGATACAATTCATCTAAAGTTAATGTAGTATACCACTGTAAAAAAAAACAGTGATAAAAATGGTGTGTACTTTTCACCATTCATGTTTTACTTGTACTTGTACTTGTACTTGTACTTGTACTTGTACTTGTACTTGTACTTGTACTTGTATTATACAAATCAATTTTCAACATGGCTGACATCGAAAACAAGCTTCATGACCTATTTGCAATGCTAATTAATTTTACAATCAAAATATACCTGTGCAGTAGTCTTTGTAGCACTACCCCTTCACGAGTGCAGTGACAGGTTTATCAGACACTCGCCGATTCTCGGTAGTGTTCTTTATAACTACACCACAATATAGCTGATAAAATGAAAAACAAAAATGACACACTGTCGGAACAGTTCCAAAAACCATAAGAAAAGCATAGAAAGGGCCAAAATGGACAACCCTTAGACACGTATACATGAAAGCTCACTTTCCTGGATTGGTACATATGACTTAAATCAAATATTATGTCAATTAGGGGCCGTCGAGGTCGTGATCGTATGGTAGTTGGCTTTACAACTACCTATGCAATCAGTGCCTATCACCACTAATGTTGTGAGTTCGAACACCGCTCAGGCGAGGTGTACTCGATGCAACACTATGGGATAAAGTTTGACAGTGACTTGCAACAGGTCGGTGGTTTTCTATGGGTACTCCGGTTTCCTCCACCGATAAAACTGACTGCCACGATATAACTGAAATATTTTTTGAAAGTGGCGTTAAACACCATAAACCAACCATTATGTCAATTAATTAATCAGTTAACTAAACAATCAATTACAAATGTTTGTTTTAGATCAGTTTGATGGCATTTTTGAATTATATCCAACAACAATGAAGAAGTTATACGTGGTAGATGGAGGTCTAACATTTAACTCACCTTACCCTCTATTACTCAGACCTCAACGACAAGTAGACATCATCCTGTCTTTTGATTTTAGTGCACGCCCCACTGATGACACACCACCTTTTAAGGTAAGATTAGATGAAAGATCTTTAATTTAAACTTTATTGAATAAAATGGGGAAAATATATCACACTGTTGGAACAGTTCCAAAGTCCAGGAATCAAATTCATAGAAAGAGGTAAAATCGATACCCCTAACAAATGTACACATGACCCTTCACTTTCTTGACTTAGTACAGATATTTTTAATAAAAAGAGGCAGGAGTAAATAAATGTTAGAGAATACCAAAGGGGCAATCAAAAGTGGACAATCCAGAGGAACTGGTAACATAGTTTTATGGGACCAAACCTCCCCCCTCTTTGTGAAATAATGTGGTCATACAAGTGCTTTCAATACAATGTCTTTATATTACAATGTATCATTTAACTGGAATGAATATATATAAACATAGATATATAATTTAGTGTTCATGACCAACCTGTTTCTGGAATAACCTTCTTCAAGGTTAAAATATTGGAAAGAAACACAGTAGGCCTAAACATGATAGCCAAAATCAGCCAAGGTCATCCTATACCTGAAGGAGGAGAGCTTTAGATTTTGATGATACATGTAATTACATATTTTAGGAAATGCCAAATTTCAGTAACAAATATTATATAGATACTTTTACTAGATCTTTCATTGTTGTTTTCGGATACAACCTTATGTTATACCCTTCCGGAGCACCTGAGTTCACTCACGTTTTTTAGTGTAGTTCATGTTGCTCAATCTTTAGTTTTCTGTGAAGTGTTTTGTAAATTATTGTTTGTTTTTAGTGGGGTTCATGTTACTCAATCTTTAGTTTTCTGTGTAGTGTTTTGTAGATCATTGTTTGTTTTTAGTGGGGTTCATGTTACTCAATCTTTAGTTTTCTGTGAAGTGTTTTGTAAATTATTGTTTGTTTTTAGTGGGGTTCATGTTACTCAATCTTTAGTTTTCTGTGAAGTGTTTTGTAAATTATTGTTTGTTTTTAGTGTGGTTCATGTTACTCAATCTTTAGTTTTCTGTGAAGTGTTTTGTAAATTATTGTTTGTTTTTAGTGGGGTTCATGTTACTCAATCTTTAGTTTTCTGTGAAGTGTTTTGTAAATTATTGTTTGTTTTTAGTGGGGTTCATGTTACTCAATCTTTAGTTTTCTGTGAAGTGTTTTGTAAATTATTGTTTGTTTTTAGTGGGGTTCATGTTACTCAATCTTTAGTTTTCTGTGAAGTGTTTTGTAAATTATTGTTTGTTTTTAGTGGGGTTCATGTTACTCAATCTTTAGTTTTCTGTGAAGTGTTTTGTAAATTATTGTTTGTTTTTAGTGTAGTTCATGTTGCTCAATCTTTAGTTTTCTGTGAAGTGTTTTGTAAATTATTGTTTGTTTTTAGTGGGGTTCATGTTACTCAATCTTTAGTTTTCTGTGAAGTGTTTTGTAGATTATTGTTTGTTTTTAGTGGGGTTCATGTTACTCAATCTTTAGTTTTCTGTGAAGTGTTTTGTAAATTATTGTTTGTCTTTGTCTTTATCTTTGTATCATTGTATTGTAAGTCTGTCCTTTGAATTACGACTTCTGATTACCCATTTGGTATCTTCAAACTTTTCGTATAAAGTTAGACAGTGACTTAGTGGTGTTCTTCTTGTACTCGGGTGTCATGTAGCAATAAAACTGATCACAATGATAATAACTGAATATTATTACAAGTGATGAAAGAGTAACACGATGGGTCTCCCCCAGTGGCTGCTCATCTTCCATAACATATGGTCTCCCCCAGTGGCTGCTCATCTTTCATAGCATATGGTCTCCCCCAGTGGCTGCTCATCTTTCATAGCATATGGTCTCCCCCAGTGGCTGCTCATCTTCCATAACATATGGTCTCCCCCAGTGGCTGCTCATCTTTCATAGCATATGGTCTCCCCCAGTGGCTGCTCATCTTTCATAGCATATGGTCTCCCCCAGTGGCTGCTCATCTTTCATAGCATATGGTCTCCCCCAGTGGCTGCTCATCTTCCATAGCATATGGTCTCCCCCAGTGGCTGCTCATCTTTCATAACATATGGTCTCCCCATTGGCTGCACATCTTCCATAGCATATGGTCTCCCCCAGTGGCTGCTCATCTTTCATAGCATATGGTCTCCCCCAGTGGCTGCTCATCTTTCATAGCATATGGTCTCCCCCAGTGGCTGCTCATCTTCCATAACATATGGTCTCCCCCAGTGGCTGCTCATCTTCCATAACATATGGTCTCCCCCAGTGGCTGCTCATCTTCCATAACATATGGTCTCCCCCAGTGGCTGCTCATCTTCCATAGCATATGGTCTCCCCCAGTGGCTGCTCATCTTCCATAGCATATGGTCTCCCCTAGTGGCTGCTCATCTTTCATAACATATGGTCTCCCCCAGTGGCTGCTCATCTTTCATAGCATATGGTCTCCCCCAGTGGCTGCTCATCTTCCATAACATATGGTCTCCTCCAGTGGCTGCTCATCTTTCATAGCATATGGTCTCCCCCAGTGGCTGCTCATCTTTCATAACATATGGTCTCCCCCATTGGCTGCTCATCTTCCATAGCATATGGTCTCCCCCAGTGGCTGCTCATCTTTCATAACATATGGTCTCCCCCATTGGCTGCTCATCTTCCATAGCATATGGTCTCCCCCAGTGGCTGCTCATCTTCCATAACATATGGTCTCCCCCAGTGGCTGCTCATCTTTCATAGCATATGGTCTCCCCCATTGGCTGCTCATCTTCCATAGCATATGGTCTCCCCCAGTGGCTGCTCATCTTTCATAACATATGGTCTCCCCCAGTGGCTGCTCATCTTTCATAGCATATGGTCTCCCCCAGTGTCTGCTCATCTTTCATAGCATATGGTCTCCCCCATTGGCTGCTCAATCTTTAGTTTTCTGTGTAGTGTTGTGTAGATCATTGTTAGTTCTCATGTCCTTTTTCTTTTGGGAATTTTTTAATTCTGATTACCATTAATCGCAAAAGCACAGACAATTACTAGTATACAATATCCAAAAGCACAGACAATTACTAGTATACAATATCCAAAAGCACAGACAATTACTAGTATACAATATCCAAAAGCACAGACAATTACTAGTATACAATATCCAAAAGCACAGACAATTACTAGTATACAATATCCAAAAGCACAGACAATTACTAGTATACAATATCCAAAAGTTAAAAGGACCAAAAAAAACCCAACCAATTATCGACAGCGTACCACACACAAAACTAAAGAACGAGCAGCATGAACCCCACTTACACTTATAAGTCAATGCAGGTGCTTCAGAAATGGTAACAGTTCCTGCCCCAGTACTGGCACTCATTGTGTTACTCTTGTTATAAATCTAATGATAAGAGACCGACCATTTAACTTGGAGTGGGGGGGAGGGGGTTATGGTTTTTTGTTTCGTTCAGAATTTTTTTTCCCGACAACACAAGAGTTAGAATTTTTTTTTTTATTCCGCAAAGTGCGAAAAAAAATTCCAGAATTCAACATTAGGTTATATGACAAAAACAGAATATTTTTTTCAGCAAACATTGGGAATCAGAATATTTTTTTCAGCAAACATTGGGAATCAGAATATTTTTTTCAGCAAACATTGGGAATCAGGATATTTTTTTCAGCAAACATTGGGAATCAGAATATTTTTTTCAGCAAACATTAGGAATCAGAATATTTTTTTCAGCAAACATTGGGAATCAGAATATTTTTTTAGAAAAAGACCATACCCTCTCCTTCAAGTTGAATGGTCGTTCTCTAAGTCATGAAAGGAGAGGGAAGTGTAACTACGACAAACAGAACATAATCCCTCCTTCAAGTTAAATGGTCGTTCTCTAAGTCATGAAAGGAGAGGGAAGTGTAACTACGACAAACGGAACATAACCCCTCCTTCAAGTTAAATGGTCGTTCTCTAAGTCATGAAAGGACAGGGAAGTGTAACTACGACAAACAGAACATAACCCCTCCTTCAAGTTAAATGGTCGTTCTCTAAGTCATGAAAGGACAGGGAAGTGTAACTACGACAAACAGAACATAACCCCTCCTTCAAGTTAAATGGTCGTTCTCTAAGTCATGAAAGGACAGGGAAGTGTAACTACGACAAACGGAACATAACCCCTCCTTCAAGTTAAATGGTCGTTCTCTAAGTCATGAAAGGACAGGGAAGTGTAACTACGACAAACGGAACATAACCCCTCCTTCAAGTTAAATGGTCGTTCTCTAAGTCATGAAAGGAGAGGGAAGTGTAACTACGACAAACGGAACATAACCCCTCCTTCAAGTTAAATGGTCGTTCTCTAAGTCATGAAAGGAGAGGGAAGTGTAACTACGACAAACAGAACATAATCCCTCCTTCAAGTTAAATGGTCGTTCTCTAAGTCGTGAAAGGACAGGGAAGTGTAACTACGACAAACGGAACATAACCCCTCCTTCAAGTTAAATGGTCGTTCTCTAAGTCATGAAAGGACAGGGAAGTGTAACTACGACAAACAGAACATATTATGTAACATTACACATATGTATTTATTTTTAGGAAATCAAATTGGCAGAGTATTGGGCCCACAAGAACAACGTACCCTTCCCTCCAATAGATACAAACATTATGGAGACAGAGGGGGTCAAGGAATGTTATGTATTTGAGAACTCCAGGGATCCTAAGTGTCCTACAATATTACATTTTGTATTATCTAATATTAATTTTAAAAATGAAGTAATGCCAGGTAAGTTCTGATAATGAACCTAGTTATTTTTTAGTTTTGGTTTGTTTTTTTTTTTTTTAATTTTACTAGTTATGTTATATAAGTTTCTCTTTAAACAGCTTAACAGCAAAGAGGGTAGGGCTATGGTGTTTAACACCACTTTCAGTAATATGTCAGTTATATTGTAGTGTTTAGTTTTATTGGTGGAGGAAACCAGAGTACCTAGAGAAAACCACCGACCTACCGCAAGTCACTGACAAACTTTCAGGCGCGTAGCTCTCTATATGCCAACACACAGTTGTGTGCACATCGGCGTGCTGAAAACAAAAATAAAGAGCAAAAAAAATAAATAAATAAGGAATAAGAAAAATTTTTAAAATAGTAGAAAACAAAGTCTCGTTGTGGCTTTTTGTGAAAATTCAATGTCATAAAAATTACGGCAGTGCTACCGCAGAGCTCTCGCTCAGTGTACTACGTCGGTTGAAGACATATGTACGATCAACAATGAATAACGATAGGTTGTCATCGCTAGCATTAATGCATATCCATCGCGATTTCAGTGTGGATTTAGATAAAGTTATGGAGAAGTTTGTGTCTGCTAAGACACGAAGAACAGATTTTAAACAATTCTAAGTAAATTCTGTCTAACAAAATCATGAAATCAATGTGTTGCCTATGTATTCAATTTACCCATGAAAACACCTCAGAACGCACCATTTTGCATTTAGTCAAAAAAAATATTCTGGGTTTGGTTGCTTGCACTGCAAAAAAGGCTAGCTACGCCCCTGACTTTATCATGTAATGTTGTATCAAGTACACCTCACCTGAGAGGAATTCAAACTCGCAATATTAGTGGCGATAGGCACTGATTGCATAGGAAGTTATAAATCCAACTACCATATGATCACAACCATGACGGACCCAATTATATATTTCTAATGTTTCTCTTTAAACAGCTTAATAGCAAAAAAATAAAAAAAATACAATGAATTATATTTGACTGATGAAATAAAAAAAAGTACCACGCTGAACAGCAGATTTGATGTACATCTAACATGTTTACTAGATTAATAGAATTGATAGAGAAACAATGATTTGCTTCACCACTGAAAATACATGTATTAAGTGGTCACATTTGAAAAAACAGTTCTTCTAAAACAGGTGACCTCTTAAAAGAAGTTCAATTTATATGAAATTTTTAATAAGAGGACAAGAAAAAGTTGACATTTTAATACAGGTGACTGCTTAATACAGGTGACTGCATTATCAGGTTTTACTGTACAAGTAACAAATATGTCAAGTACATTTTGTATTAGAAATAAAATTAAAAAACAAAATTTACCACACTGTCGGAACATGCACAATTTCATTTTGTTTTTTCCCTACTGGCTTCTGTAAATTTAATGAAAATCAACACTATTACAACGTTATTGATGACATCATTTATAATTTTTATTATTTTAGACATACCACGACAAACCGATGAGGAGAAGGAGTTTGGAGACTTTCAATTATTTGATGATCCTAATCGTCCGTATTCAACCTTCAACTTCAAGTATTCACCTTTGGCGTTTGATAGGATGACGCAGCTCATGGAATATAACACACTGAGATTTAAAAACTTGATTATGGAGAAAATCAGAGAAAATGTCAGAAAATATCAAAACTCATCGATACGACGACCAATCAAATTGAAGGATATTAAAAAATTGAGATTAGATCAAAAAGACAAAGAAGATCGGTTGAAACAGTTTGTTCAATCATTTGATCATCCCGATTCTGAATGATAGGAATGTAATGCTGTGATAATGATAGGAATGTAATGCTGTGATAATGATAGGAATGTAATGCTGTGATAATGAATTTTTACAGTCAGATAGATTGAAACAGTAACATTCGTTTAGATGGCCGTCACAGATCAGTCATTGAGGGAAATTTGATCTTTTTGTCTGAATTCAACGTTTTCCATTTTATTTAAGCAATTATTCACTTTTAATGGAGGAGTCGTTTTGGTCGTGATCTTATAGTAGTTGGATTTACAACTTCCTGTGCAATCAGTGCCTATCATCTCTAAAGTTTTGAGTTTGAATCCTGCTCATGGCAAGGTGTACTCGATACAACATTATGTGATAAAGTTTGTCAGTAACTTACGGCAGGTCAGTGATTTTCTCCGGGTATTCCAGTTTCCTCCACCAATAAAACTGACCGCCACGATATAACTGAAATATTGTTGAAAGTGGCTTTAAACCTCATATACCTAACCTACTTTTGATAGCGTTATTGCCTAATCTGATTTGTTCTGAATCCAGTCTATGACAATCATTGGGAGATTTTACTTTTTCTGAATCCAATTTATGACGATCATGGGTAGATTTTACTTTTTCTGAATCCAATTTATGACGATCACGGGTAGATTTGACTTTTTCTGAATCCAGTCTATGATGATCACGGGTAGATTTTACTTTTTCTGAATCCAGTCTATGACGATCACGGGTAGATTTTACTTTTTCTGAATCCAGTCTATGACGATCACGGGTAGATTTTACTTTTTCTGAATCCAGTCTATGACGATCACGGGTAGATTTTACTTTTTCTGAATCCAGTCTATGACGATCACGGGTAGATTTTACTTTTTCTGAATCCAGTTTATGATGATCACGGGTAGATTCGACTTTTTCTGAATCCAGTCTATGACGATCACGGGTAGATTTTACTTTTTCTGAATCCAGTTTATGATGATCACGGGTAGATTTGACTTTTTCTGAATCCAGTCTATGACGATCACGGGTAGATTTTACTTTTTCTGAATCCAGTCTATGACGATCACGGGTAGATTTGACTTTTTCTGAATCCAGTCTATGATGATCACGGGTAGATTTTACTTTTTCTGAATCCAGTCTATGACGATCACGGGTAGATTTTACTTTTTCTGAATCCAGTCTATGACGATCACGGGTAGATTTTACTTTTTCTGAATCCAGTTTATGATGATCACGGGTAGATTTGACTTTTTCTGAATCCAGTCTATGACGATCACGGGTAGATTTGACTTTTTCTGAATCCAGTCTATGACGATCACGGATAGATTTGACTTTTTCTGAATCCAGTCTATGATGATCACGGGTAGATTTGACTTTTTCTGAATCCAGTCTATGACGATCACGGGTAGATTTGACTTTCTCTGAATCCAGTCTATGACGATCACGGGTAGATTTTACTTTTTCTGAATCCAGTCTATGACGATCACGGGTAGATTTTACTTTTTCTGAATCCAGTCTATGACGATCACGGTTTTTATTCGTCTGGTTTATGCTCTAACATCTTAGTTCAGTCATGCGTTAAAGATGGCATATGTAGCCAAGCGAAACCATAGGTGGACGTTTTATCTTGCTATTTGTCTTTTGTGTGTGTTTGTTTTTTGTCATCAATGTAAATTTATTTGTTTATAAACAAAATATCTCATGATAATTATTTGAGTACTGTGTGGGTCTTTACTTGAATTGCCTTTTAGATTAAACAGTCTTAATCTACATGTATATATACAGAGTGACATTTTAATTTAAACATTTTTAACTTTAAAATATTTAATGAATAGTATTTATCTTGGAAGGGTAGTTAAATTAAACTTTCCAGTCATTTATTAAAATTAAGGTTTGTGTTCATAAAACTATTCTAACCCTGTAACTTGTTATTGAATTTCATGTACCAAGCCAGAAAAGTGAACGGTCCTGTAAGGGGTATCAATTGTGCCTCTATCTACGACTTTACAATTGGATTTTAGAACTGTTCTGACAGTGTGGTATTTTAGAACTGTTCTGACAGTGTGGTATTTTAGAACTGTTCTGACAGTGTGGTATTTTGGAACTGTTCTGACAGTGTGGTATTATAGAACTGTTCTGACAGTGTGGTATTTTAGAACTGTTCTGACAGTGTGGTATTTTAGAACTGTTCTGACAGTGTGGTATTTTGGAACTGTTCTGACAGTGGGGTATTTTAGAACTGTTCTGACATTGTAGTATTTTGGAACTGTTCTGACAGTGTGGTATTTTTGTTTTTCATTTCATTATAAACATAACTTGAATGGGTGCCACTAGTGGAGCAGGAACTGAGTTCTCCCGACTTTTAGTGAGGTTTGTGTTGCTCGATCTTTAGTTTTTTGTATAGAGTTTTGTAAATCATTATTAGTCCGTTTTCGTCTGCTCATTGTATTGTCTGTCTTTCTTCAATTTACAGCTTCTGATTACCCCTTTGGTATCTTCAAACTTTCGGCCATTGTATTGTCTGTCTTTCTTCAATTTACAGCTTCTGATTACCCCTTTGGTATCTTCAAACTTTCGGCCATTGTATTGTCTGTCTTTCTTTAATTTACAGCTTCTGATTACCCTTTTGGTATCTTCAAACTTTCGGCCATTGTATTGTCTGTCCTTCAATTTACAGTTTCTGATTACCCCTTTGATATCTTCAAACTTTCGGTCATTGTATTGTCTGTCCTTCAATTTACAGCTTCTGATTACCCTTTTGGTATCTTCAAACGTTTAACCATTGTATTGTCTGTCCTTCAATTTACAGCTTCTGATTACCCCTTTGGTATCTTCAAACTTTCGGCCATTGTATTGTCTGTCCTTCAATTTACAGCTTCTGATTACCCCTTTGGTATCTTCAAACTTTCGGCCATTGTATTGTCTGTCCTTCAATTTACAGCTTCTGATTACCCCTTTGGTATCTTCAAACTTTCGACCATTGTATTGTCTGTCCTTCAATTTACAGCTTCTGATTACCCCTTTGGTATCTTCAAACTTTCGGCCATTGTATTGTCTGTCTTTCTTTAATTTACAGCTTCTGATTACCCCTTTGGTATCTTCAAACTTTCGGCCATTGTATTGTCTGTCTTTCTTCAATTTACAGCTTCTGATTACCCCTTTGGTATCTTCAAACTTTCGGCCATTGTATTGTCTGTCATTCAATTTACAGCTTCTGATTACCCTTTTGGTATCTTCAAACTTTCGGCCATTGTATTGTCTGTCCTTCAATTTACAGTTTCTGATTACCCCTTTGATATCTTCAAACTTTCGGTCATTGTATTGTCTGTCCTTCAATTTACAGCTTCTGATTACCCTTTTGGTATCTTCAAACGTTTAACCATTGTATTGTCTGTCCTTCAATTTACAGCTTCTGATTACCCCTTTGGTATCTTCAAACTTTCGGCCATTGTATTGTCTGTCCTTCAATTTACAGCTTCTGATTACCCCTTTGGTATCTTCAAACTTTCGACCATTGTATTGTCTGTCCTTCAATTTACAGCTTCTGATTACCCCTTTGGTATCTTCAAACTTTCGGCCATTGTATTGTCTGTCCTTCAATTTACAGCTTCTGATTACCCCTTTGGTATCTTCAAACTTTCGACCATTGTATTGTCTGTCCTCCAATTTACAGCTTCTGATTACCCCTTTGGTATCTTCAAACTTTCGGCCATTGTATTGTCTGTCTTTCTTTAATTTACAGCTTCTGATTACCCCTTTGGTATCTTCAAACTTTCGGCCATTGTATTGTCTGTCTTTCTTCAATTTACAGCTTCTGATTACCCCTTTTTATCTTCAAACTTTCGGCCATTGTATTGTCTGTCATTCAATTTACAGCTTCTGATTACCCCTTTGATATCTTCAAACTTTCGGCCATTGTATTGTCTGTCTTTCAATTTACAGCTTCTGATTACCCCTTTGGTATCTTCAAACTTTCGGCCATTGTATTGTCTGTCCTTCAATTTACAGCTTCTGATTACCCCTTTGGTATCTTCAAACTTTCGACCATTGTATTGTCTGTCCTCCAATTTACAGCTTCTGATTACCCCTTTGGTATCTTCAAACTTTCGGCCATTGTATTGTCTGTCTTTCTTTAATTTACAGCTTCTGATTACCCCTTTGGTATCTTCAAACTTTCGGCCATTGTATTGTCTGTCTTTCTTCAATTTACAGCTTCTGATTACCCCTTTTTATCTTCAAACTTTCGGCCATTGTATTGTCTGTCATTCAATTTACAGCTTCTGATTACCCCTTTGATATCTTCAAACTTTCGGCCATTGTATTGTCTGTCTTTCAATTTACAGCTTCTGATTACCCCTTTGATATCTTCAAACTTTTGACCATTGTATTGTCTGTCTTTCAATTTACAGCTTCTGATTACCCCTTTGGTATCTTCAAACTTTCGGCCATTGTATTGTCTGTCCTTCAATTTACAGCTTCTGATTACCCCTTTGGTATCTTCAAACTTTCGACCATTGTATTGTCTGTCCTCCAATTTACAGCTTCTGATTACCCCTTTGGTATCTTCAAACTTTCGGCCATTGTATTGTCTGTCTTTCTTTAATTTACAGCTTCTGATTACCCCTTTGGTATCTTCAAACTTTCGGCCATTGTATTGTCTGTCTTTCTTCAATTTACAGCTTCTGATTACCCTTTTTATCTTCAAACTTTCGGCCATTGTATTGTCTGTCATTCAATTTACAGCTTCTGATTACCCCTTTGATATCTTCAAACTTTCGGCCATTGTATTGTCTGTCTTTCAATTTACAGCTTCTGATTACCCCTTTGATATCTTCAAACTTTTGACCATTGTATTGTCTGTCTTTCAATTTACAGCTTCTGATTACCCCTTTGGTATCTTCAAACTTTCGACCATTGTATTGTCTGTCCTCCAATTTACAGCTTCTGATTACCCCTTTGGTATCTTCAAACTTTCGACCATTGTATTGTCTGTCCTCCAATTTACAGCTTCTGATTACCCCTTTGGTATCTTCAAACTTTCGACCATTGTATTGTCTGTCCTCCAATTTACAGCTTCTGATTACCCCTTTGGTATCTTCAAACTTTCGGCCATTGTATTGTCTGTCTTTCAATTTACAGCTTCTGATTACCCCTTTGGTATCTTCAAACTTTTGGCCATTGTATTGTCTGTCCTCCTATTTACAGCTTCTGATTACCCCTTTGGTATCTTCAAACTTTCGGCCATTGTATTGTCTGTCTTTCAATTTACAGCTTCTGATTACCCCTTTGGTATCTTCAAACTTTTGGCCATTGTATTGTCTGTCCTCCTATTTACAGCTTCTGATTACCCCTTTGGTATCTTCAAACTTTTGGCCATTGTATTGTCTGTCCTCCTATTTACAGCTTCTGATTACCCCTTTGGTATCTTCAAACTTTCGACCATTGTATTGTCTGTCCTTCAATTTACAGCTTCTGATTACCCCTTTGGTATCTTCAAACTTTCGGCCATTGTATTGTCTGTCCTTCAATTTACAGCTTCTGATTACCCCTTTGGTATCTTCAAACTTTCGACCATTGTATTGTCTGTCCTCCAATTTACAGCTTCTGATTACCCCTTTGGTATCTTCAAACTTTCGGCCATTGTATTGTCTGTCTTTCTTTAATTTACAGCTTCTGATTACCCCTTTGGTATCTTCAAACTTTCGGCCATTGTATTGTCTGTCTTTCTTCAATTTACAGCTTCTGATTACCCCTTTTTATCTTCAAACTTTCGGCCATTGTATTGTCTGTCATTCAATTTACAGCTTCTGATTACCCCTTTGATATCTTCAAACTTTCGGCCATTGTATTGTCTGTCTTTCAATTTACAGCTTCTGATTACCCCTTTGGTATCTTCAAACTTTCGGCCATTGTATTGTCTGTCCTTCAATTTACAGCTTCTGATTACCCCTTTGGTATCTTCAAACTTTCGACCATTGTATTGTCTGTCCTCCAATTTACAGCTTCTGATTACCCCTTTGGTATCTTCAAACTTTCGGCCATTGTATTGTCTGTCTTTCTTTAATTTACAGCTTCTGATTACCCCTTTGGTATCTTCAAACTTTCGGCCATTGTATTGTCTGTCTTTCTTCAATTTACAGCTTCTGATTACCCCTTTTTATCTTCAAACTTTCGGCCATTGTATTGTCTGTCATTCAATTTACAGCTTCTGATTACCCCTTTGATATCTTCAAACTTTCGGCCATTGTATTGTCTGTCTTTCAATTTACAGCTTCTGATTACCCCTTTGATATCTTCAAACTTTTGACCATTGTATTGTCTGTCTTTCAATTTACAGCTTCTGATTACCCCTTTGGTATCTTCAAACTTTCGGCCATTGTATTGTCTGTCCTTCAATTTACAGCTTCTGATTACCCCTTTGGTATCTTCAAACTTTCGACCATTGTATTGTCTGTCCTCCAATTTACAGCTTCTGATTACCCCTTTGGTATCTTCAAACTTTCGGCCATTGTATTGTCTGTCTTTCTTTAATTTACAGCTTCTGATTACCCCTTTGGTATCTTCAAACTTTCGGCCATTGTATTGTCTGTCTTTCTTCAATTTACAGCTTCTGATTACCCCTTTTTATCTTCAAACTTTCGGCCATTGTATTGTCTGTCATTCAATTTACAGCTTCTGATTACCCCTTTGATATCTTCAAACTTTCGGCCATTGTATTGTCTGTCTTTCAATTTACAGCTTCTGATTACCCCTTTGATATCTTCAAACTTTTGACCATTGTATTGTCTGTCTTTCAATTTACAGCTTCTGATTACCCCTTTGGTATCTTCAAACTTTCGACCATTGTATTGTCTGTCCTCCAATTTACAGCTTCTGATTACCCCTTTGGTATCTTCAAACTTTCGACCATTGTATTGTCTGTCCTCCAATTTACAGCTTCTGATTACCCCTTTGGTATCTTCAAACTTTCGACCATTGTATTGTCTGTCCTCCAATTTACAGCTTCTGATTACCCCTTTGGTATCTTCAAACTTTCGGCCATTGTATTGTCTGTCTTTCAATTTACAGCTTCTGATTACCCCTTTGGTATCTTCAAACTTTTGGCCATTGTATTGTCTGTCCTCCTATTTACAGCTTCTGATTACCCCTTTGGTATCTTCAAACTTTCGGCCATTGTATTGTCTGTCTTTCAATTTACAGCTTCTGATTACCCCTTTGGTATCTTCAAACTTTTGGCCATTGTATTGTCTGTCCTCCTATTTACAGCTTCTGATTACCCCTTTGGTATCTTCAAACTTTCGGCCATTGTATTGTCTGTCTTTCAATTTACAGCTTCTGATTACCCCTTTGGTATCTTCAAACTTTCGGCCATTGTATTGTCTGTCTTTCAATTTACAGTTTCTGATTACCCCTTTGGTATCTTCAAACTTTCGGCCATTGTATTGTCTGTCTTTCAATTTACAGCTTCTGATTACCCCTTTGGTATCTTCAAACTTTCGGCCATTGTATTGTCTGTCTTTCAATTTACAGCTTCTGATTACCCCTTTGGTATCTTCAAACTTTTGGCCATTGTATTGTCTGTCCTCCTATTTACAGCTTCTGATTACCCCTTTGGTATCTTCAAACTTTCGGCCATTGTATTGTCTGTCTTTCAATTTACAGCTTCTGATTACCCCTTTGGTATCTTCAAACTTTCGGCCATTGTATTGTCTGTCTTTCAATTTACAGTTTCTGATTACCCCTTTGGTATCTTCAAACTTTCGGCCATTGTATTGTCTGTCTTTCAATTTACAGCTTCTGATTACCCCTTTGGTATCTTCAAACTTTCGGCCATTGTATTGTCTGTCTTTCAATTTACAGCTTCTGATTACCCCTTTGGTATCTTCAAACTTTCGGCCATTGTATTGTCTGTCTTTCTTCAATTTACACTTCTGATTACCTCTTTGGTATCTTCAAACTTTCGGCCATTGTATTGTCTGTCATTCAATTTACAGCTTCTGATTACCCCTTTGATATCTTCAAACTTTCGGCCATTGTATTGTCTGTCCTCCTATTTACAGTTTTGTATTACCCCTTTGGTATCTTCAAACTTTCGGCCATTGTATTGTCTGTCATTCAATTTACAGCTTCTGATTACCCCTTTGATATCTTCAAACTTTCGGCCATTGTATTGTCTGTCCTCCTATTTACAGTTTTGTATTACCCCTTTGGTATCTTCAAACTTTCGGCCATTGTATTGTCTGTCCTTCAATTTACAGCTTCTGATTACCCCTTTGATATCTTCAAACTTTCGGCCATTGTATTGTCTGTCCTCCTATTTACAGTTTTGTATTACCCCTTTGGTATCTTCAAACTTTCGGCCATTGTATTGTCTGTCCTTCAATTTACAGCTTCTGATTACCCCTTTGATATCTTCAAACTTTCGGCCATTGTATTGTCTGTCCTCCTATTTACAGTTTTGTATTACCCCTTTGGTATCTTCAAACTTTCGGCCATTGTATTGTCTGTCATTCAATTTACAGCTTCTGATTACCCCTTTGATATCTTCAAACTTTCGGCCATTGTATTGTCTGTCCTCCTATTTACAGTTTTGTATTACCCCTTTGGTATCTTCAAACTTTCGGCCATTGTATTGTCTGTCATTCAATTTACAGCTTCTGATTACCCCTTTGATATCTTCAAACTTTCGGCCATTGTATTGTCTGTCTTTCAATTTACAGCTTCTGATTACCCCTTTGGTATCTTCAAACTTTCGGCCATTGTATTGTCTGTCATTCAATTTACAGCTTCTGATTACCCCTTTGATATCTTCAAACTTTCGGCCATTGTATTGTCTGTCCTCCTATTTACAGTTTTGTATTACCCCTTTGGTATCTTCAAACTTTCGGCCATTGTATTGTCTGTCATTCAATTTACAGCTTCTGATTACCCCTTTGATATCTTCAAACTTTCGGCCATTGTATTGTCTGTCCTCCTATTTACAGTTTTGTATTACCCCTTTGGTATCTTCAAACTTTCGGCCATTGTATTGTCTGTCCTTCAATTTACAGCTTCTGATTACCCCTTTGATATCTTCAAACTTTCGGCCATTGTATTGTCTGTCCTCCTATTTACAGTTTTGTATTACCCCTTTGGTATCTTCAAACTTTCGGCCATTGTATTGTCTGTCCTTCAATTTACAGCTTCTGATTACCCCTTTGATATCTTCAAACTTTCGGCCATTGTATTGTCTGTCCTCCTATTTACAGTTTTGTATTACCCCTTTGGTATCTTCAAACTTTCGGCCATTGTATTGTCTGTCATTCAATTTACAGCTTCTGATTACCCCTTTGATATCTTCAAACTTTCGGCCATTGTATTGTCTGTCCTCCTATTTACAGTTTTGTATTACCCCTTTGGTATCTTCAAACTTTCGGCCATTGTATTGTCTGTCATTCAATTTACAGCTTCTGATTACCCCTTTGATATCTTCAAACTTTCGGCCATTGTATTGTCTGTCCTCCTATTTACAGTTTTGTATTACCCCTTTGGTATCTTCAAACTTTCGGCCATTGTATTGTCTGTCCTTCAATTTACAGCTTCTGATTACCCCTTTGATATCTTCAAACTTTCGGCCATTGTATTGTCTGTCCTCCTATTTACAGTTTTGTATTACCCCTTTGGTATCTTCAAACTTTCGGCCATTGTATTGTCTGTCCTTCAATTTACAGCTTCTGATTACCCCTTTGATATCTTCAAACTTTCGGCCATTGTATTGTCTGTCCTCCTATTTACAGTTTTGTATTACCCCTTTGGTATCTTCAAACTTTCGGCCATTGTATTGTCTGTCATTCAATTTACAGCTTCTGATTACCCCTTTGATATCTTCAAACTTTCGGCCATTGTATTGTCTGTCCTCCTATTTACAGTTTTGTATTACCCCTTTGGTATCTTCAAACTTTCGGCCATTGTATTGTCTGTCATTCAATTTACAGCTTCTGATTACCCCTTTGATATCTTCAAACTTTCGGCCATTGTATTGTCTGTCTTTCAATTTACAGCTTCTGATTACCCCTTTGGTATCTTCAAACTTTCGGCCATTGTATTGTCTGTCATTCAATTTACAGCTTCTGATTACCCCTTTGATATCTTCAAACTTTCGGCCATTGTATTGTCTGTCCTCCTATTTACAGTTTTGTATTACCCCTTTGGTATCTTCAAACTTTCGGCCATTGTATTGTCTGTCATTCAATTTACAGCTTCTGATTACCCCTTTGATATCTTCAAACTTTCGGCCATTGTATTGTCTGTCCTCCTATTTACAGTTTTGTATTACCCCTTTGGTATCTTCAAACTTTCGGCCATTGTATTGTCTGTCCTTCAATTTACAGCTTCTGATTACCCCTTTGATATCTTCAAACTTTCGGCCATTGTATTGTCTGTCCTCCTATTTACAGTTTTGTATTACCCCTTTGGTATCTTCAAACTTTCGGCCATTGTATTGTCTGTCCTTCAATTTACAGCTTCTGATTACCCCTTTGATATCTTCAAACTTTCGGCCATTGTATTGTCTGTCCTCCTATTTACAGTTTTGTATTACCCCTTTGGTATCTTCAAACTTTCGGCCATTGTATTGTCTGTCATTCAATTTACAGCTTCTGATTACCCCTTTGATATCTTCAAACTTTCGGCCATTGTATTGTCTGTCCTCCTATTTACAGTTTTGTATTACCCCTTTGGTATCTTCAAACTTTCGGCCATTGTATTGTCTGTCATTCAATTTACAGCTTCTGATTACCCCTTTGATATCTTCAAACTTTCGGCCATTGTATTGTCTGTCTTTCAATTTACAGCTTCTGATTACCCCTTTGATATCTTCAAACTTTCGGCCATTGTATTGTCTGTCCTCCAATTTACAGTTTTGTATTACCCCTTTGGTATCTTCAAATGTTTCTTTCTATTAAAATGAATTATAATCTTGCACCTAGAGCTATAATGTCAACACTCTATCTTGGATTTTTTTATTTTTATTATTATTTTTTTATTTTTATTTTTTTATTATTATTTTAATTTGGATTATTTTTTAAAGATATTGGTTTGTTTTTAACCAAGCATAAATAAATGGCATGCATTTTGTTTTTACTCTTTAATTTTTTCTTTTATTTGTACATATAACCCCATTGTTTTTTATGCAAATATATTTTATTTCTAAGGGTCTTGTAGTTGAGGAAATTACAGTCAATCCTGCTTTAGTGACCACCTCTGTTAAGCAATAACACCCGGCTGCAAATATTTCATGGATATAGTTACAGGACTGAATTTTCTCTTAAAGATAAAGTAAATAAATAATACTACAGTTAAAGCCACTTTAGTGACCAACTCTATTAAGCAATAGCTTGTATAATGTGACCATAATTTTTATTTCCCTCCACAGTGCATTTCATATCAATTAAACCTGTATTAAACGACCACCTGTCTTATGTGACCATATTTCACTTTACCCTTCGAAGGTCACATAAGACAGGTTTGACTGTAATTCATAAAAAAAAATTCACGCCATGTTATCGCTGAAATACTGCTATTTAAAGTTGGAGCTAAGCACCAATCAATCAATCAATCAATCAATCAATCTATTCTTCAAAACAGTTGTGTAAAATATATTGAAAAGGTCAAAGTTTACTTGATGATTTTGCAATAATGGATATATAACGGGTAAAGCCATACATTTATGGAGACTAGTAACTTCCGTCCTCTTAATTTATGTTATATGTAAATGTCATTATAGATGTTTAATTGTGATGTAATTGCATTTAGAATCGGTATAGTATGTACATATAGAGATTCAATCATTAACTAATTAAAATGTTATGTAAATTTGTTTGTTTCTTTTACTTATCAGGACTGCCTTACCCTTTCGGAGCATCTTAGTTCACCACCCGTGGACAGTCATGGCCGTGATCATATGGTAGTTGGATTTACAACTACCTATGCAATCAGTGCCTATCACCACTAACATTGTGAGTCGAATCCCGCTCAGGCAGGGTGTACTCATCAATATTATGTGATAAAGTTTGTCAGTGACTTGTGACAGGTCTGTGGTTTTCTCCAGGTACTCCGGTTTCCTCCACCAATAAATTAAAACTGACCACCACGATATAACTAAAATATTGTTGAAAGTGGCATTAAGCACCATATCATAGTATAATTTAGTAGGGTTCGTGATGCTCAATCTTTAGTTTTGTAGATCATGGTTTGACCTTTTGTTCTTTTTCTTTTGGCCATTGTATTTTCTCTGTTCGCTTTAGGTCTTCTGCTTACCTCTTTGGTATCTTCAAACATTTCCAATACTAATGAATCATATACTCGACTTCACACTTTACATAACATGGCCTAATTTATTTTGGACCTCCCCCCCCCCCCCCCCCCCCCCTGTGGCTTCCCTCAATGTTACCAGTCATGTTCACACCTCTCAATGAACTAGTCAAGTGATACACACGATAACATCAGTAAGATTCATAACTGAAACAAAATCCTTCATGGTCTCAGTATCATCTTCACCTTCCTCAGTGATACCAATCAGATCTATACATACCTCAATGGTCTCAGTATGATCTTCACCTTCCTCAGTGATACAGATCTATACATACCTCAATGGTCTCAGTATCATCTTCACCTTCCTCAGTGATACAGATCTATACATACCTCAATGGTCTCAGTATCATCTTCACCTTCCTCAGTGATACCAATCAGATCTATACATACCTCAATGGTCTCAGTATCATCTTCACCTTCCTCAGTGATACCAATCAGATCTATACATACCTCAATGGTCTCAGTATGATCTTCACCTTCCTCAGTGATACAGATCTATACATACCTCAATGGTCTCAGTATCATCTTCACCTTCCTCAGTGATACAGATCTATACATACCTCAATGGTCTCAGTATCATCTTCACCTTCCTCAGTGATACCAATCAGATCTATACATACCTCAATGGTCTCAGTATCATCTTCACCTTCCTCAGTGATACCAATCAGATCTATACATACCTCAATGATCTCAGTATGATCTTCACCTTCCTCAGTGATACAGATCTATACATACCTCAATGGTCTCAGTATCATCTTCACCTTCCTCAGTGATACAGATCTATACATACCTCAATGGTCTCAGTATCATCTTCACCTTCCTCAGTGATACCAATCAGATCTATACATACCTCAATGGTCTCAGTATCATCTTCACCTTCCTCAGTGATACCAATCAGATCTATACATACCTCAATGGTCTCATTATCATCTTCACCTTCCTCAGTGATACCAATCAGATCTATACATACCTCAATGGTCTCAGTATCATCTTCACCTTCCTCAGTGATACAGATCTATACATACCTCAATGGTCTCAGTATCATCTTCACCTTCCTCAGTGATACCAATCAGATCTATACATACCTCAATGGTCTCAGTATCATCTTCACCTTCCTCAGTGATACAGATCTATACATACCTCAATGGTCTCAGTATCATCTTCACCTTCCTCAGTGATACCAATCAGATCTATACATACCTCAATGGTCTCATTATCATCTTCACCTTCCTCAGTGATACCAATCAGATCTATACATACCTCAATGGTCTCAGTATCATCTTCACCTTCCTCAGTGATACCAATCAGATCTATACATACCTCAATGGTCTCAGTATCATCTTCACCTTCCTCAGTGATACCAATCAGATCTATACATACCTCAATGGTCTCATTATCATCTTCACCTTCCTCAGTGATACCAATCAGATCTATACATACCTCAATGGTCTCAGTATCATCTTCACCTTCCTCAGTGATACCAATCAGATCTATACATACCTCAATGGTCTCAGTATCATCTTCACCTTCCTCAGTGATACCAATCAGATCTATACATACCTCAATGGTCTCAGTATCATCTTCACCTTCCTCAGTGATACCAATCAGATCTATACATACCTCAATGGTCTCAGTATCATCTTCACCTTCCTCAGTGATACAGATCTATACATACCTCAATGGTCTCAGTATCATCATCACCTTCCTCAGTTATACCAATCAGATCTATACATACCTCAATGGTCTCAGTATCATCTTCACCTTCCTCAGTGATACAGATCTATTCAGATCTATACATACTCTCAGTATCATCTTCACCTTCCTCAGTGATCAATCAGATCTATACATACCTCAATGGTCTCAGTATCATCTTCACCTTCCTCAGTGATACCAATCAGATCTATACATACCTCAATGGTCTCAGTATCATCTTCACCTTCCTCAGTGATACCAATCAGATCTATACATACCTCAATGGTCTCAGTATCATCTTCACCTTCCTCAGTGATACCAATCAGATCTATACATACCTCAATGGTCTCAGTATCATCTTCACCTTCCTCAGTGATACCAATCAGATCTATACATACCTCAATGGTCTCAGTATCATCTTCACCTTCCTCAGTGATACCAATCAGATCTATACATACCTCAATGGTCTCAGTATCATCTTCACCTTCCTCAGTGATACAGATCTATACATACCTCAATGGTCTCAGTATCATCTTCACCTTCCTCAGTGATACCAATCAGATCTATACATACCTCAATGGTCTCAGTATCATCTTCACCTTCCTCAGTGATACAGATCTATACATACCTCAATGGTCTCAGTATCATCTTCACCTTCCTCAGTGATACCAATCAGATCTATACATACCTCAATGGTCTCATTATCATCTTCATCTTCCTCAGTGATACAGATCTATACATACCTCAATGGTCTCAGTATCATCTTCACCTTCCTCAGTGATACCAATCAGATCTATACATACCTCAATGGTCTCAGTATCATCTTCACCTTCCTCAGTGATACAGATCTATACATACCTCAATGGTCTCAGTATCATCTTCACCTTCCTCAGTGATACCAATCAGATCTATACATACCTCAATGGTCTCAGTATCATCTTCACCTTCCTCAGTGATACAGATCTATACATACCTCAATGGTCTCAGTATCATCTTCACCTTCCTCAGTGATACCAATCAGATCTATACATACCTCAATGGTCTCAGTATCATCTTCACCTTCCTCAGTGATACCAATCAGATCTATACATACCTCAATGGTCTCAGTATCATCTTCACCTTCCTCAGTGATACCAATCAGATCTATACATACCTCAATGGTCTCAGTATCATCTTCACCTTCCTCAGTGATACAGATCTATACATACCTCAATGGTCTCAGTATCATCTTCACCTTCCTCAGTGATACCAATCAGATCTATACATACCTCAATGGTCTCAGTATCATCTTCACCTTCCTCAGTGATACCAATCAGATCTATACATACCTCAATGGTCTCAGTATCATCTTCACCTTCTTCAGTGATACCAATCAGATCTATACATACCTCAATGGTCTCAGTATCATCTTCACCTTCCTCAGTGATACCAATCAGATCTATACATACCTCAATGGTCTCAGTATCATCTTCACCTTCCTCAGTGATACCAATCAGATCTATACATACCTCAATGGTCTCAGTATCATCTTCACCTTCCTCAGTGATACAGATCTATACATACCTCAATGGTCTCAGTATCATCTTCACCTTCCTCAGTGATACAGATCTATACATACCTCAATGGTCTCAGTATCATCTTCACCTTCCTCAGTGATACAGATCTATACATACCTCAATGGTCTCAGTATCATCTTCACCTTCCTCAGTGATACCAATCAGATCTATACATACCTCAATGGTCTCAGTATCATCTTCACCTTCCTCAGTGATACAGATCTATACATACCTCAATGGTCTCAGTATCATCTTCACCTTCCTCAGTGATACAGATCTATACATACCTCAATGGTCTCAGTATCATCTTCACCTTCCTCAGTGATACCAATCAGATCTATACATACCTCAATGGTCTCAGTATCATCTTCACCTTCCTCAGTGATACCAATCAGATCTATACATACCTCAATGGTCTCAGTATCGTCTTCACCTTCCTCAGTGATACAGATCTATACATACCTCAATGGTCTCAGTATCATCTTCACCTTCCTCAGTGATACCAATCAGATCTATACATACCTCAATGGTCTCAGTATCATCTTCACCTTCCTCAGTGATACAGATCTATACATACCTCAATGGTCTCAGTATCATCTTCACCTTCCTCAGTGATACCAATCAGATCTATACATACCTCAATGGTCTCAGTATCATCTTCACCTTCCTCAGTGATACCAATCAGATCTATACATACCTCAATGGTCTCAGTATCATCTTCACCTTCCTCAGTGATACCAATCAGATCTATACATACCTCAATGGTCTCAGTATCATCTTCACCTTCCTCAGTGATACCAATCAGATCTATACATACCTCAATGGTCTCAGTATCATCTTCACCTTCCTCAGTGATACAGATCTATACATACCTCAATGGTCTCAGTATCATCTTCACCTTCCTCAGTGATACAGATCTATACATACCTCAATGGTCTCAGTATCATCTTCACCTTCCTCAGTGATACCAATCAGATCTATACATACCTCAATGGTCTCAGTATCATCTTCACCTTCCTCAGTGATACCAATCAGATCTATACATACCTCAATGGTCTCAGTATCATCTTCACCTTCTTCAGTGATACCAATCAGATCTATACATACCTCAATGGTCTCAGTATCATCTTCACCTTCCTCAGTGATACCAATCAGATCTATACATACCTCAATGGTCTCAGTATCATCTTCACCTTCCTCAGTGATACCAATCAGATCTATACATACCTCAATGGTCTCAGTATCATCTTCACCTTCCTCAGTGATACCAATCAGATCTATACATACCTCAATGGTCTCAGTATCATCTTCACCTTCTTCAGTGATACCAATCAGATCTATACATACCTCAATGGTCTCAGTATCATCTTCACCTTCCTCAGTGATACCAATCAGATCTATACATACCTCAATGGTCTCAGTATCATCTTCACCTTCCTCAGTGATACCAATCATATCTATACATACCTCAATGGTCTCAGTATCATCTTCACCTTCCTCAGTGATACCAATCAGATCTATACATACCTCAATGGTCTCAGTATCATCTTCACCTTCCTCAGTGATACAGATCTATACATACCTCAATGGTCTCAGTATCATCTTCACCTTCCTCAGTGATACCAATCAGATCTATACATACCTCAATGGTCTCAGTATCATCTTCACCTTCCTCAGTGATACAGATCTATACATACCTCAATGGTCTCAGTATCATCTTCACCTTCCTCAGTGATACCAATCAGATCTATACATACCTCAATGGTCTCAGTATCATCTTCACCTTCCTCAGTGATACAGATCTATACATACCTCAATGGTCTCAGTAACATCTTCACCTTCCTCAGTGATACCAATCAGATCTATACATACCTCAATGGTCTCAGTATCATCTTCACCTTCCTCAGTGATACAGATCTATACATACCTCAATGGTCTCAGTATCGTCTTCACCTTCCACAGTGATACCAATCAGATCTATACATACCTCAATGGTCTCAGTAACATCTTCACCTTCCTCAGTGATACCAATCAGATCTATACATACCTCAATGGTCTCAGTATCATCTTCACCTTCCTCAGTGATACCAATCAGATCTATACATACCTCAATGGTCTCAGTATCATCTTCACCTTCCTCAGTGATACCAATCAGATCTATACATACCTCAATGGTCTCAGTAACATCTTCACCTTCCTCAGTGATACAGATCTATACATACCTCAATGGTCTCAGTATCATCTTCACCTTCCTCAGTGATACCAATCAGATCTATACATACCTCAATGGTCTCAGTATCATCTTCACCTTCCTCAGTGATACAGATCTATACATACCTCAATGGTCTCAGTATCGTCTTCACCTTCCTCAGTGATACCAATCAGATCTATACATACCTCAATGGTCTCAGTAACATCTTCACCTTCCTCAGTGATACCAATCAGATCTATACATACCTCAATGGTCTCAGTATCATCTTCACCTTCCTCAGTGATACCAATCAGATCTATACATACCTCAATGGTCTCAGTATCATCTTCACCTTCCTCAGTGATACCAATCAGATCTATACATACCTCAATGGTCTCAGTATCATCTTCACCTTCCTCAGTGATACCAATCAGATCTATACATACCTCAATGGTCTCAGTATCATCTTCACCTTCCTCAGTGATACAGATCTATACATACCTCAATGGTCTCAGTATCATCTTCACCTTCCTCAGTGATACAGATCTATACATACCTCAATGGTCTCAGTATCGTCTTCACCTTCCTCAGTGATACCAATCAGATCTATACATACCTCAATGGTCTCAGTAACATCTTCACCTTCCTCAGTGATACCAATCAGATCTATACATACCTCAATGATCTCAGTATGATCTTCACCTTCCTCAGTGATACAGATCTATACATACCTCAATGGTCTCAGTATCATCTTCACCTTCCTCAGTGATACAGATCTATACATACCTCAATGGTCTCAGTATCATCTTCACCTTCCTCAGTGATACCAATCAGATCTATACATACCTCAATGGTCTCAGTATCATCTTCACCTTCCTCAGTGATACCAATCAGATCTATACATACCTCAATGGTCTCAGTATCATCTTCACCTTCCTCAGTGATACCAATCAGATCTATACATACCTCAATGGTCTCAGTATCATCTTCACCTTCCTCAGTGATACCAATCAGATCTATACATACCTCAATGGTCTCAGTATCATCTTCACCTTCCTCAGTGATACCAATCAGATCTATACATACCTCAATGGTCTCAGTATGATCTTCACCTTCCTCAGTGATACCAATCAGATCTATACATACCTCTATGGTCTCAGTATCATCTTCACCTTCCTCAGTGATACCAATCAGATCTATACATACCTCAATGGTCTCAGTATCATCTTCACCTTCCTCAGTGATACAGATCTATACATACCTCAATGGTCTCAGTATCATCTTTACCTTCCTCAGTGATACCAATCAGATCTATACATACCTCAATGGTCTCAGTATCATCTTCACCTTCCTCAGTGATACCAATCAGATCTATACATACCTCAATGGTCTCAGTATCATCTTCACCTTCCTCAGTGATACCAATCAGATCTATACATACCTCAATGGTCTCAGTATCATCTTCACCTTCCTCAGTGATACAGATCTATACATACCTCAATGGTCTCAGTATCATCTTCACCTTCCTCAGTGATACCAATCAGATCTATACATACCTCAGTATCATCTTCACCTTCCTCAGTGATACAGATCTATACATACCTCAATGGTCTCAGTATCATCTTCACCTTCCTCAGTGATACCAATCAGATCTATACATACCTCAATGGTCTCAGTAACATCTTCACCTTCCTCAGTGATACCAATCAGATCTATACATACCTCAATGGTCTCAGTATCATCTTCACCTTCCTCAGTGATACCAATCAGATCTATACATACCTCAATGGTCTCAGTATCATCTTCACCTTCCTCAGTGATACCAATCAGATCTATACATACCTCAATGGTCTCAGTATCATCTTCACCTTCCTCAGTGATACCAATCAGATCTATACATACCTCAATGGTCTCAGTATCATCTTCACCTTCCTCAGTGATACAGATCTATACATACCTCAATGGTCTCAGTATCATCTTCACCTTCCTCAGTGATACCAATCAGATCTATACATACCTCAATGGTCTCAGTATCATCTTCACCTTCCTCAGTGATACCAATCAGATCTATACATACCTCAATGGTCTCAGTATCATCTTCACCTTCCTCAGTGATACCAATCAGATCTATACATACCTCAATGGTCTCAGTATCATCTTCACCTTCCTCAGTGATACAGATCTATGCATACCTCAATGGTCTCAGTATGATCTTCACCTTCCTCAGTGATACAGATCTATACATACCTCAATGGTCTCAGTATCATCTTCACCTTCCTCAGTGATACCAATCAGATCTATACATACCTCAATGGTCTCAGTATCATCTTCACCTTCCTCAGTGATACCAATCAGATCTATACATACCTCAATGGTCTCAGTATCATCTTCACCTTCCTCAGTGATACAGATCTATACATACCTCAATGGTCTCAGTATCATCTTCACCTTCCTCAGTGATACCAATCAGATCTATACATACCTCAATGGTCTCAGTATCATCTTCACCTTCCTCAGTGATACCAATCAGATCTATACATACCTCAATGGTCTCAGTATCATCTTCACCTTCCTCAGTGATACCAATCAGATCTATACATACCTCAATGGTCTCAGTATCATCTTCACCTTCCTCAGTGATACCAATCAGATCTATACATACCTCAATGGTCTCAGTATCATCTTCACCTTCCTCAGTGATACCATCAGATCTATACATACCTCAATGGTCTCAGTATCATCTTCACCTTCCTCAGTGATACCAATCAGATCTATACATACCTCAATGGTCTCAGTATCATCTTCACCTTCCTCAGTGATACCAATCAGATCTATACATACCTCAATGGTCTCAGTATCATCTTCACCTTCCTCAGTGATACCAATCAGATCTATACATACCTCAATGGTCTCAGTATCATCTTCACCTTCCTCAGTGATACCAATCAGATCTATACATACCTCAATGGTCTCAGTATCATCTTCACCTTCCTCAGTGATA